>CM040125.1:28703007-29279721 GCA_022559845.1 Amorphophallus konjac
TCGTGACCCGGTGCTGAAGGAACAATAATGCCGCCCTTCCAGGTTGGGCCTGAGTCTTGGGAATTATCCCGAAATGGCCATGGCCCGACCTCGCCTCGGGCTGACATTCCGATTAAATCGGACTCGTTTCTCAGGCCGGATCCCTTCCGAGCCACTACTAAAATTACCGCACATTTGGTAGACATTTGAACGGGTTCACCTCGATTTCCGCCACATTTCTATTACGGACCGGTGTCTGAACATGAAAAGGTCCATGCGTGATCGATATGGCCGACGGTTCCCATCCCGACATGGTCGTAACCCGGCATTGCTCTGGGCCAATAGCCTGTCGAATCGGATTCATCCTAATGAGATTTGTTCCCGTTCTTTCATTGAAGTTGTTGTAAACTCGGCGTACGTTTGTACGGGGTTGCTTCCATCTACGTCGTACCTTCAATATGGACACTTGTCCGAATATCAAGTGGTCCGCAAGCGACCGACAGAAATTGGAATAGAACGGGACGGCTCCCGTCATCCCTGGACCCTACACATGCGAATATCAATAAGGCCTTCGTGGGCTATGCTAGGACCTCGGGTCCGTCCCGATTATGGTCACTATCTGACCCATATCCTCGGCCTATAGCCTGCTCCCTTTGAACACATTTTCGGTTTTGGAATCTAGTCTCGGGACTCTTCCTCGCTGCCCTCCGGCACCGAGAACATTAATGATGACCACGCAAGCCCCGTTTAGACCGCGGGAGGCGCCCCCGGCATGGTCCTGACTCGATCTTGCACCGGGCCAACAAACTCATTGGTTTCCTACTGCACTAACGAAGATTTAACCGAATGTTTTCAGAGTCTCGGAATAATATGTTTGCCGTGTCCCGACATACATATGTTCTAGGTCCTTCTGCGACGATTACGGTATTCTCAAGCCAGACACTCGTCCGAATATTAAACGGTCTCCCGAATGACCGACACGTTTCGAACGTTCGCTTCCCTAGACATAGGGCTTTTCAGTCGATTCAAGGGATATTCCCTCGTTGCCCCCTTGGCACCCGAAATATGAATGACGCTCATGCAAGTCTTGTTTCGACCGCGGGGGGACCCACCGCAGTATGGTCGCAGCTTGCTCTTGCGCCGGGCCAACAGATTTACTGGTTTTTGACCGCTCTAACCGAGGCTCAGCTGAACGTTCTCCACTCTTCTGAACAATAGATTTGATGTACCTCGGCATACATGCGTTCCGGTTTTCCCGTGACAACCGCGATCTTCTCAAGCCGGACATTCGTCCGAACATTAAATGGTCAGTACACGACCGACATGATCGCGAATGTTTTCTTCTTATCCTCATACGGGGATTTCGATGTTTCCTAATAGACCTTTCGTGCAATTGACTTTCTGGCCATGAGGCCCTGATTCCCGGTGATTAATCAAGGGTGTTCCCTTGTATGGGGGATATAAATGACGCTGTGACCTTTATGGCGCGGTGGGTTTTGGTCCCGACACGAACTACACAATCATCTGACGAAGTCAGATCGAGCGCACCATGGGCTCTTCGGGGCCCAAATAAATTGTCACTTTGTGACTGGCACGCCCACGTACTTAATAGACGAATCAACCATTCCCGAATAGACGAGCATAATAAACGAATGAAAAGTGCGTCCACAGGGAGGCGCCCCCGGAATGGTCCTGACTCGATCTCGCACCGGGCCAATAAACTCGCTGATTTCCGACCACTCTAACCGGGATTCAACCGAATGTCTCCTATCCCTTTGAACAATAAATTTGGCGTACCCCGGCATACATATGCTCCAGTTTTCCCCGTGACGATCACGATTCTCTGAAGCCGGACGCTCGTCCGAATATCAAAATGGTCCCTTGAGTGACCGACATCTTTTGAATGGTTGCTTCCCTAGACATAGGGCTTTCCGACCGATTCGAGACCGCTACTGGCTTGTTTCTCTCGATATAGTTTCCTGGCCATCGGGCCCCTTTTCCTGGCAACCAATCAAGGGTTTTCCCCTCTCTGAGGGGATGTAATTAACGTCGTAGCCTTCATGGTACAGAGGGTTCTCAGTCCTGACACAAACTACACAATCGTCTGATTAGTCAGATCGAGCGTACAATAAATCGTCACTTTGTGACTGGCACGCCCACGCACTTAATAAACCCAATAAACAAATAAACAATGATTTTAAATAAAAAGTGCGTCCACACTCGTTTATGTATTTCTTCCCACGGGATATAGCTGTCGAGTGGGAGAGTTCCAGTAGGACGAGGAGGAATGTATTCCTCTAGGTCATCAATGAGCCGCTGGAGCCTTTGGAGAGGCGTTGGCTCGACTGGTGACTGTAGAGCAGCCGCTTGTTCGGCCTATTTCTTGAGCCATCTTCTGAGGTTCTTCCTCCTATTTCTCTCTTGTCTCATGGCAATAGCGGTCTCCAAGGGAGTAGGAGGGAGAGGTTCTGGGGCCGGAGTTGATAAATCCTCATGAGGATACCTCCGAGTTGGTGCCTTTGCAGGGCGAGGTCGATGACTTTTCTTCGCCTGAATTTTGATCCAAGCGCCTTCCGCTTGTTGTATCTGGAAGGTGGCGTTGATTACCTGCTCGATTACCTTGAGCCGCAAATCCTGGTATGCCGGAATACTGGGACTGGCATCCGAAGACGTATGCGCGGTTTGATGCCTTACTCGCGGTGGCGACAGCTTTTGAGGAGTCAGTTGACTGGTGCTGGCGTCCGAAGACGTATGCACGGTTTGATGTCTTAGCCACAGTGGCGACGGCTTTTGTTGAGAAGCGGACCGAGAGATACACTTATTGTCCTGCTCCTTAGCCTTGCCTTTGTGATCACGCTGAGGGCTGGGTCTAGCGACAACTGACGGCGTCGCAAGACATTGTTGCTCTGCACAGTTATCCCGACTCTGCAGACTGGCTGAGCCTTGTGGCGGTGGGCCCGCCACTTGAATCGAAGCCGTTGAAGACTCCGAAGATTTCTTCTTTGTACTTCGGATTGTGTTAACGAGTAGGCGGAGAGGACCCGATGGCCCATCCGCTGAGGGGATGTGACAAGGTTGAGGTGGGACCTCACCCTGCTTTTGCTTTCCCTTCCTATCCATGGATGCCGGAGACGGAGATAGGACGGGAGGAGGACGAGAGAGAGCTGAGGAGCCCGTCGTCGTCTTGCCCACCAGAACGTCCTCTCGCCCGAGAAGGACCCGGAGGAGCCTGGCGGTGTCTTCTTCAGAGAAAGGGAGAGACTTTAGCTCCCGCCAGGATCGCCACCGCACAGCCGAAGTGGCTGGGGTTGGCTGGTTGGCTGTTGACATCTGGGAACTCAAAGGGGCCGAAGGAGCAAAAAAATGGATGACGTTGACCGAGAAGTTGGTTGGCTCCGTCTCTTGACTGGCATCCTGCTCTCTACGCCTCCGCAATCGCTCGAGTGCCTCTTGGTTGTCAGTCCATAACTCGAGCAATTCTGGAGGATGATCGTAAGGCAGCCCGTGCCCATTTTCTTGAGGGGAGTCTGGCCGCTCTGGCGCATTCCTGGCAATGCTCAGGGTCTCTTCGACAGCTTGCCGAAGCTTGACAAGTGACATAGAGTTCCCCTCCGCATCGATCTGCTCCCATTGGATCTGTTCCTGGATGAGCTGTTGAACTTCCTCACAGGACTCGATCGGGTGGCAGATTCTAGCGTGGA
Organism: Amorphophallus konjac; assembly: GCA_022559845.1. NCBI lineage: Eukaryota > Viridiplantae > Streptophyta > Magnoliopsida > Alismatales > Araceae > Amorphophallus > Amorphophallus konjac. The sequence goes on from CM040125.1 coordinate 28,706,688, forward strand.
AGGGGCAGTATTGAGGGTGACTACGGTCCCAATGGGTGTAGTCGGCCGGTGAGTCACGGGGCATGGTTTGCCCCCTCTCGACGAGGATATCGAAGAGTCGCCGGGTTCTCTCCCTGGGGAAGGGGAGAGGTCTCTGATCATGCCAGGGCCTCCACCTCGGATACCAGATCGAACGTCCCCTTCGACTGGCACTGGGCTCCTCTGACTCATCATCAGAAAGAGAAAATGCGGCCATCATATGGATGACATTGGCTGAGTGGTGAACCACGCGTGCTGCCTTAGCTGGCCTGGTCCACGTATGTGGTTGCGGGGGATCGACGAGACTACTCTTTATTTTGACGAGGCCATCTCGGATCAGCTTCTACGCCTGGGTCTTGAAGACATAACAATCTTCAATTGAGTGACCCAGCATGCGATGATACCGGCAATAGCTGGGATCATCGGTCTTCAGAGCCTCGTCTGGCTTGCGGATTTCTGGCAGCTCGACGATCTTCTGGGCCATGCAGAGGTCTAAGAGCATCTTCGTATGTTCCTTCTTAAAGGAGAAGGGTGTCTGAAGTCCCGCGATCAATGACACCCAAGAGGGGGGGGGTGAATTGGGTGATGATAGATTTTAAGTCCTTTATCTGAAATTAAGATATGTAACAAGAGCAACCAATAAACAAGAATAGATCTGATGAAATACAAGGTGAAACTGTCTAAAACAACCCCTATAGCAGTTCCTTGGTACTAGGCGGAGTCCGGGAATCCGAAGATCCTCTCACACAAAGTATTTCCCTCCCGATAGGATTGACTGTGTCGATCAGAAGCTACCTTTTGATATACCAAGGATCTCCCGTAAAAGGGTTAATATAGCTCGATCTAAACAAGGAAACTAGATAATGATGCGACAAGCAAACAAACTGGATCAGAACTGGAGGTAGGAGATAGGGAGCAAACGACACAGAACACCATGATTTTTAGGTGGTTCGGATGCAACAACTGCCACCTATGTCCACCCCTCACCGACCATGAGGATCCACACACTATCTTGTAGAAAGCTACAAGATCAAGATACACACACACACACTCGTGTGAGTTCAGAACTCCCACGAAAGTGCACACGCACCGAAACACAAAGAAGGATGAAGAACAAGAAGATCACTCACATACACACACACGGATCTTCGTAGATCCACACACACACAGATGTTTGAATATCACAAGAACACAAAAAATTAAAGCCCAGCAAGATTGGAATGGAAAACACAAAAGAAAACTTTAGATTCAATCTCCCCCTTAGTTGATGAAGATGGTTTTAGATGCAGCTTGATCTCCTCTTGGCTTAGGGTTGATCTGCTCCAGATGTTGCTTGAAGATGGAAGAAGATGGATGCAGATGGATGAAGATGGATGAAGCTCTCTCTTCTCAGATCACTATTCACGGCTATAGTACCAGATCTTGAATCTCCCCTTGATAGCCTCCCTTGGCCTCCTTTGATTTTTTAGGGTTACAAGCCTCAATGTGATGTTTTTATAACTCTTGAATGGTCAAGAGACAAGCTAGGAACCAGATCCACAAATCATGGGAAGTTTGGTGGCTTTGGGATTAAACAAATCCTTGAAGAGAGACTTCCCACGTTGAGAACAAAAGGTCAACAATATGGACTTTTCGAGGCTGGCGATCGACTTGTGCATAGGGGCGGTCGACCAGAATTTTTACAGGAAATGTCCATTTGTTGGGAAAACATGTTGACCACTATAAGATGGCGGTTGACCGCTGGCTTGATTTTCTGCAAAAAATAAAGGTCAGCCAATGCAATATAATACATGAACGAATCAGGTTATGGCTGCTTTGTTTCAATTAAGCTGAGTGGGTTTAAGCTTAGCCTGGGTGGTTTAGAAACCAAAACACGGATTCTTGCATTTGGACGAGTTTAAACAATTAAGCTTGCTTGTTACATGGTGAAGTAGGCTTTGAAAGGTGTTGAATTCGAACTTGATAGTGGAAACATTGCACGTGATAAACATATAACCTGAGTTTTGGTTATCATCAAAATCACCTAGATATACTCAACAATCTCCCCCTTTTTGATGATGACAAAAATGAAGGGGTTCTGAAAACATGAACGTGCCTTTGAACAATGTTTGAAGGTTGAGATCAAGGTTGGAAATCAAAACATTTCACTCACAACCCGTTACGCCAGCGAACACAAGCCATTCAACATTTATATGCTAAATAGAAGAGAAATGAAATATAAGAGCCAATCATTTGGGATCAAACACCAGTTGCATTCAATTCATCATTTCATTTCAAGTACATTAGTGCAAAAGTGAATGCACGACTCTAGACTCAAGGGACTAAAACAAATGCATAAAAAAACTCATGATTCTCACATGTCAAGCATGCAAACACACAACCACACACGGACATACATAAATATATAAAGCCCTGCACTACTACTTCTCCCCCTTTGGCATCATCAAAAGGAAGTGGAATAGACGAAGGGGGACCCAAGTGACACAAAACCAAAGGATAGCAACCTAGAGGGAGAAAAGAAGAAAGGAAAGATCCTCATGGTGCATCGGCAGGTGGAGGTGGCTGATCCTCTAGAGGAGAGGGCAAGTGTCCAAGGAGATGGCGGATGTCTGCAAGAGCATGAACCTGAGCATGCAGAGTGTCTCGAATTCGGCCAATGGAGAGATCACGAGCCGCATCACGGCAAGACATGCTAAGAAGAGTTTGGTTCATGAGGTGAAAGGATTGGCTTGAGTCGGCGACACTGTCGGTGAGGCTAGTCATATGAGTGGTGAGTGTAGCCATATGAGTGGAAAGGGTGTCCAGAGCAGTGGAGAAGGAATCCATGCGGCCTGACATGGTGTCAACCACATGACCCATAGTGTCTACGCGATCCCCGAGAGCAGAAAATTCCTCCCTAAAAGTATTCACACGAGTCTCTAATCCAGTAAACCGCCTGTCAAAAACATCATAGTCTACCCAAGAAGGATAAGGAGCTCCCTGAATGGAGGACTCTCCATGATAAAACTGAGGAGGAGGTGGCATCTCTGGATCCATATGCTATGGTGAAGGTGGAGGAGGCAGGTCGGCATCCATGGGATGAGGTGGGGGTGTAGGAGGCTGCTCCTATGCCTGAACTGGAAGGGGTACATCCCCTTGAACCTGCTACTGCTGTTGTTCCTGTGCATCCTCATTGTCATATTCATCTTCATATGTAGGCACATCCCGACACTGCTCACCATCGGGACCATAGTAATATCCCATGTCTATGCAGATCTTATGCTTATGGTAGACATCATTCTGGCGAACATAGATAAACTGTTCTTCTGCCAAATTAATCCCAGCATGAATGAACAACCCGGTCAACTGTGAGGCATATGGCAAAGATCACTGCCGGTTTGTTCTGCAAGCTCCAATGAGGGTCGTCATGAGGCGACCCATGTTGAGTTGTATACCATTCATGACATTGTAGAATAGGAATCTATGAACTTCTGTGACTTTGTTTATGCTGCCAACATTGGGATAAATAAGGGAGGTAAACATATGGTGTAAGAGACGCTGCAGTGGTGGGAAGTAATTTGCATTTAACTCAATCAAATCGCTGACACCACGCACGTAATCACAGTTGGTCATGGCAATAAAAGTATCTTCAACCTCCCCATGGCCATAAGCCATGTTGGCCCCTCTAGCTACAACCCCCAAGCTCCTCTCAAACAGATCGGGGTTAATGTGAAGCTCAACCCCTCGAATAACAGTATATAGCTCATCATTCCTTGAAACCAAGTTCTCATAGAACTCTTGTACTAGGTTGGGGTAATAACGGTTATACCTAGTGACAAAATCAGTCCAACCCGGCTGCATTACAAAGACTGCATATATATCGGGCAAGAGCTCATTCACCTCATTTTATTCGACCAGTCGGGAGTCGATGATGGGTCGAATAAGCAACCTAGGAGCTCGACGCGGTGCATGCGCCTGCTGTGGTGGAGGAGCGGGTGCCTCACGTCTCTGTCCACTCCCTTCCCCTTGGGCAGAATGCCGAGAGCTTCGTCTAGGCGGCATCCCGAACTAGAACCCGATAGAAAACCCATGAAGGAAAGACTCTCATCCCAGGGGATGAAGAAAGATCTACGGACACTCCAGGGGCTTGCAAAAGCCTTCTCCACTGAAGGGAACCAAGGTGAGAACTCCACGAACGCACGAATGGCCGAATGGAGTTCGTCCCGAAAATGTGACGAACAAGCCGGATCTTGTGCGGATGGAGAAAGAATGAGGTTTAGAAGCTTGGGAGGTGAAGAGAATGGGTTCTAGGGTTAGGGGAAAGTGGTGGAGGGTGAATGGGGGTGATAAAATGAAAGAATGGGGTGTTAAACCCCCTTACAAGTTGGCTCGGCTGGGAACCTGGTCGAGCCGATCGCCGCAACCGGTCGACCGCTGCGGGGCTGGCGGTCGACCGCTAGCCCAGAATCCCCAATTTTTGATTTTTTGTTTCTCTTTCTTTTTTTTTTCTTTCTTTTTTGTTTCTTGAAAATTGGGGGGGACTAACAACCGGCTTTCTGAAAAGAGCCAACGTCATGAAGTAGAGGGAATAGAATAGATGCAGGTTTGAGGAAGGGTTCTAACTCCCTCTGAGAAGATACCTAAGGTCCGACCACACTGAGTCCACAAATGTTTATCCAAGGAATATCTGGCCTTAGAAGGTTTTTCAAGAAGGGCTATACATATAATTACATTCAAGCATGCAGGTGTGTATGTAAACACACATGGTAGCAAAAAGTAAAGATAGTATGCATGTTTTTCTACCCTTGATGCATATGAGTTTCTACAGATGCAGAGCTTAACTTAAGTGCAAGCCTATGCATGAATGCTCTCACCCTTGCACATCCCAAGTTCTCTTCTTATCTTGTTAAATTGATCCTGGTTGAGGGGTTTGGTGAAAATGTCAGCTAGCTGATTGTGTGTGTGTTTGACGCGGGATCTTTTCCCTACTTTCTTTTCGTTCAGCTTTCGCGGGTCGGTCGACCACTTGACTAACCGGTAGTCAACTGACCGACTGACGATGCGGGCGTGCCAGTCACATAAGTGACGAGTTTATAATGCGCTCATTCCGACCCATGTCGGGAGAATGTGAGGTTCAATCGGGACCAGCAGTCCGCCATACCATAAAGGCTATGGCGTTAATTACATCCCCCACGAGGAGGGAACACCTTTGATTAATTGCCGAGATAACGGGCTGTCGAAGCCGAAAAAAGAACTACATGATGATTATAGCAATGACAGGCAGGATGCAGCATTAATCATGCAGAAGATGCGTAGTTTAATGGAAAAATGGATCCTCGGTACGTGGCGGAGGACGCAGGTCCGAAGACCACCATCGCGCGTGACGAAGGCTTTTGGCCAGACATGATCCGGCTTTCAGTCGACGCCATTTAATATACCCGGGGATCTATGCATGCATGCACATAAGACATTCATGATTATATTGAATATGAAGATAGCGCCACGAAGGCGGCGGTGATCGACCACATTTATTGCCCCTCGTCGAGAGGAGGAAGGACGACATGAGTATGATAGCGAAAGCATGAATGCTAACAGATACGATGATGATGACGATGCAACTCAGGCTCGCTTGGCCCCTCTTTTATTCAATTTATTGTCAGATATAGCTTATTGACATCGCCCCCGAGAGATGAAACTCGTCCTGAGGCAAGCGAGTGAGTAAAATATCAAAAAGGGTTTCAAAACCGGTGCGGTTACGACTTACACAGTGCGGTAGAGTGTAGGTATAGTGGCTAATACGGCGCGGCCATGACTAACAGCTTAAGACGGCGCGAGATCTTGGGGGCGCGCCGGTCTGGGGCGAGCTGGAAAGTCGCAAGGGGAAAAAAAAAGGATATGAGTGTGGCCTTAATTTGGCGCGGGGGGGTACCGCGCAGGATTAGGGCGCGCCGGGGGACTCCGCGCCGTTTTAGCCCAAATTCTATTTCTTTGGACCTCCTTTGAGTTTGTTGGGCCCATCGGGGGGACTTTGAGTCCGTTGAGGGCAAGAAATTTTATTAAATTGAAGTCCAGAGCCCTCCGAGGATGACATGTTAAGTCAGTACGAGGTTCATACTCGAGCACTGGGGTAATTAGATTCGGAGCAATTGATCATCAAGGTTTGTATAAACTTAATCTATCCAGAATTGGACAGCATCTCCCCCGGATTGCAAAGAATTGCAGGGGATAAGCGGGGTCATGTTCACCTATGGAACAAGCCCCTACATCGCCCGTCTGCACAATGGCAGCCAGCAAACCCCAGTGGATGGAGTACCCCGAGGACTAGCCTACTAGGGGCACCCAAAGTTCCATGGGGAGAAGAAATAGAGGAAGGAAGCCGTCGACAGTGGGAACGATGCCCCGAGGGCTAGCCTACGAGGGGTGACGGACCCATAGTCGGTGATTCATCCCATGGAGAGATTGACCATTGGGAGAGCGGGACTCTGAGGGCTAGCCTACAAGGAGCATGCATCCCCCGATCTCAGTCGGGTCTTAATTTGTCGGGGCTGAGTTTCGTTGAACCAAGGCCCCGTCACTGTCTGTAGTGGCTTCGAGGGAATGCCCACCATCGAGAGATGGAGCCCCCCCGGTCGCCCAGCAATCGTCAAGAAACAACAGAGGAATGTCCCCCTCCCCGGACGATCGAAACATCGGGAAACCCTCAGAGCGGTGTGGACGAATATGGTGCGTGGGAGCAGTAGATGCATAAACGAAACGACATCGTTGCAGGGGCATATACTTGAACGGTTGAAAAGCAAAGTTCGAGAGGGGTGGATCCCTTGTATAGCGGATAGAGGCACACACAGAGGCGCGGCTCTATCCATGAGGATAAGAACGATGCAAAAATCCTTGAATCATGTGTAAAGCAAATGATCGAAAGAAAGCCCCCGGGGAGGGGTGTTTCTATAGCCCACGATGATTCGGGGCATAGCCGAGGCTTCGATGGAATCGGAATTACAGCTGCGTCGAAGAGAATCCAACATACGCATTGACACAAGTGAGAGAGGCAGAGATTCTGAATATCAGCTCAGCCTGTTGGCCTAATCATTCGCACACGTATCACTATTCAAAGATGAAAAAATGAACGAATGTTTACATTGAGAATCCGGCGTCGACACCACTGCCAGAATGCCGTTCATCGACGCCGAGGAACATACAATGGCAGGATGAATCACAGAGGAGGGGAGGGGTCGGCTCATATCATTGCCATCCCTCCCCTCTTCGGTTTACAACCAGTAGACGGAGATTGGGGGGGATCGGCGGGAGATAGGGGAGAAACAACGCCGGTGCCCACCTGTTACCGAAAACAGAGTATCGTAGCTCAGTCGGGGAAGAAGAAGGTCACCGGCGGAGGACGCCCAGGAGAGGCGCTATTCTTCTCTCTGGAATTCTCTCTCGATCGCTCCTCTTCTCTCTGCTTTTCTTTTTGAAGCCTCCCTCTCGAGAGTCTCTCTTTTCTTTCTCTTCTTTCTTCTTCTTTCTTCTTCTTTCTTCTTCTTTGTTTTTCTTTGTTTCCGTCTGGCCTCTCTCTCTTTTTCTGTTCTCGAAGAACCCTATATATAGAGGCCTGAGTTCGAACTTGAACCGGCGTGGGATTAGCGCGCCGGGAAGAGCCTTCAAGGCTTACCGCACCGGGAAGGGACACCCTCAGGGTGATTTGCGCGCCGGCCTAAGGGCTGAAGATGGGGCTTTAGCGCGCCGGGATCAGGGGCATCGAATGAGGGGCGCGCCGGTTTAAGGCGCGCCGGGCTAATGCTCCTCGTGCGCTTCAAGCCAGTCGATGAGTCCGGGGATGATTCCGGGAGTCATCGTGAACATTATCTCGCCAATGCCCATCGAAACCTTGGCGGGATGTTTTGTCGAAGCTCCCAGGTCAACGTACGGCCGTTCTTGAGACTCCAGATAGCTTTGACTTGATCGTACGGGCTTTCTGCCGACACGGCCTTTGGCTCTACGCTCCATGCTGTTGGTCCGGCCTGGCTCGTACTCAGAGCTCTCTAGGAGGTTGGATAGCCTGGGAGATAGTTCCGCCTGAGCCGGGCGATCATTCGGCCACTAATGGGCCCATCTTGGCGGGAAGCCGTGCCCATGCCGGGCGATCGGGATCTTCCGCCGTCTGAGCTTTCGGTTCTCCGTTTCGGGAAGCCGGGGGACTCCTTTATCCCCAGGAGAGCCTTTCATGAGGTGGGTATCCACCGGGTAGATCGTCGTCCTTGATCGGACAACCGGTGTAGTGTATGCAGCATGACAGAGTCAATGCCGATTCATTGGGCAGGCTTGGTCGCACCGCCAGTTGGTTGTGAATTCGTCCCGGCTCCCTTGAGGTGAAGTCCCCGTATCTATACGGAGTGACTCGAGGCTCTAACAGCTTGAGAAGTCTTCAATAGGTTGATCTTTGTCGGCTTCCGTGCTTCGGTGGGCCGGATCATTCATCTTTATGGCTTGTTCGCCGGTGATCATATTTTGGGTGCCAATAAATGCCCCCCAGACGTGGGGGTTGCGAGCAAGGCACAGGTGCAGCAAGACCAACGGATGAATTTCACCCTGACTGATCTCCTCCTTGGTTGGCATGAGCTCTAAGATGGCCCTAAATTCGGCATGGATGTTAACCCGACGCCGTTTAGATGTTGATACGACGAGGGTATGTCCCTCGGGCCTTTGACCTGGCGCGGTCCCGGGCGATTCGGCCACGAAGCCGGCGCGGCCTTGGCATCTTGGGGGTGGTTGGCCCGACGCGCCTTTTCTCGGCGCGCATTCGCTTAAAGGGTTTTTAACCCGGCGTGCTAAATAGCGCGCCGGTTTAACAAAGGGGGACTCCCCCTATTTATCTCCTTCTTCCTTGTTTTTTCTTCATCGCCTCCTCATTTGCGAAAAAACTTTCTCTCTCTTCTCTTCCTTCTCCCCTTTTGGCGCCGAGAGCGGCGGCTCTTTCCCTTCGGGTGAGTGTAGATGATGTCGATTTGGGTATCAAGACCCATTCTTTGGGCCCCGGGAGGCTTCTAGCAGGGCTCGCCCTCGGAGCTATTCCCCCGGGTGTTCCTCTTGGCCTCGGTGTAGCGCCGATGGCTGTCTTTTAGGGACCGTTCCTCAGTGGACACGTTCCCTCTTTTCTTTGGCAATCCCCCGTGCTGGGGAGACTCTGCCAAAATTTTGTCAGAAGTTTGCCTTTGATCAGCTATTTTCTGACTTCGCTTTTGCTTGATGTGCCCTTTTTGCAGCTGTAATGGCATCCAGCTCTTCCTCTCGCGCCGTAGTGACATGGGAGAATGTTAATTCTCTTGACTGGGGGCACGGCCAAGTGGCTATAGTTGCAGAGTCTTCAGATTCAGAGATGGACACTGTAGACACCGGTCATCTCCTTATTCTCAGGGGCGACTCTTTTCATTATGATAGAGAGGGCGTGACCAGGAAGGATTATCCCAAGGACAAGCACCTGATGTCCCTTCTTCAGCGCTTCAACCTTCAGGGGAAGCGGGATGTGTTCGCCATCCGGAAGGTCGAGCAGGCCCTGCTGGTGGAGAGAGACAGCCTGGCCGAATGTGTGATGTGGGGAAGACCCATCTATCTCCCCGGGGAGGTCAGGAAGTGGAGCGCTGTGCTGGGGCTGCAAGACCTGGCTCTGGCAGACGGACTGCTGACTAGAGCTCCCGAGTTCGTACCCGCTCGGTGGAATGATTTCGCGGGTAGAGTGGATCGGGAGAAGCCGATTTTTGGTTTATTCCTTGCCCCGTTGAGATGGGGATATAGGGATGAATCATTCTTGTTGGATTGCTTGGCAATTCGCTTCAAGCACCAGATATCAGTGGGATGGTTTGCTGAGCTGAAAGCTACAGACGCCCATGCATTCAGGCCCGGGGCAGTAGAGTTTACAGACTACGTGCTGCATCATTACGCTCCTCTTCTAACCAGAGCTGGTGTATATCACAGCGTGTATGCTTCCAGGTATCGGTACCCAATTTCCCGGGGATTGTGCTGTGGCATGATCGAGGTGTTTTGCCCTGAGTACAACACCTTCTATACTTCAGAGGGAGAGACTTCTTTGGACTTATGGAGCCTATCTCAACTCAGCGGCCTGCCCATTGATGGAGAACCGTATGAAGAAGTTTGTTGGCCTGACTGGTTGAAAGACCAGACCGACAGTGACGTCCGGTATTTGGCGGGCTACGCCTATCGGTATCTGATGAAGGCATATCGCACCCTTTTTCATTCGTCGCACGACACGAGGGAAGCTCGGAAGCCGGGCGAAAAGTGCCGGGTGCGGATGGGCGCCTGGCTTCAATATTTCTTCCAAGGGAAGAGCAAGTATGAAGATTTTCCTCCCATAGCGCCAGTAGCCCAGAAGCGGAAGAAGAGGGTGCGACGCCAGGCCGCTTCATCATCTTCCTCGAGAGGAAGGCAGGGAGAGAACCCAAACCCTACTAGTGTTGATGCAGTGACTCACTGTGCTGCATATCTAGTTTATTGGCTCTGCTCCTTCGCTCTTCCTCAAGGTGACGAGAGCGTGATCAGAGCAGAGGCCATCTACCCGGCCGGTCTTATGGCTTGGGGTATCAAGCTGTCTCTTTGTCCAGTGGCTTTGTGCCTCATCTACAAGATGTTGGGGGACTTGCACAAGACGCTTCTCCCTAGAAGCTTTCGGACGGTTGGTCCGTTACATTTCTTCAATGCCTGGGTCTGCACCCTATTCCCGGAGGCAGCTCCTCGGGCGTTACAAGCGGTTCCTCTGGTCCCGCGCATGATAGAGTTTGCAAGTGCCGAGCCGTCATTGCTAACGGAGCAACTCTATGCCATTCGGGGTAAATTGACCCGTCTTCCCGTGGACTCGCCCGGGATTCTTCATTTCTGGAGCTTAGCTGCTCACTCGAGCCCATTGACGAATAGGACGAGGCAATGCAAGCTTTTTGAAACTGAGGAGTACATTCATCCGATTTCCCAGGCCAATTATACCAAGGCTATTCTGGAGCCGGAGTTGGTTGATTGGGCACTGGCCATCAGGCCTAGTGTCCTTGTATTTCGCAAGAGCGGCATTCTGTGGCTGGAGCTGTATTACCCGTTCCGTTTCAGTCGGAACTTTGGCTACGACCAGCAGATTCCATATTCTTCTTCACAATTTGAATTGCCCAACAGGCATAGAGCCGGGCAAACGTCCAGCGACGACGCCCGAATATGGTGGGATTTTTTCCATCGTCGCGAATACATTTCTTTCCGGGTGCCCGCCCCTGCGTGCTTCCCTCGCGTCATGCCTGAATACGTCAAGTGGTGGAACGCGCGGACGGGATTCTACAGGACTTTCCGGAGAGAGTGCTGGGCTGTGACGGAGCACAGGTTCTTAGCTTCCCAGCCGGAGCCAGTTCTTGACATTGACGCTTCTTATTTGAAGAAGTTGAAGTCTTGGACTAATACGGACGTGAAGGCCTATCTAGAGGCCCGCAAGCTCGTAAAAAGCCGCAAGACGAAAGTTGAGCCGAAGCTGCCCCCGATCAACAAGGATGATTATGTGAAGACCCTTCGGGGTTTATGCCGGGTAAGCAGTGAGAGGGTGATCCTCCAGCAACTCCCTTTGCCAGTAGAGGAGCCCATCGCGGCAGTGGCCGACTGGCGTCCCGAGGTGGACAGGTTGTATCCCTACCGGACTTTTATTCGCAAGGAGGACAGGCGGGCTGACTTATATGCCAATACGCCCTGGCTGTTCGCACTCCTTCGGTCTCATGGCCTCTCGGTGGGTGGCCCCAGCGAAGCCATACTGGACCATCCTCTTCAGATCTCCTTCAAATATACAGACAGGTGGGGGCTGGACCATCTGAGCCTGTATTATCTGCTGTCCTCCCATGGACACGAGGACCTGGCGTTGCTGGCTGAGCCGAGCGAAAAGATTGGGGATCTGTGCTGGCTTGTTCGCGAGGCAGCCTCGAGGGACAAAATGCCCTCGCTATTTTATTGGCCTCTCTTCCCCTTTTACACGGGGCCGGCAAGTACGTTCTATCTTTTCATTTAGGCCCTTCGGCCAGCTTCTTCTTTTCATTGTGGTTGTGTCATTCTCACCCTTGTGCGTATGCAGTCCGACCGACTTCGGAGGAGACCCGGCACTTCAGGGAGCTGATCATAAAGGCCAAAAAGCTGGCATATTTTGAAGTTCCTGAGCCGGCCCCGACCGCGACGCCACTGCCTCCTGGAGATTCGAGGAAGAGGACTAGGTCCCAACTGCGAGAGGCCGTCGGGAAGGCGAAAGCGGCGGTGACCCGGGTGACACGGGCACGCCGGAAGAAAGCTGCCGAGAAGGAATCGGCAATCGTCCTTCCTTCTGTTGTATCTTTTGAAGAGTTTGAGGCTTCTCGTGCACAAGGGCTAGAGGCCGAAGGTAGGCTCTTCTTTTCTTCAAAGTGCATTAGCTTGTCTCGACCGCTTGGGCTGGCCCATGCTGACAGTTGCCGATACAGTTGCCGCGGTCGTTGGACTGGAGGCGACGGTAGATGTAGCGGCTAGGGACGGGGCAGAGGAAGTCTTTGCTGCTCCCACAGAAAGGGATCTGCCCTCTCTAACACCCCGGTGGGAGATGGAAGGTAATCTATAGTTTAGTTGCGATAGCAACGTAAATCTTCGTATCTTCAGCCATCTTGACCCCTTTTTGCCGTGAATTGTAGTTGATATACAACCATCATTGTTTCCGGGCTCGGAGAGTGCAGAGGAGGTGATCCCCTCGGGGCAGGGAGAACCCGCCCCTGAGGTATCATCTATTGTTGCCCTTGGTGTGGAGAGCACCGGGAAAGTTTCCGTCGAGGGTGATGTTCCTGCTGGCGAGGCTCCTACTTCGACGGCGGAGCGTCTTGAGAGAGCAGAGGGGTCTTCCTCCTCTGAGCATGTAGATTATGGTGGCGGCTCCAGTGACGAGGAGCCATCACTGCTTGATTTTGAGACCGACGATGCTGGGGTGTCCTCGGCCTATGAGAGTGACTATCTGACTTTCAGCCCGGCCCGGTTATCATGGGGCGGCCCTGTGCCGTCATTATCGCTTACGAGTGAGGAGGCTGGCGCTGGGGAAGCTGCTCTTAAAGATTTAAGCTTAGTCCCGACCGAGGTAAGGACCTATCCAGGGTCGGTGCTTACCATGCTTCTTTTTCTCCTCCTTCTAGCCAGGTTTTAAGTGTATATATCTCCGATGCAGACTGAGGTGGCGCTGCCAACTATGACGGTGCAGATACCACTCCCGGCCCTGGGAACAGGCCATGCGACTCTCCCGTCCGTCCTGTGGCCCATCGCATTGCAGTACCCAAAGGATCATACAGCAGCGATTGTTCCAGTTGGTCCCGGAGCGCTCGTGGATGTTGATAGTTCGGCGGTAGCCGGAGATTCTTCGCCAAGGGAGGCTGCACAGCAGTCAGTTCTGGAGAAGGGTGGCTCTGCTGAGGTAGAAGCCGGGGAGATTATTGAGGGACGGACGTCCCCAGTCCTTGAGGTTCTTGTTGGACTCCCGCCCCAGGGGGCCGGCAAAGAGATTGTTGTTGTTGGGGCTCCAGCCACCGCATCTGCCGGTGCGGTTGTTCCCGATAGTAGTGGGCTGCAGCTCATGCCGTCGTCATCCTCCTGGACGACCGACGATATATGGGCTGACGTGGATAGCAGAGTAGAGTTCGAACTGCCCGAGACGTCGCCACTTGGTCTTCGATCCTCGAGTGATGTCGTGTGGCAGTTCCTGGGGACCCTCCAGCAGACCGTAACGGCCAGTAGGGATTTAACTTATGTTCAGCTGAGGGGCTTGATAGAGCATCTGTCCCGCTCGCTGTTGGCCCTCGGTTGTCCCATGGACGACTGGACTCCGCGGGTGATCCTGCTCCTGAAGTATGTGAACAGGAGGGAGTTCTTAGGCCGGGAGGCAGCTGACCAGCTGGCGGCCTTATCATTGGAGCGGGCTGAGAGCAAGACGGCCCTTATTTCTCTGCAAGAGACCGTGGCGAGGGCGAGGGACGAAGCCAACGCCTCTTTACAACGCCGGAGCTCCCTGACGGCCCGGATGGCGGCATTGCAGGCCGAACTTTCCAGGATAGAGGCTGAACTTGAAGAAGTAGATCGCCTGGGGGTCTAAAAGGTTGAGGATGCCGAGATGGCTGAAGGACAAGCTGCTTCCCTGGAGGTGAAGCTATCCGAGCTGGAGGCCACCGAGTTCAAATTGCAAGAACTGACCCGTCACCCCTCCCTGGGTATTCCTGTGCTGGAGGACATCTTCCGACGCCCTTTGCCGTAATCTCTTTTCTTTATTTGCTCCCTTTTAATGCACCTTATGTATTCCAGGGCATGGCCCATGTAATCATGTGCCTTTTACTTCATAGTAATGAAAAATCTCCATCCTGATTTTGAATGAAGACTCCATCTTGTCATTATTTTTTTTCTTTTCATTTGCCTGTTGATTCTAGCCCGAGTGTATGAGTCACTAGGGCAGGAGAGCGCTCACGCCTTCAGGGAAGGGGTGAGGTGTTCACTCCACCGCGCCGCGACTTTTCTCAAGACTAGAAACGGCCTATGCCGGCCGAGAGTTCAGGGGACTCAGGAGGGTATAGTGAAACTGACGGATAAACGGTCCTGCCGAGAATGGCCAGAACCGAGAACGGGTAGCGACCGATCTTGCCGATGGTGACAAGGGTCGAAAGGGGTAGACAGTCTTGCCGATGGTGGTAAAAATCGGTAGGTAGCGACCGATCTTGCCGATGGTGACAAGGGTCGAAAGGGGCAAACAGTCTTGCCGATGGTGGCAAAAATCAGATAGGTAGCGACCGATCTTGCCGATGGTGACGAGGGTCGAAAGGGGCAGACAGTCTTGCCGATGGTGGTAAAAATCGGATAGGTAGCGACCGATCTTGCCGATGGTGACAAGGGTCGAAAGGGATAGACGGTCTTGCCGATGGTGACAAGAACCTGATAGGTAGCGACCGATCTTGCCGATGGTGACAAGGGTCGAAAGAGGTAGACGGTCTTGCCGATGGTGACAAGAACCGGATAGGTAGCGACCGATCTTGTCAATGGTGACAAGGGTCGAAAGGGGTAGACGGTCTTGCCGATGGTGACAAGAACCGGATAGGTAGCGACCGATCTTGCCGAGGGTGACAAGGGTCAAAAGGGATAGACGGTCTTGCCGATGGTGACAAAAATCGGATAGGTAAATGCATGTAGGTGGGATATCGGATGAAAATTCCCCGCCGACCTTGTAAATGGCCTTCTGGACGGAGGGTGATCCATCGCTATTCATTATTCATTATTTTTTTTTTCATTCACATTACTGACCTAAGCGCCCTTTCGGGTTTTCGCCGAAGCCAGCCCCCTCTTGCTTTTGCCCACGCGCCCTTTCGGGTTTTCACGCGGCGGGGTACCCGATTTTGCCTGCGATGCCCTTTCGGGTTTTCGCCACGGCAGGGTTATAGCCATTTTTGCACTTGTCCTCATATAGGAACAAATCTGGCGGGGTATCTCTATTTTTAACCCCATTCTCTTTTCTCTCTTTTTTTTTATTTTTGACTTCTGGGTATGGAAGAACTGGACCGCGAGAACGCTGACCGTCCTTGTCGATGATGACAAGGATTGGTCCTAAGTTTATTTCATCGACACTGGTTAAATGTCGAAGCAAGGACATGGTTTATTAACAAGGATGTAGGATCCAAGTTTAAGAGTAGAGGCCAACCGATCTCTCCGATGATGACGAGGGTCAGACCCGGGCTTATTAATCGGCATAGGTTATTGCCGGAACAATGGTGAGACTATTAACAAGGACGTAAGGTCCAAGTCAAGGATAGGGATCGATCGATCTCGCCGATGATGACGAGGGTTGACCATGGGTTTGTTCATCAACATGGGTCGGATGTCGGAGCGAGGATGGGGCTGTCAACAGGGACGTAAGGTCCAAGTTGCGGGTAGAGATCGACCGATCTCGCCGATGATAACGAGGGTCAAAAGGGTTTATTAATAGGATTTCCGGTGGGACTTTGATGATTGTCCCTTTTGGGGTTTCATTAGGTGGAGAATAGGAGGAGAATTTGAAAATTACCACTTTACTGACTTAAGTGCCCTTTCGGATTTTCACCGAAGCCAGCCCCCCTCTTGCTTTTGCCCACGCGCCCTTTCGGGTTTTCACGTGGCGGGGTACCCGATTTTGCCTGTGGCGCCCTTTCGGGTTTTCGCCACAGCTGGGTTATAGCCGTTTTTGCACTTGACCTGATATAAGAACAAGTCCGGCGGGGTATCTCTATTTTTAACCCCATTTTCTTTTCTTTCCTTTTTTTGATTCCGGTATAGGGTGGGCTCGGTTAGGGCAGAATGCCACTAGACCGAGGCAAAGGTAGCTTGGTTAGAGCGGAATGCCGCTACCAAAGGGGAGGTAGCTTGATTAGGGTGGAATGCCACTAACCAAGGATAAATAGCTCGATTAGGGCGGAATGCCACTAACCAAGGAAAAATAGCTCGATTAGGGCAAAATGCCGCTAATCAAGGAAAGGTAGCTCGATTAGGGCGGAATGCCGCTAACCGAGGAAAAATAGCTCGATTAGGGCGGAATGCCACTAATCAAGGAAATGTAGTTCGATTAGGGCGGAACGCCGCTAACCAAGGAAAAGTAGCTTGATTGGGGCGGAATACCGCTAACCAAGGAAAAGTAGCTTGATTAGGGCGGGATGCTGCTAACCAAGGAAAAGTAGCTCGATTAGGGCGGAATGCCGCTAATCAAGGAAAAGTAGCTCGATTAGGGCGGAATGTCGCTAACCAAGGAAAAGTAGCTTGATTAGGGCGGAATGCCGCTAACCAAGGAAAAGTAGCTCGATTAGGGCAGAATGTCACTAACCAAGGAAAAGTAACTCGATTAGGGCGGAATGCCGCTAACCAAGGAAAAGTAGCTTGATTAGGGCAGAATGCCGCTAACTAAGGAAAAGTAGCTCGATTAGGGCGGAATGCCGCTAACCAAGAAAAAATAGCTCGATTAGGGCGAAATGCCGCTAATCAAGGAAAAGTAGCTCGATTAGGGCGGAATGCCGCTAACCAAGGAAAAGTAGCTTGATTAGGGCGGAGTGCCACTAACCAAGGAAAAGTAGCTCGATTAGGGCGGAATGCCACTAAACCAAGGAGAAGGTAGCTCGGTTAGGGCGGAGTGCCACTAATCCAAGGAAAGGGTAGCTCGGTTAGGGCGGAGTGCCACTAACCAAGGAAAGGTAGCTCGATTAGGGCAGAGTGCCACCGACCGATGAAAAGTAGCTCGATTAGGGCGGAATGCCGCTAACCAAGGAAAAGTAGCTCGATTATGGCGAAATGCCACTAATCAAGGAAAAGTAGCTCGATTAGGGCGGAATGCCGCTAACCAAGGAAAAATAGCTCGATTAGGGCGGAATGCCACTAACCAAGGAAAAGTAGCTTGATTAGGGCGGAATGCCACTGACCGATGAAAAGTAGCTTGATCAGGGCGGAGTGCCGCTAACCAAGGAAAGGTAGCTCGATCAGGGCGGAATGCCGCTAACCAAGGAAAAGTAGCTCGATTAGGGCGGAATGCCGCTAACCAAGGAAAAATAGCTCAATTAGGGCGGAATGCCACTAGCCAAGGATAAGTGTGTTCTGACCGATCACTCGGGGTGTGTCGGCTGCGCTGCATGATACAGCTTAATGTGTTTTCCGTTGAGGGGAGAGAATTGGATGACTCCTTTGTGGTCTACAAGGACGTAGGCACCCCCTTCATATACTCGGCGGAGGATATACGGTCCGACCCAATTTTCGACCAGCTTCCCCTTGGGGTTAGAAGCCATCACTTCTCTTCTTTTGACCATTACCAGGTCTCCTTTCTTGAACTCTCGACCCTTGACTAACTTGTCAAAAGCACGGGCCATGCGAGCTTGGTAGAGTTGGATGTTTTGTTGCGCCTGGAGGCATTTTCCTTCGAGCTCAGCGAGCTCTTACAATCTTCTTTCTGCATTGGTCTGCTCACCACTGACTAATCCGTGTTGGATGGCAACTCGCAATGAAGGAACTTCAAGTTCAATCGGCACTACAGCTTCCGACCCATAGACAAGGGAGAAAGGTGAACAGCCGGTTGGGGTCTTGTAGACAGTACGATAAGCCCAAAGTGCTTCGTACATCCTTTCTTCCCAATCCTTTTTATTAGACTTGACAGTCTTTGCCAGTAGCGTGCACAGTGTCTTGTTAAAGGCTTCTGCGAGTCCGTTGGCTTGAGGGTTGTAGGGGGACGATGTCCTCCAGTCAATTTTGTATTTGTCGGCCAGCCGATAAACCTTCTGATTTCTGAAATGGCTGCCATTGTCAGAGATGATTCGGCTGGGGATTCCGAACCGGAATATTATATTCTGCCAGAAGAATCTTGCAACTAGTTCTCCCGTCACATCTCTTAGTGCTACTGCCTCTGCCCATCTAGAGAAGTAGTCTGTAGCTGCTAAGATGTATCTGCACCCTGATGAAGATGCTGGTAACGGTCCTACCACGTCCGTGCCCCATTGAGCAAACGGCCAGCTTGGTAGGGTGGGATGCAGCGGCACTGGAGGTCTCCTCGCCACATTAGCATGCTCTTGACATTTCTGACAAGCTTTGGCAAACTTGCAGCAATCATTAAATATAGTGGGCCAATAGTAACCCAGTTTCTTTATCTCAATTTTCATTTTCGGACCGGCCTGATGTGCTCCGGCTGATCCTGCATGAATTTCTTGCATCACCTGTCCTGCTTCTGCTGAAGACAAGCAACGGAGTAGGACTTTCCTTCGGGCATCTGCCATAATTCGGAACAAGGTCCCGCTTCTCATCTCGTAAGAATCCTTGATCCTCAGGAGCTTCATTCTCTGTTCCTTTTCTTTTGGAAGTTGCTGGTGTTGAAACCAGCGCAAGAGATGCTCTTGCCAATCGGGTTGCTGAACCCGTTCGATGACTGCTACCTCCATATTTTGTTCGTCGACCAGGGCCTTTGTTACACTGGGGACTTGCCGACGGTTGATCACGGTTATATTCAGGCTTGTGTCTGGCGGGACCGCCAATGAGCTGGCCAGCTTAGCGAGGGCGTCTGCCTGAGCATTCCAGCCTCGATTGATGTGCTTGATGCTGACGAAGTAAAATCTCGACATCAGGCGAGTTGCTAACTGGTGATAGGGGATGAGCTCTTGCTTTCGCACATCGAACTCTCCTTCCAGCTGTTTTATAACCAGCATGGAGTCTCCGAATGCTTCCAGCATCTGAATCCCCATGGACAGAGCGATTTACAACCTGATTATCAGGGCTTCATATTCCGCTTCATTGTTCGTGCATGGTTTGTTTATGGAGCAGGATGTATGCACCACTTCTCCTTCCAGAGATTTCAGGACTATACCTGCCCCTGCTCTGACCCTGGATGATCCGGCGGCAGAGGTGTCAATTCTGGAAGCGCCGTCAAAGTATAGCTGCCATAAGGAAGGCTGCACTTGGGCGGCTTCTAGGGTTTCGTCTTCAGGAAGTTCCGGCTCCCACGGGTAGTCCCCGGGTACCGGATGTTCAGCGAAGAAGTCTGCAATAGCTTGACCTTTGATGGCCTTGCGCGGTACGTAGGAGACATCAAACTCCATAAGGATTACCGCCCATTTGCCTAGGCGGCCTTTGAGTGTCGGCTGGGACATGATATATTTCAGGGGATCCTCCTTGGACACCAAGCTGATTTCATGCGACAACATATAATGACGAAGCTTTTTGACTGCGAAGACTAGTGCCAGGCAGATCTTCTCAATATAAGTGTATCTTTCTTCGGTTCTGACCAGTCTTCTACTGAGATAATAGAGGGCTTGCTCTTTCCCTTCTTCATTATTCTGGGCCAGCATTGCCCCCAGAGAATTATGTGTAGCTGCTATATACAGTGTCAACGGCCGTCCTTTCACCGGTGCGCCCAATATTGGAGGAGTCTTCAGATAGTCTTTTAGCTTGTCAAAGGCTGTCTGGCAATCTTCATCCCAATAAAAGGGAACATCTTTCATCATCAACTTGTGAAAAGGCTGGCATCGCCCTAACAAATTGGAAATGAACCGCCGGATATAAGCCAAGCGGCCCTGTAGTGATCTCAGCTCGGAGATGTTCCTAGGTGGAGGTAGCTCCTGTATCGCCTTGATCTTTGCGGGGTCTATCTCAATCCCCCGGTATCGGACGATAAAGCCCAAGAATTTTCCGCTCGATACTCCGAACGCACATTTCATAGGGTTCATTTTCAGGTCATGCTGCCTCAGCCTCTGAAAAACAGTCTGGAGGTCTTGCAGATGGTCCTCTTTCCTTCTGGTTTTGACCACCAGGTCATCTATGTAGCACTCGACCTTGTGGTAGAGCAATTCATCAAAAATCTTAGTCATTGCGCGCTGGTAAGTTGCGCCAGCATTCTTTAGTCCGAACGGCATTCTCTTGTAATGATAAATACCTTTGGGGGTTCGGAAAGTAGTGTGGACTCGGTCGTGCTCCGCAATCCAAATCTGATTGTAGCCGGACGACCCATCCATGAATGATAGGGCCTCGTGGCCGATTGTAGCATCAATCATGACTTCCGTTATTGGCACCGGAAAGTCATCTTTAGGGCAGGCTTTATTTAGATCTCGGAAGTCAACACAAATCCGAATCTGTCCATTCTTCTTTTTCACAGGGATGATGTTCGCCAGCCATGTGGTGTACTGATTCTCTTCAACAGATCCCACGTCAATGAGTTTGTCAAGTTCAGCACAGATTCAGGTGATGAGCTCTGGCCTCATACGCCGCAGTGGCTGCTTCACCGGCTCGGCTTCGGGGCTGATTGCTAGCTCATGTTGTGAGACAGCGGGGCTTAGACCGGGCATCTCTTTGTAGGTCCAGGCAAAGCAATCCCGGTATTCTAGCAACAGCTGGGTCTACAGCTCCCGTTCCTCCGGGGACAGTTGGGCGCTGAGGAAGGTAGGCCTAGGATCCCCCTCATTTCCCAAGTTGACTTCTATTAGTTCATCGACCGTGGCCTGGCCTCCGTCTTCTATTTCCGGAGGCGCAGGTTGGAGGTCGACGAAGTCTGGAACACCATCTTGAGGGTCGAGCATTTCGAGTTCCTCGTCGGACATCGCCAGAGCTTCATGAGGCGTCTTGATTCCATGCGCCAGCGGCTGAGCGGATGGATCTATTGACACATCCATTACTGTCACAGCTCCCAAGGGTGAGAGAACAGCTTTAGTGTTTGTAGATGAGGTTGCAGCCATGACAGGCCAGTAGCTGTTTGCTGTCGGGCTCGGACAGCATATTGGATTTGTAGCAGAAGTTGAGGGAGTCTCGCCTTCTGGGATAGCTGCATCTTCCGCAGAAGTGACTTTCTCTTTCCTGGTAGCCGGCTCCCCTTGATTGGAGTTAACCATGGCTTCCCTAATTGACAGAAAGGGTGTTGAAGTCGCCATTAGCATGACCCCTGTGGAGGGAGAGACTTCTGCTTCTTGAATGTCTTCGGCTTCGCTGCTGCTAGCCGTATCAAATTCGGCTTGAAGGGCTGCTTCTTCAGGATGGACCTGCTCCCAGCATCGGCAAGGGATCAAGGTCTCTATTTGTTGATTCCCTGATAGAGCCAATTCAGCATGTTCGGCTTCCACCGGATATTCATCAAAGGTTGCCCCCAGAGGGCTATCTTCAGTTGGATAGAAGGCGGAGATAGTATCCACCTCGTACCGCCCACTGTAATAGTAGTCTTCCAGGGTGAAGCCCAGCCCCGGGTGTTGAGAGACGCGTCTCATTTCTTTGTCCAGATTTGTAGGATGCCACATCTTCTGGAAAACTTCTTTGCGCTTTTGAGATTGATCGGGAGGAATGTGTTGCTTCTGAAACATTATGGCCATCCGATCAGTTGTAAATGCCAGACCTTGGACAGGAACCGGCGGGTTGCTTATATCATCGGGGAGGCTGCAATCTGTGTCTTCCTGAGTGGGATGCTCCTCAGCTGTATAGAACAAGGTGCTGGGCCCATCTTCCTGTGTCACCTCCCAAGCTTTGAAAGGTTCGACAGTGGGATCATTGAGGCCGAGGACTGGCTTGGTGAGGCCGGCCAAGACTCCGATGCGGTCGTGCTGTCGGTTGACCTGCACTTCCTTAGCTTTGGGGTATAGTGCTGGGGGTGTTACCCTACCAACATTTCCAGAAGCTGTGATGTGGGAGATCACCTTTGGCTTGACATACCCGCGTGGCGGTGGTGGATACCAACCGTCACCCGATCTATTTTTTGATGCTTCTGTGGGGGCTTCAGGTTCAGAAACCTTCCGGGGAGACCCCGTATATAGGTTGGCGTCCGCCAAGTGACATTCAAACACCTCGAATGGGTGGATATCAGCAAATATCCTCTCCTCCTTCCCCTGGAGGTTGTATTTGATGCACTGGTGGAGCGTGGAGGGCACCACCATATTTTCATGCAGCCATGGGCGGCCGAGCAGTGCTTTGTAGGAGGTGCGAGAGTCAATGACATGAAACTGCACCGTTGTAGTGAAATCTGCCAGGGTCAGTGTGAACTCTGCCACTCCCATAGATACTTCACATTTTTGGTTGAAGCCAGCGATACGCATATCCCCGACTTTCTCGAGATGCACATTAAAGTGGTACCTCTCGTATATTCTATATGGCAGGATGTTGACTGCTGCACCAGGATCGACCAGAATCCGGTTCAGTTCTCTTCCGTTCAGGTGCCCTTTCATATATAGCGGCCTGTTGTGGCTGGCAGTAGGCAGTAGCATGTCTTCTGGAGAGAAGGTCATACTTACTTCTGGTATAGCCTCAGCTATGCAGGCTTCAAAATGAGTAGGCGTCTGCAGAGCAGTGATGATCGCCTGTCGAGTTTCTTCACTCAAAGAGAGAATTTCCCAGATCATAAATCGAGCGGGGAGCTTCTTGAGCAACTTCATTATTCGGCTCCCAGCCCGGACATTGGAGAGCTTCATCTCTTCAGCCCATCTGGGCTTGGGGAGGTTTTGATTTGTGGGTCCAGACGGGCCTGCTTCATCTTCCTCGGACTCGGCACCCTCTTGACTGGCACCGGCTGTCGGATCTTCTTTATCAGCTGCTATAGGGCAAGCTCCATATGCATTCGCATCCCCAGTGGATTGTGCTGGCTGCGGGTGAGCGGCCCCGGGTGTAGGGTTAGCCTCTTGACAGGGCTGTTTCCCCTTTGACATCTTCATGAATTCAAGGAATGAAGGGACTGTCTTGCCCCCACTCTTGTTGTATAGGCCTGACGGAGGAGGGATTTGGACTCCCTTAACTTCCGGCGGAGGTGTCTTGTAGGGTTGCTCCCCTCTGAACATAATGTTGTGATTGGGTGGTGGCTGGCGCCCCCATTTTCGGCCTGACCGAGTGGCATGCGCCGCAGTTGCGGCCTCGGCCTTGCCTCCCCCAGCATGGGGTTTGAAGCAAATTTCTTCTTCTTCCTCTTCTCCTGGTAGGTTGAAGAGTACTGACAGGGTATTGCAGGAGACGACCTGTGTTTTATGGGCCCCAGCGGCCTTTCTTTTCTTCTTCTTTTGCTTTTTCTTCTTTTTTGTTTCTGCAGGTGCTTGCTGTGGATTCTAAGAAATCCACTTAAGAAAAATATTAAGAATAAGCAATAATCAATAATGTGGAGAAAAATATACACGAGGTGCACAAGGGGAGTTTGTGTGATCGCCAGAGACGCGGGGCCTCAAAAGATAATCAATAACAAATAGGGAGGGTGATCGCGAAAAATACCTCAAAAGATGCGGGGGATGTGAGTACTCCTTTTCTCTTCAAGATCGACCGGCCGATGAAGAGAGTTCTTCCTTTGATTACCCTTGCAAACAATAAAGACAACACCAATAAAAAAATTGCATTAGATATGTGGTGAGTGTAGCATCAAACCCTAAAAGATATGAGCATGTAAACATATGTGAGAACACACCTTAAGGGTGGTTGCCCCTTAAACCCCTATGCAAAAAGGGTATGGGAGATGATATGAATGATATGAAAAATATGAATAAAAATAGGGGGAAAGAGTGCAAGAGTTGCACTAAGGAGAGATCTCAATATGATAGTTGAGAAAAATCAATGAAAACAATGATATATGATGCATGATCTATAACAATAATGATAATGAAGATAAGAAGATTAATGAAGGGAAGATAAGATAAAAAAAATCTTTTTTGTGGTTCCTTGGCTTGAATGCTCGATGGGGAGAAAGGCTTCAAAGGATGAAGCTTGATGTGAAGAAGCCTTCCCTTAGCCAAGCACCTTCGGTTCCTGTAAAAAGAAAAGAAGACAACAGAAGAAAAAAGGGAAGAAACAGAAGAAGAAGAAGAAGAATAAGAAGAAGAAGCAGGAGGATACGGAAGAAGAAGAAGAAGAATAAGAAGAAGAAGCAGAAACAGAAGGAGACACGTAGAAGACAGAAGAAAAAGGGGAAAGAAGAAAAAGAAGAACGCAGGGGAGAATAAAAATTATCGGAACCCACCCCTTAACAGAGGCGAGAGCCTCTATTAATAGGTTAGGAAAGGGTGATAAGAAGGGAAGAGATTAAAGGAGGAAGGGATAAGAACAGCAAGAGCCCAAAGAGAGGAGGAGTCTAACGAGGCAAGGACTCTCCGGTGAAAGGGCTGCGAAGCCAGAAGGTGAAACACGCCTTAGGTCAGGGCGTTAATTAATGAATTGACGACTTGACCAGAGGGCGTTTCTCAAAAACACGCCCTGCACAAGGGCGTTTCTCAAAAACCAAATTTAGCAATAAAAACTCCCCATATTTGAAAAATGTAAAACACGCCTTAATTAAAGCCACGTTTAAAAACACGCCCCTGAGAAGGGCGTTAATTTCAAGAGCTCAAATGGGGAAGTCGGTCAAACCTAGAAGAATTAACGCCCTCAGGTGAGGTCGTCCTTTCTTTAAGAAACGCCCTTGGTTAAGTCATATTTTGAAGAAAACACGCCCTTACCCAGGTCGTGAATTTAGAAAATTCATAAAATAGATAAAATGGGGGAGAAATAGATAAAATGGGAGAAAACGCCTTAGACAAGGTCGTGTTTCAAAAAACACGCCCCTGATGAGGGCGTGAATTCAAAAAAAAAAATAGAGATAAATACCCAGAAAATCTAGAAAAATAGGAAAAAGGAGATAAATGGGGAAAAATTCAAGAAATTTAAGAAAAAGTGGGGAAAACCACTCAAAT
This sequence comes from Amorphophallus konjac, assembly GCA_022559845.1. Lineage (NCBI taxonomy): Eukaryota > Viridiplantae > Streptophyta > Magnoliopsida > Alismatales > Araceae > Amorphophallus > Amorphophallus konjac. Next base: position 28,731,860 of record CM040125.1, read on the forward strand.
AAGCTGATTTGAGGGTCAAATGGGGTATCGCAGAGTGATATGAAATATACTCAAAATAATGTCAATTTTAGCGTGTCTACAGCTGCCCCGCCTTGGCGTCTGCTTTGCAAGGGAGCGTAGCAAACTGAAAAGTAGATCCCAAGGTGTGATGAGACACGCAATCAACATCACTTGATGAGAATCAAATCAAAAGCACGAGATGAAGCAAATCTCGGAAAATCCAAGGAAATCAACAATGTTTGGATAAAAGGGGAGATGTGCACGCGGTGCACGAAGGAGATAAAATAAATGATCAACTTCCAACGCGGTGGAAGTACCCCAGGTCACAAACCTGTAGGTTTCACTATTGGAGAGCGGTTACCAGCCAGTGGACGTGCTGCAGCCAAGGTGGATCAAAGGAAAGGAGATTAAAAATAAGATGATAAAAATCCAAACAATGAGCTTTCGAGAAAATCACCCAAAACAGTGACAAAACGAACTGAGGATCCAATTCGGCAAGGAAAATCTCATATCGAGAAAGATTAAGATCAATTCAACTCTCACATCAGCTTATCAAAAATGATTTTTCAACAATTGCTTCAAAGTCCTACATGAATGCATGCTGGGCTAAAGGGAATAACAAATGAAAATATAATATAATCAAGGATAATATTGTTAAACTGCCCAGACTGGGTCAAGAAACCAATTCTGCGAGCTGATACTAAGCCGAAGCCCGTTTATCCACGCACCAACTCGTAAAAAGGGAACCATCATCCCCAGTCTTGGATGGCTCAACGGCCTATCCGTGTGACTAAGACTTCTCTGGAATCATCATTGTTTTTGATGAAGGGGAACTCAAATCCCAGATTTACCAAAGCCACAAGGTCCTTGATATAATCTAGTAACATATGTAACATATAGTAAAAATGCATACAGGGAGATGGTGATATCAATAAGCATGGGAACTGAGAAATGAGCTGCAAGCACCGTGGGACTTTGATGATGATGTCCAGTCGGCGGGACCAAGAGCTTCTTATCCTGCGCTCAAAAATTCATTAGCCAAGATATAAAAGATAACAAACAATGAATGAGGCATTTAAGCATAACAATCATCAAAGCATCAATCATAGCATGTATATGGCATGAATAGCATAAGTCAAATCATGGTATTGCAAATCGTCATTGTTTGTTGTTGTTTCATCATGAGGAAGTCAACTTCGCTAATCAAGATTTGGAGTTGAATGATCAAAATGATATTATGCCCAGTGGCAGAATTTAATCAAGAGAAATTAGCAAGAGTTGATTGAAAGATCTGGAGATGAATAATCAGGATGATAATCAGGAGATATAACCAAAAAAGATATGAGGAGATGATAATCAAAAATGATGCCCAGGGTGACATGTCATGAGAATATCGGGAAGAATCAATAGATTGATAGCAATGAGTGGAGATAGGACTCATCCCGTGTTCTGGTCCCTACAAAGCTGTTCCTGCAAAACACCATCAGACAATACAATGCAATTTTTTTTGGATTTTGAAATATGCAGGTTTTTTATAAGTTTTGAAAAAGATATTCTAATTTTTATGAATTTTATCAATATGCAAATTTTTGTGATTTTTTTTAGGAAAAGATATTCAAATTTTTATGAAGTTTTGAGAAAGAAATATTCAATTTTTTTTGTTTGATTTTGGTTAGACATTGCTAAAGCAGCATCCAAGGGTGTTTCAAACCACTGACTAGGGGTCCTCGTTCCTTCCCTTTTTGCTTAAAACTGTCCAAAGCTGGGCGTGCATTGTAAGGTGGCGCCCTATAACCGACCGCCTTTGATCAACGGTGCCCCTACCAAGGTCATACCCGAGAAACATTCGGTCTTGGAGGGAGAAGAGAAGAATAATTGGAGATAAGCTTTATGCAGGATGGGAGATATCAAGACTTGAATTCCTTCCAAGGTGTTTCCCCTCAAAGAGGTAGTCTGTTGTGCCGGGGCTTTGTGCCTTTAATTTTTAGACCCTTGACATGCATACGACCAGGGTTTTCCCTGCGGGGACTTTGCCACTCTTGACATGCCTTAATTCATACTTTTGCTTTTATCGAAATTCTGACTTGATTCTTAATTGCCCTTTGTGGCGAGATGTATCATGAAAACTCATATGAAAACTCATATTGATGTTAATTTTGGGTCAAGACTGCCCCTATTTGAGACTCCTCTCGTATTGGGGATTACCAAGGTTGGTCATCTCATCCGTCAACCTCTTGCCTCTGCACGTGGCCGAGTAAAGAAGAGAAAAGACTTTCAGATATACTCATGGCATGGCCAAGGTAGCAACGGTGTTTAACCAAAGGAGCCAGCTAAGGACGCCGTGAAGTGTGTGGAATGCCCAACCGAGGGTTACTTTTAAACAAGCGGGGAGAGAATGTTGAATTCCCAATGCTGGGTTCTTTATCAACCAAAGTGCTGCAAAGCAAGTCTAAAGACTCTTTTTTCGAAATGATTCAATTAAAAGCCTAAGATAAAGGTTTAAAACACCATTCTTAATCTTGTTAAGAAGCACTTCCTTTTGAGAATCATGCGTGAAGAAATGGGGAAATGATATCATAAAAATGCGTAATTACGCCAATATGTTACCTTGCAACCTTTCTTGAAGCAGCTGTCAGAGGCGAGGTTGATCATCATGGGATTTGTCCTCTTTGACAGATAAAATGATAGGAAGCAAAGGATTTAAAAGTGGCTTAACAAGAAGGAGTGGTGCCAAGACCAGACTCAGACGAAAAAGGAAAAAAGGAAGAGAGGCGAGGGCTAGAACTCCCTCACTAAGGTGTGGAGACCCTGATCACATGAAAGGTCTACAGAAGAAGCGGAGAATTAGAAGGAGGAGTGAGGACTAAAGCCTCGAAAGTAATGAGAGAATGGGCAGATGCCCAAGGCAGTGGATATGGAAGAAGTTGGGTCAGACCCAGAATTAGGAGGAGTCAGAAGAAGAAATTGGTAGATGGAAGGAGGCGGATCTGGAGGGTCCGGAGGTGGTGGAGGAGAATCATGAGCAGAAGAAGAATCTGGAGGCTCCGGAGGGATAACGAAAGAAGGGACGCGATGCCCTGGGAAGAAATAGAGAAAAAGATGATAAAAAAGGAGGAAGAAAATGAAGGATGTGATATCCCGGAGGAGCAGAAAGATGAATCGGAAGAAAGATGGATGGTCCGGAGGTTCCGGAGGAATGAGATGGAAAGGGGCGTGATGCCCTGGAAAATGATAGAGAGAATAAGACGGAGAATCCGGAGGTTCTGGAGGGATGATGGAAGGAGGGACGCGATGCCCAAGAAGGTCCGGAGGTTCCGGAGAAATGAGGTGGAAAGGGGCGCGATGCCCGAGGGGAAAATCTGGAGGTTCCGGAGGAGGAAGGTGGAAAGGGGCGCGATGCCCGAGAGAAAGGAATGAAGGAGGATCAGGAGGAAAATCCAGAGGTTCCGGAGGTAGCAAATGAGTAGGGGCGCGATGCCCAAGAAGGTCCGGAGGTTCCGGAGAAATGAGGTGGAAAGGGGCGCGATGCCCGAGGGGAAGGTCCGGAGGAATAGAATCAGAAAGGGCGAGATGCCCAAAGAGGAGGGATAAAATTCCTAGAGGTTCCAGGGAGATAGCAGGAAAAGGGACGTAATGTCCCAGGGAGGGTGGACAAAAAGATGAAGATGAACAGGATGAGAAATGCGGAATATCCGGAGGTACCGGAAGGCGGGGAAGATACAGGTTTAGAAACCCGGGAAGTAGGAGGTACAAACGTATGCAAAATGATGGATGTAATGAATGCAAAGAATGGAATGAATGAATGAATGAAAAATGCATGAAATTCGAAGAAGATAAAGAATGTGAAGGGTGAGAAGGTGAGATCCTCCTCTTTTCCCTTTGAGTGGCCCATGAAGAGAAGGTGATTGAAATGGATATAGATGAAGTTGAATGAACAAGAGTGGAAGAAATAGGGGACGACCCCTTAAGACAATTGCCCCTCCACGGCAGTGAACATGTACGACCAATTGGCCCAATAAAGGAAGCTTCAATAAATGACAACCCCCTTGGAAAGCGAAGATCAATAAGGTGAGGGAGTCGTAGAGTTGGAACATGAAGCATCGCCATGCCCATTGATGGTGATGAATATGGAATGTTGAATAAAATGGGCATTCGCCCCTTGTAAATGAATTCGGAATTCGAAGGTTTGAACAAAGGGTGCCCTGCCCGGCCTTCAAACGGCGTCAACGCTTGGCATCTATTGAGCAACGGCGATGACTTGGCTTCTTCGACCATGCTTGGCACAATAACCCGGATTGGCATCCGGTAAATGAATTCTTGCATCTTGAATGGCACAGTCGTGGCCAAAGTCTTCTTGCCTGGCTCTTGCTTATCCTTGGCGCAAGTAGCTGCAGAAGCACGCCCCTTCTGAGTAACAAAGGGAGGTGAGGCGGAGGCGGAAGGCTCCGTGGATGGTGGAGTTATAATGGAAGGTGTTGGCAAATGGGTGAATGGGGGCGGAGGTTCAAACACGTCGAGCTTCTCCCCTTGCTCGGAAGCAGTCGGGACGGGCTCGGATGCAAAAAGTGGTGGATCCTGCTCAGGACTAACCATGGGTAAAGGCGTAAGGCTATATGGTGGAGGAATAGGGGTCATAGGCATAGTGGAGGGTTGAAGTGATGGTAATGGTAGGCTAATTGGGGAAGTGGAGGCCGAGGTGGAGGCTAAAGGCATAATGGGGGAAGGTGTAATTGGTGGAGGTGTAACAATTGGCGGAGGTTTAACAATTAGTGGAGGCTTATTGCGGAGAAAGCGCCGAGCGGGGCGAGCGGTATTAGGAATGGGGTGAGACTCAAAATGCGCCGGCGTGGGTGATTGAAGTATCGACCCATCGTCGTAGCACCAGGAGGTCTCGGGAATAAGGGTTGGATTAGGGATGATGGCTTCGTCCTGAGAAGGGGGTTCATCAAATGAAAGCGGGGGAAGTGGGAAACGAAGGAAACTCGGAAGGGGTGCCTGCATAGCTTCATCATCATATACCGGCTCGGATTCTTCAATTGCTGGTTCTTGCTCGCTTGGAATATCAACGCCGTAGTCGTCCATCCTATCCTTCCATTCTCTCTCCATTCTTGCAATGTCATCCAAAGCCGCATAGAGAGGATTAACCGGAGTAGGAGGAGCGGGCCGTGAACTTGTAACCCTCTTTAATTGTTCCTCCATGGAAGCAATCTTATCAAAAATATTTTGCTGGAGGGGAGTAACATGAACAACAGAGGGTTGGCAGAGCATTGAAGGAGGGGCCGTATAAAGAGGCCGTGGAGGGGAATTAATGGGATAACCCGTAGAAGAACCTGGATGGGCCGGATTGCAAGGAATAAATGGGCCTTGGGGCCGTGTTGGAGGAGGAATAGAAGGTGGCGGGTGTCGGACAACCCGAGGAGGAGTGTGAATAGGAGGAGATGGGTAATGGGCTACCCGATTAGAGGAAGAAGGTGGTAGGTGATGGGCCACCCGTATAGGAATAGCAGGAGGAGGAGATGAAGGAGATGCACACTCAACGGCAGCCTTAAGGGCTTGGATCTGTTGAGGGGTGAGAAGATCTAATGCATGCAAGATTTGAGAGACCTTCTCATCATTGGGAGGAGACGGTCCCGGAGGAATAGTGGCTCGAACTTGAGGAGGGGGACCATAAGAATGGACATTGCCCATGGGTTGGGCATGACCATAAGAATGAGGACGTGGTCCCTTGAAAGAATGGTGAGAATGCTGATTAACATGTTGAAATTGAGGGTATGAAGTGCTAGGTTGTGCATCCTCATGAATTGAATTGAACATGTTTCTATCATGGTAAGTCATTATACAATCAAAGTTCACAATAATATGCAAAGAAGCACACAAATTGGAATGGTTACCGTGATTTTGATTTGTTTAACCTTGGTGAATTAATGAATTTTAATAAAGTTTGGAATGATTCACACAAGGGGGGAACCTAGTTGCAATATGATTTGACTTCAATGCCAACTAGGAACACTTTCTCACCGTATAGGCCAACTAACTCGGGACTTCAAAAGGGTACAACCTGCCCGGCGTCCGTGAGGGAATCCACGGGTGCGGGGACTTATGGAGGCTTGGTTTAAGAACTTCCAATCCAAAGAGACGGAATGCTCAATGGAGGGTCGTTCCTTCACCAAGGGGGTGTGTGGCTCCTAGTATAAAGAGATAAGGCCTCTCAAACCAATGCAAAATGAATGAATGAATGCAAGATATAAGCAGAAATATGATACAGTGATAAACAAAGGAGTTCGGTGAAAACACAGGAATAAGACGCCCTGGGGCAGGGCGCTACCAATAAAAGAGACGCCCTAGGGCAGGGCGTTAATTATCAAGGATGCTCAACCAAATAAAGAGACGCCCAGGGGTGGGGGCGTCAAATCATGAAAATGCGCCCTGAAGAGAGGCGCTACCAAATAAAGAAACGCCCTGTGGGAGGGCGTGAATTCACAGCATAAGAAGATATGATATAAAGCGCCCTGACAGAAGGCGTTAAACAGGAAAAAGACGCCCTGCGATAGGGCGTTAACTAAAAAAAAGCGCCTCTGTCAGAGGCGTTAATTGCCTTCTTCCAGAAAACCTCGCGGCCAGCAATATCAAAGTAGAGAAGCACTCACATAGGCAATCAACAAATATAATTATTAACCCAGAAACATGCTCATCAAGATTTTAAATAAGTGAAAGTTTTAAAACAAATCTATCTAATTGACAGATCACTTTGGGGAGAGTGCAGTGCACAAGGGAGGGTGCCCGAGGGGCACAAAAGGAGGGGTACACGTGGGTACCAATAGGAAAGGGCACACGAGGGTGCCAAGGGGAAAGGGTAATAAACAAAGAACACAAAGTGTCCCATCGTGATCGCCAATTTGTGGATTCTAAGAAATCCACTTAAGAAAAATATTAAGAATAAGCAATAATCAATAATGTGGAGAAAAATATGCACGAGGTGCACAAGGGGAGTTTGTATGATCGCCAGAGACGCGGGGCCTCAAAAGATAATCAATAACAAATAGGGAGGGTGATCGCGAAAAATACCTCAAAAGATGCGGGGGATGTGAGTACTCCTTTTCTCTTCAAGATCGACCGGCCGATGAAGAGAGTTCTTCCTTTGATTACCCTTGCAAACAACAAAGACAACACCAATAAAGAAATTGCATTAGATATGTGGTGAGTGTAGCATCAAACCCTAAAAGATATGAGCATGTAAACATATGTGAGAACACACCTTAAGGGTGGTTGCCCCTTAAACCCCTATGCAAAAAGGGTATGGGAGATGATATGAATGATATGAAAAATATGAATAAAAATAGGGGGAAAGAGTGCAAGAGTTGCACTAAGGAGAGATCTCAATATGATAGTTGAGAAAAATCAATGAAAACAATGATATATGATGCATGATCTATAACAATAATGATAATGAAGATAAGAAGATTAATGAAGGGAAGATAAGATAAAAAAAATCTTTTTTGTGGTTCCTTGGCTTGAATGCTCGATGGGGAGAAAGGCTTCAAAGGATGAAGCTTGATGTGAAGAAGCCTTCCCTTAGCCAAGCACCTTCGGTTCCTGTAAAAAGAAAAGAAGACAACAGAAGAAAAAAGGGAAGAAACAGAAGAAGAAGAAGAAGAAGAAGAAGAAGAAGCAGGAGGATACGGAAGAAGAAGAAGAAGAATAAGAAGAAGAAGCAGAAACAGAAGGAGACACGTAGAAGACAGAAGAAAAAGGGGAAAGAAGAACGCAGGGGAGAATAAAATTATCGGAACCCACCCCTTAACAGAGGCGAGAGCCTCTATTAATAGGTTAGGAAAGGGTGATAAGAAGGGAAGAGATTAAAGGAGGAAGGGATAAGAACAGCAAGAGCCCAAAGAGAGGAGGAGTCTAACGAGGCAAGGACTCTCCGGTGAAAGGGCTGCGAAGCCAGAAGGTGAAACACGCCTTAGGTCAGGGCGTCAATTAATGAATTGACGACTTGACCAGAGGGCGTTTCCCAAAAACACGCCCTGCACAAGGGCGTTTCTCAAAAACCAAATTTAGCAATAAAAACTCCCCATATTTGAAAAATGTAAAACACGCCTTAATTAAAGCCACGTTTAAAAACACGCCCCTGAGAAGGGCGTTAATTTCAAGAGCTCAAATGGGGAAGTCGGTCAAACCTAGAAGAATTAACGCCCTCAGGTGAGGTCATCCTTTCTTTAAGAAACGCCCTTGGTTAAGTCATGTTTTGAAGAAAACACGCCCTTACCCAGGTCGTGAATTTAGAAAATTCATAAAATAGATAAAATGGGGGAGAAATAGATAAAATGGGAGAAAACGCCTTAGACAAGGTCGTGTTTCAAAAAACACGCCCCTGATGAGGGCGTGAATTCAAAAAAAAAAATAGAGATAAATGCCCAGAAAATCTAGAAAAATAGGAAAAAGGAGATAAATGGGGAAAAATTCAAGAAATTCAAGAAAAAGTGGGGAAAACCACTCAAATAAGCTGATTTGAGGGTCAAATGGGGCATCGCAGAGTGATATGAAATATACTCAAAATAATGTCAATTTTAGCGTGTCTACACTTGCCCCCAGAACAGGTTGCTCTCTTGAGGTGGTGCTGCTTCAGCTTCCTCCCCTTGCTTGAGTGAGAGTTGCTCCAGCTCTTGCCATGGGACGTGGTCCCGTACCAGCAGAGGTTTCAGTTCGGGCTGCACATATTCATCTAGCCCTTCAATTAAGTGTTGCAGTCGAAGGACCCCAGGATTGGTTTCCTTGATTACTGGCAGCGGAGTTTGTCTCCTCCTGTTAGGTGTATGTATTCTGACAGCTGTAGGTGGAGTGACCCATGCGGGTGCCACCACTGGCGGAGCAGACCGGGGTGTAATGCCACGGATATGTGCCCCCTCTTTCGGGCGGGATGCCCTCTTCTTCTTCCGCTTCACAGGGATTTGCTGCCACCCCTGTTGTTCTTTCACGGGCTCCAGGAAATGGATTTCATAGGTGCTCCGTGTGCTTGCTTCAGAGATCTCCTCAGGTAATACCTGGTAGAGGGAGACCATGTTGATTGCTGCCCTCCTGAAAGGGGCTTCATGTGGCTGAGGAGGGTCTACTTTGTACTCTCCCAGCTCTATCTCATTCTTCTTCACCATCCCTTCGATGATGTCTTTGAAAATGTAACAGTCTTCGATTGGATGTCCCAACATCTGGTGGTAGGGGCAGAATATTGGACTGTCTTTTCTTTTCAGGTCCTCCGGCCTCCTTGGCTCGAGCAGAGTGACCATGTTGTATTCTGTTACCCAGTCGAACAGGATTCGGGTCTTGTCTTTTGGAAAGGAATAAGCTTTCTTCATTTTGTCCCTCAGCGAAGGACCTTCTTTATCATCTGGAGCTTTCGTAGGTTGCGCAGGAGCCGCTTTCTTGCCTTTCTCCTTTTGTTGTTCGAGCGCCTTGATATCAAGCGCATTCGCTTCTTTAGGTGTGGGGCGCCGTTCCGCGGCCTTGTCTTTCTAGGCTGTGCTGGCGGCAGACGCTGGGACAGGCTTGGCTAGAAAAGCCTCCACCTCAGCCACCACATTATTCAGCCGGTCAAATGACCGAATTTCCATACCAATCATCTTTTCCAGGACCTCCCTCCTGAGATTTTGTTTACATATTTGCACAGCGTCCTCCTGATGCGGGGGGCGCTTGCACCTCATTCCGAGGTTCCTCCACCTCTTGATGTAATCAAGGGCTGTCTCTTCTACCCTTTGTTTTGTTTAGTAGAGTTCGGCCACGGTTACCTCCCTCTCTGTGATATGGAATCTTTCTCTGAATTTTCTCTGCATATCCGACCAATCACTAATTGACTCGGCCGAGAGGCTGGAGTACCATTCGAATGCGAGCCCCGTCAGCGAGGACCCGAAGAATTTCAGCAGATATGACTCGTCGGTGGCCAGATCACCCATGACGGTCATATAATATGCAATATGCTCTTTAGGGGAACCCTTCCCGTTGAATTTGTCGAATTTGGGCGGCTTGTTGACCCCTGGGGGAAGTCGTTTAGCCGCATGGTGTTGCGGGTAGGGCACCCGATAGGCATCGAATGCGACGTAGTCGCCTTCACTTTTCTCTGCGAGCTTCAGCTCGATCATCCTTTCCACCATCATCCGGTTCACGATCGTGGGGTCGACTGGCTCCGGATAGAAGTGCGCTGGCTGAAGGTATGGGGTGACCAGGGTGGTCGCCTGTGGAGGATGCAGTAGCGGGGGTGTCGGATGCGCCTGGGGGAGCACCGGAGGTGGCAACGGCTGAGGCTGTGGCAGCCGCTGTTGCGCTGTCGCCATGCTTGGCTCTGATGGCTAGGACAGTGTATAGAGCGGTGGAGGGTCGTCACGACGAACCGCTCCCCGGGATGATTCACCCTGGACTTCGGGTGGTTTAGAAGCTGATGAATGCTCAGTCTTTTCTATCAGCTGTTTCTTCATAGAATCTATCTCCCGTTGATATTTTTGCAGCAGCATCAGAACTGATGGATCTATAGTGGTGGGGATACCCTCTATCGTTTCCCCGGACGTACCCTCAGGCAGGATGTCGAGGAGGACGTCGTCTTCTTCTTCCGTCGTCACCACATTAGCGGTCAAGATGGGGGCCTTATCATCCCAGCGGGGATAGACTTGGGGTTGTTTCCCTCTCATGGTCGCCAGAAGCTCTCTTGCCACTTCTATTCTGCGGGTAGCTGGCCCGAGCCATACGGCCAATTGAGCCAGTTCTTGGGAGTCTTCAGGAAGCTCCCCATATCGGCTGGATATACCAGCCATGTTGCAAGTAAAGACCTGCATCCTTCTTCTCTGTCAATGGACCCTCCGTCTGGCTTGTTGCGGAAAGGTCAGTCTCTCGAACACAGAAACTCTTCTTTCTTCTTCCCGCTCGGGGAAGGCTTCATCGGCTTCGATCTCGAAACCGTCGTTGTACCCATTGTCGTCGACTGACGACGCCATCATTCTATCTTCCGTACCTTCTTCATCCGCCACTGACGGAAAGTAGTCCTCGTCAGTGGCGACTGTCTGCATTAGTCGCTGCTGACCCAGCGCGGGGTTGCCCAGCCCTCGAAAGTAGTTCCTGATCAGACAGGTTACCTCCTCTTGACCCCGCTCTTGATAGAGTACGGGGGATAGTTGTCGACCTCCAGCAGGAGGGATATAGGCCAGCCGAGCTCTATCGGCCGGATGTTGGAATCTTCGTTCCGTGACTGGGACGTTGGCTTGGCGGGCAGCAGCCCGGAAACTTCTGCGATGCGGAGGATTCGCAACCACTTCTTCTTCATTCTTCGGGGACAAGCCCCTTTCTCTTCTCGCTCCCGCGTCGTCGTTCATAGGACGGCGGCGGATGGGTGTCAGATGGTAGGCAGGTCGGGTCCGCTTGGGAACCCACACCTGTTTGAACTTTTTCGGCTAGAGTGCTGAGCTTCCTTGGCCATAGGGGCCGGCTTCTTCTCTTTCTGCCCTCCTTCCAGTGAGAGCTTGATAGGTATTGCGGACAGGGATGTTGGGGATGACTCGGTCTGGGGTCACCAAGGCCGTGCGTCCGTCAAGGAAGACGCGCATGCCTCCAACAAGCATAGATTTCCCAGACTGCGATAAGGTTCCGGTGATTGCAGCAGCATTCTGGCGGACCTGGCGACGCTGGCGTCCTCCAGGGTGCTTGTTGATGACACTGGGGTGGGTCCCATGTATGACGTGGTGCACCAAGTAGCTAGCGGCCGGGGCCGGGCTTTCAGGCAAGTCTTCGCAGCAGGGAACCTTCAGAGGCTCCATCTTCTCCGCGACTTCCTCGGTAGGTTCTGGGGCTTCGACCTCCAGGATATCGACGAAGGCTAACCCCAAAAAGTTGGGGAAGCCTACAGCGGTAGGGAAGCTGCCGAATTCCATGGGTACAGCCAGGTACCCCTGCGCGTGTCTAGCAATGATCGAATGATCGAAGTCGACGCCAGTTATCCCGTGGATCGTCATCGATCTGCCTGTAAAGACACACAGGGAAATAATCAGTAGCCTTGGAGAGGGCTTCAAAGCCCGAATATCTCGACAAAGAGATGAAAGGTGACACTGGTCCCACCGGGCGTGCCAGACTTGTTTGACGCGGGATCTTTTCCCTACTTTCTTTTCGTTCAGCTTTCGCGGGTCGGTCGACCACTTGACTAACCGGTAGTCAACTGACCGACTGACGACGCGGGCGTGCCAGTCACATAAGTGACGAGTTTATAATGCGCTCATTCCGACCCATGTCGGGCGAATGTGAGGTTCAGTCGGGACCAGCAGTCCGCCATACCATAAAGGCTATGGCGTTAATTACATCCCCCACGAGGAGGGAACACCTTTGATTAATTGCCGAGATAAGGGGCTGTCGAAGCCGGAAAAAGAACTACATGATGATTATAGCAATGACAGGCAGGATGCAGCATTAATCATGCAGAAGATGCGTAGTTTAATGGGAAAATGGATCCTCGGTACGTGGCGGAGGACGCAGGTCCGAAGACCACCATCGCGCGTGACGAAGGCTTCCGGCCAGACATGATCCGGCTTTCAGTCGACGCCATTTAATATACCCGGGGATCTATGCATGCATGCACACAAGACATTCATGATTATATTGAATATGAAGATAGCGCCACGAAGGCGGTGGTGATCGACCACATTTATTGCCCCTCTTCGAGAGGAGGAAGGACGACATGAGTATGATAGCGAAAGCATGAATGCTAACAGATACGATGATGATGACGATGCAACTCAGGCTCGCTTGGCCCCTCTTTTATTCAATTTATTGTCAGATATAGCTTATTGACATCGCCCCCGAGAGACGAAACTCGTCCCGAGGCAAGCGAGTGAGTAAAATATCAAAAAGGGTTTCAAAACCGGTGCGGTTACGACTTACACGGCGCGGTAGAGCGTAGGTATAGTGGCTAATACGGCGCGGCCATGACTAACAGCTTAAGACGGCACGAGAGCTTGGGGGCGCGCCGGTCTGGGGCCCGCCGAAAAGTCGCAAGGGGGAAAAAAAAGGATATGAATGTGGCCTTAATCCGGCGCGGGGGGGTACCGCGCCGGATTAGGGCGCGCCGGGGGACTCCGCGTCGTTTTAGCCCAAATTCTATTTCTTTGGACCTCCTTTGAGTTTGTTGGGCCCATCGGGGGGACTTTGAGTCCGTTGAGGCCAAGAAATTTTATTAAATTGAAGTCCAGAGCCCTCCGAGGATGACATGTTAAGTCAGTACGAGGTTCATACTCGAGCACTGGGGTAATTAGATTCAGAGCAATTGATCATCAAGGTTTGTATAAACTTAATCTATCCAGAATTAGACAGCATCTCCCCCAGATTGCAAAGAATTACAGGGGATAAGTGGGGTCATGTTCACCTGTGGAACAAGCCCCTACATCGCCGGTCTGCACAATGGCAGCCAGCAAACCCCAGTGGATGGAGTACCCCGAGGACTAGCCTACTAGGGGCACCCAAAGTTCCATGGGGAGAAGAAATAGAGGGAGGAAGCCGTCGACAGTGGGAATGATGCCCCGAGGGCTAGCCTACGAGGGGTGGCGGACCCATAGTCGGTGATTCATCCCATGGAGAGATTGACCATTGGGAGAGCAGGACTCCGAGGGCTAGCCTACAAGAAGCACGCATCCCCCGATCTCGGTCTGGTCTTAATTTGTCGGGGCTGAGTTTCGTTGAACCAGGGCCCCGTCACTGTTTGCAGTGGCTTCGAGGGAATGCCCACCATCGAGAGATGGAGCCCCCCCCGGTCGCCCAGCAATCATCAAGAAACAGTAGAGGAATGTCCCCCTCCCCGGACGATCGAAACATCGGGAAACCCTCAGAGCGGTGTGGATGAATATGGTGCGTGGGAGCAGTAGATGCATAAACGAAACGAGATCATTGCAGGGGCATATACTCGAACAGTTGAAAAGCAAAGTTCAAGAGGGGTGGATCCCTTGTATAGCGGATAGAGGCACACGCAGAGGCGTGGCTCTATCCATGAGGATAAGAACGATGCAAAAATCCTTGAATCATGTGTAAAGCAAATGATCGAAAGAAAGCCCCCGGGGAGGGGTGTTTCTATAGCCCACGATGATTCGGGGCATAGCCGAGGCTTCGATGGAATCAGAATTACAGCTGCGTCGAAGAGAATCCAACATACGCATTGACACAAGTGAGAGAGGCAGAGATTCTGAATATCAGCTCGGCCTGTTGGCCTAATCATTCGCATACGTATCACTATTCAAAGATGAAAAAATGAACGAATGTTTACATTGAGAATCCGGCGTCGACACCACTGCCAGAATGCCGTTCATCGATGCCGAGGAACATACAATGGCAGGATGAATCACAGAGGAGGGGAGGGGTCGGCTCATATCATTTCCATCCCTCCCCTCTTCGGTTTACAACCAGTAGACGGAGATTGGGGGGGATCGGCGGGAGATAGGGGAGAAACAACGCCGGTGCCCACCTGTTACCGAAAACAGAGTATCGTAGCTCAGTCGGGGAAGAAGAAGGTCACCGGCGGAGGACGCCCAGGAGAGGCGCTATTCTTCTCTCTAGAATTCTCTCTCGATCGCTCCTCTTCTCTCTGCTTTTCTTTTTGAAGCCTCCCTCTCGAGAGTCTCTCTTTTCTTTCTCTTCTTTCTTCTTCTTTCTTCTTCTTTGTTTTTCTTTGTTTCCGTCTGGCCTCTCTCTCTTTTTCTATTCTCGAAGAACCCTATATATAGAGGTCTGAGTTCGAACTTGAACCGGCGTGGGATTAGCGCGCCGGGAAGAGCCTTCAAGGCTTATCGCACCGGGAAGGGACACCCTCAGGGTGATTTGTGCGCCGGCCTAAGGGCTGAAGATGAGGCTTTAGCGCGCCGGGATCAGGGGCATCGAATGAGGGGCGCGCCGGTTTAAGGTGCGCCGGGCTAATGCTCCTCGTGCGCTTCAAGCCAGTCGGTGAGTCCGGGGATGATTCCGGGAGTCATCGTGAACATTATCTCGCCAATGCCCATCAAAACCTTGGCGGGATGTTTTGTCGAAGCTCCCAGGTCAACGTACGGCCGTTCTTGAGACTCCAGATAGCCTTGACTTGATCGTACGGGCTTTCTGCCGACACGGCCTTTGCCTCTACGCTCCATGCTGTTGGTCCGGCCTGGCTCGTACTCAGAGCTCTCTAGGAGGTTGGATAGCCGGGAGATAGTTCCGCCTGAGACGGGCGATCATTCGGCCACTAATGGGCCCATCTTGGCGAGAAGCCGTGCCCATGCCGGGTGATCGGGATCTTCCGCTGTCAGAGCTTTCGGTTCTCCGTTTCGGGAAGCCGTGGGACTCCTTTATCCCCAGGAGAGCCTTTCATGAGGTGGGTATCCACCGGGTAGATCGTCGTCCTTGATCGGACAACGGGTGTAGTGTATGCAGCATGACAGAGTCAATGCCGATTCATTGGGCAGGCTTGGTCGCACCGCCAGTTGGTTGTGAATTCGTCCCGGCTCCCTTGAGGTGAAGTCCCCGTATCTATACGGAGTGACTCGAGGCTCTGACAGCTTGAGAAGTCTTCAATAGGTTGATCTTTGTCAGCTTCCGTGCTTCGGTGGGCCGGATCATTCGTCTTTATGGCTTGTTCGCCGGTGATCATATTTTGGGTGCCAACAGTGTGTCAATGAAGTTCAATTCAAAGACCCCTTTCCCTACATGATCTCTCAGGAAGTGATGACGAATATCAATATGCTTGGTTCTAGAATGTTGAACGGGGTTTTTAGACAAACTGATTGCACTGGTATTAACACATAAAATTGGCACACATTTCATCTCAATATCTAAATCAAGCTATTGATTTTTGATCCAAAGTACTTTGGCTCCACAACTTCCGGCGGCTACATATTCAGCCTCGGCCGTTGAGAGAGCTACTGAATGTTGTTTCTTGGAGGCCCATGAAACTAGGCATCCACCAAGAAACTGACAGTACCCACTAGTACTTTTACGATCTACAATGCATCCGGCATAATCCGCATCGGTGTACGCAATCAAATCAAAAGAACTGTCGATGAAAAATCACAAGCCAAAGTCTATTGTGCCAAGTAAGTATCTAAAAATACGTTTAACAGCCGATAAGTGAGATTCTTTAGGACATGACTAAAAACGGGCACAAAGACATACACTGAATTGAATATCAGGGCGGCATGCTGTAAGATACAGTAGTGATCCGATCATACCTCGAAACAGTGTAGGATCTACTGTTTTACAATTTTCATCTTTGTCTAACGTCGAGGTTGTGGCCATTGGAGTTGACATAGGTTTTGCTTCAGCTATCCCATATTTCTTTAAAAGCTCCATTGTGTACTTGGCTTGGCTTATGAAAATGGCCTCAGGTGTTTGCTTCACCTGCAGTCCAAGAAAGAATGTTAGTTCTCCCATTAGGCTCATTTCAAATTCACCTTGCATGATTTCTGCAAATCCATCACATAGCACATTATTAGTAGCTCCAAAGATTATATCATCCACATACACTTGAACTACCAATATGTCTTTACCTGATTTCTTTGTGAAAAGTGTTTGATCAACCTTATCTCTTTTGAAATTATTTTCAATCAGAAATGACGTGAGCCGTTCATACCATGCCCTTGGTGCTTGCTTCAGTCCGTACAAGGCCTTCTGGAGCTACGGGGGCTTGGCGTACTCTGAAGGAAGCTTTTTCAGCTGGTGGTGAAATGGGTAGGGTACACTGTAGAGATCTACTGTGACAACCCCTTCACCATACTGGGTGAGCTTTGTCTCGACAATACGCTCGATCATCTGGCATTGCGCCAGGAGATTTTTCGGCATTGGCGTATTGGAGGCTCGTGGCTGAGTCTCAACCGGGGGTGTGCCAAACCCAGTTGCCAACGGGGTTCTGGCAATCACCGCTGAGGTGTTGGCAGCATTGCGGGCCGCCGACGGTGCCAGCGCCTCGGCCTGGGGCCTAGCAGGTTACTGAGGATGAAGGTCCCGTTCCTAGAGGAGGTCCTGTAGGAGGGCCTTCAGATGCTGGTTCTCCTTCATGAGAGTGTCGAGGGTCACTTCTTGATCCTCGTTCGCAGGAGGGTCATTGTTGACATGCTCTGCGTTGATAGGAGGGTCACGGTCTTCCACTGGGACTTCTTCCACGCGTTCCGACGCCTACGGTCCGGCAGAAGTGTCGATGTGACCTGTTGGGGGAGGCGGCGGAGCCTGATGGCGCAGCCTCCTAAAATGGGACAGAGGCTGGTTCAAGTCATCAGACTGGGTATCCGACTGGTGTCTGACGGTGTAGCATGCGAACACTCAGACTGCATCGTTGATGAACCGGGCCGTCCGCTTCCGGTGCGGGTGCCGCTCGAGGCGGACAGGCGCCCCTAGTCTGTCAAAGACTGAGGTGCGTTACAGAGGGGGCTCACTCCCGATATCAGTCGGAGGAGAACCCTGGACAGGTTGCTGGAGGGCCTAGGAGCGGGCTCACCTTTGCCTCCGCTTGCTCACGCGGGGAGCATTAGACGATTTGGCATCATCAGACGATGCTACTATGAAGCTAGTCGCATCCTGTCTGATGCCGCGTCTGAGTGCTCACAAGGGGTTTCTGTCATGCGCCCTTCGAACGGCTTGAGCTTCTTTTGGGGTGACCTAGATTCTCCTCAAGTCAGGTTGCTGGTCTCCCTTGTCGCCACTTTTTTGACGAGTTGTCTTGGGAGGCCGTGTGTCGGGTTGTGGTGGGTGCCCCAGGGCTGTTGCCGAGGAACCCGCTCCTTTGAGCTTCGCCCCGTGCTCTCGTGTTTGCCGCAAGAGCTCAAAACGATTGGAGGTGGGGATGGTGGAAACGGTCCATTCCTGGGGTATGATTGGTTCACCCCCGTCGAGACGGATCCGCAAGTCACCAATAAGAATAGTCCTGTCGAAGTTGCTAGTCGCAGTAGCGAGCCGCCTGCCTTTGTGGCCATGGTGACGCTTCTTCTGAGGAGTGGAAGAAGACTCCACCCCAAGATGGTAGACCGAGAAAACCCAGCCTGGAGCGATCGGCAGCGTGGAGCTATCAATCAGAGGTACTGGGGCCGGCCCCTGGGGTATAAAACCCACGCCGGGAGTCGATGACTGGGCGACCTGGGTATAAGCCTTTGCCCGCACCGATAGGAGTGTTACCGATGCTCGAGATGACACTCTTGCACCGAAAAGCGATGCCATCAGAAGTGTTGAGGTGCCGACGCCCCTGGGTCGAGGACCCACAGTAGGTGCTAGCGTAGTCCGGGCTCGGGTCGGAAGGCCCGAGAAGGGTCCTGAGAAACCTTGCCCCCTAGGTAGAAGACCCGCTGGGAGAGCCGGTTCAACTGGAGCTCGGAACCGGAGTCCTGAGTGCAATATTAGAGAGCCGCGAACTCGGGGCCGGGTGCCCATATCGAGGGTCGGCTTTACCGGGGTTCGGGCCTGCGGGCCCAAGGAAGGTGCTGAGAGGCCATGGACCCAGGGCTCGGAGCCCGTATTGGGTACCGGCTTTGCTACGGCTTGGGGTTGGAAACCGGGGGAAAATGCTGGGAAGCCGTGGACCCGGGGCTGGGAGCCCGTGGTGGGTGTTGGCTTTGCTGCTGCTCAGGGTTGGAAACCTGAGGAAAATGCTGGGGAGCCGCAGACCCGGGGCTGGGAGCCCGTGTTGGGTGCCGGCTTTGCTGCGGCTCGGGGTTGGAGACCCAAGGGAGATGCTGAGAAGTAGTGGACCCGGGGCTGGGAGCCCGTGTTGGGTGCCGGCTTTGCTGGTACTCGGGGTTGGAGACCAGAGGAAGGTGCTGGGAAGCCGTGGACCCGGGGCTGGGAGCCCGTGCTGGGTGCCGGCTTTGCTACGGCTCAGGGTTGGAAACCCGAGGAAAATGCTGGGAAGCCGTAGACCTGGGGCTGGGAGCCCGTGTTGGGTGCTGGCTTTACTACGGCTCGGGGTTGGAAACCCGAGGAAAATGCTGGGAAGCCGTGGACCCGGGACTGGGAGCCCATGTTGGGTGCTGGCTTTGCTGCGGCTCGGGGCTGGAAACAGGAGGCAGATGCTGAGGTAATGACCGAAGTCCGGGGCAGGGGGCCCGTGCCAGAGATCGGACGAGGCTAGTCTCGGGAGCTAACGCTTACCCGGGTCGGTGTTGATCTGGGGACCTTGCAGGGGCTAGTGGTGGCGGTCTGGTGCCTGGCGCTCAGGCGTGACACCGGTGCTGGAAGTGCACATGGCGCAATGGCCACGGGAGCCAACAGAGAAACTAGGGTTGGCTGAGCAGCAGCCACAGGGATCACGCCCAAGAAGTAGGGCGATCCGATGATAGGGGCGAAGCTGCCGAAAGCGATCGGCGTCGCCAAGTTGCCCACCCGTGCGTGGGTGGCAATGATGTTGGGACCGTAGGTGACGACCGCCATGGTTGTTGGAGAGTTGTGTGCTGCGGAGGTGACAGTTGCTGACAGTCATCGAGCGCAATCCCACGGTCAGAACGTGAACTGGAAGCTGCTGGAGAATGCGCGTACGAGTACCCTCCTCTGCCTCTCTTGCAAGGATAGGGAAAGGGCACCAGGGCTTCAGGGCTGGCACAGACTTTTCTTCAGCAAAAAGAAGGAAGGCGGGAGACATCCCACCGGGCGTGCCATCCTCTCTATTGCGTGGGTTTTTTATGCCGAATAATCAAGGTGAAGGAAGGGATACAGTGGGGAAGGAAGACACCGGAGTTTGATATATCTCGGGTATCCTCCTTATGGTTGCATGCCTCTCACGGCTGTATCGGGCACTCTCCTTTTACGGAAAGTCGAAAAGGGTCGAATGGCACGGGAATGTAAGAGTATGGATTAACTAGACAGGGTGTGGGCGTGCCCGACGATTTCTCGACAATCACCCATGGAACCAAGGGTTGACCGGGGAAGCGTCACCAGGACGCGGCACGTGGGCTCGGGCGATCGGGCGACATGTGGAGAGAAGTGGTTCCACGGGTGAGAGTGCGTAGGCGATTGTGTGAAACGTGTACTGGACATCTTTCCCCACTGGTCACAAGCAACTGGAGTTTATTTACATCGGATTGAATCCAAACACCTTCATTTTGAGCTGAAGAAAAGTCTGTATATATGCCTGAAGCCGTGGGTAGAGGGCCGGGAGCATTCCGCAGCTGTGGGTGCACTTTCGACTGAGGGGTGTTTACTGGGGTTAGGATGTTAGACACGGATGCCGAGTGGCGTAGGTAGAAAGTTGGGGGCCCGAACGTGGATGCGAGAGCATTCATCTAATTGGATGTGTAATTTTTGAGATATACATGTCTTTACAGGTAGGCCATAGTGGCCAAGGTACAACTGGTGCACGCCACGGGACAATTCGGATGTAATGATCGGTCCCCGGGTCAATGCGTGGCAGATGAACACATGTGTGTTTTACCGAGGGCCCCTCCCGTGGCGTAGGCCATTGTTGCGACACCGAACGGGGGGGCTTATGACTGGATGATTGGAGGGGTGCATCGATCCGGTGTCTAGGCGAGGGCCGATCACGACTCGAGTAGAGCAGTCGAACATGGCCTTGTGACTGCGAGGGAGCGTGACGTCATGGTACGCACGTGGTTGCAACCGACTGGCACGTGAGGGGGAATCCCGGCATGAGGGGACGTTCACCCTTGTCATAACGTCTCGCGCATGATAGGTGTCGAATTGTGTGTTACGACTAAATACGGCGTGAGGGGAGTGCAAACGACATACCCCCGGCGTACTAAGTCGACGAACAAGTCACCCACACACAATTCTCCTTAGCTTGTTGCCTGGAGCCACTTGAAGCTTGAAGGCCAGATGTCTTCTTGTTTTGGATCTCCACTCTCTCTCTACCCCTTGAGCTTCGAAGGGGTTTTTATAGAGAAGTTAAAAGGGTTAGAATGGGTTTAGGAGGACTAGGTTGATAGGTTCAAGCTAGCCCGCGTAAACCCCTCCATTGGGTGGGGTTTAGGCGGACCAGCCCAATGGGCTAATCTGGTCCATGTAAACCCCTCCACGAGGGTGTTTTTAATAAAAAAAATGGGCTGGGAAGGGTTTTGGCAGACCAGCCTCAGGGGGTGAGGCTGGCCTGCCTAAACCCTACCTCGGGGGGGTTTAGGCGGGCTGGTTTTGGGCTTTTTTAATTTAAAAAAAACAATTTTTTTTATTGAATGGAAGGGGTTTACACGGACCAGCCCGGGGGGCTGGGCTGGTCTGCGTAAACCCCCCCCAGGGGGTTTAGGCGGACCAGCCTGGGGGTCCAGGCTGGTCCACCTTACCCCACCCCGGGGGGGTTTAGGCGGATTGGCGCTAGGGTGAAGGGAGGTGGTCCCCACCCTATAAAATCCATTTTTTTGGTCTATTTCTCCCTAAATTAACTAAGAAGAAAAGGACAACTTGGTTGGGAGGATACGTGGAGCCTTGCGGAGGCTTGTGTAAGCATTGACTCGAGGAATCTTCAGGCCGTTGTGCCGTTGCTTTGCCGCGTCCACGTGTCGACTTCCTGAACTGGTACGGCGCAAGAACCACGTCGTAGGATCGCAGACTGGACGAACTGGGGTTGAGTGGGGCCATGGGGCCACCGGACTGGAGGGAGGGCGTGACCCCCGGGGAGTTCACCCTCCCTAGGGGCGCGCGGCCGCACCCTGGGGTGAACTGGACCCGGGGCCGGTCGTGACCCCGAGGGATGGCCCCCGGGGTCTCCTTATGTCTTCTGAAAGTGTCCTTTGAATGACGTTAAGCTCCGGGAAACTAGGAAGTGTTGGGAGCAGAGGATTGTCAAGCTAGAGGGGGAGGGGGTGAATAGATCGACCACTTAAAATTTTAAATAGAATAAAATGATCGCACACTCTGTGATAGCACAGGCATAACCTCACTCTGTGAACTCTAGAAGGCAAACGCAATATCTAAGTGCACTAACCGAGACAATAAGCACGAAATCAAACCACAAGCACAAACCACGGGAGACAGGAGTTTTAAGGTGGTTCGGTCTCTATCCCGAGACCTACGTCCACCCCCTCACCAACCCGGTGGGGATCACCGCTGAGCTTTACAGCTTATGCTAAAACCAGAGAAGAACCCTTCTCTGACCTGCAGATCCAATCTGCAGAAGACAGCAACACACTATCACAGAACCGCTGTCAAACAGCTTGCAGACACGAAGTCTGTTCTCCCTCTGATCTCAGAACTCACTCTGGATCAGAACAAACCTGTCCACTAAATCCCAGTGGAATAGTAATCCGAATATAACAATGTATAAGAAAAACAAAAATACAAAGTAAGGAATGAACTCAGAAGACGCTGGTCAATGAATCTTCAGGCTTCTTGCGCAGCAGAAGAGAGTGTAGCCTGAAGGGATGAACAGCACGATCTGAGTATGATCTCCTCTACAATTGAGGCTAGATCAGACTGATGCTTCCACGGTTCTTCAGCGTCTGATCTACTTCACCAGGAGAACGAACCTGTACTGCAAACTTCGCACTGGACAGTCTTTGAATATCCCCTTGCTCTTAGTACTCCAGAAGAAGAATGCCTCACCCCGTTCATCTCTCCTTTTTCCTCAACTCCTCGGATAGAGTAGAGCTCCACTTCTCTATCTCCTTTTTTGTTTTCCCGCGTAGGATTGGGCCCCACGAGATTCCCAATCATTTGCCCACGTGTGGAGAAGCTTCTGGACTAACGGAGGAAGTGTGCACTTCATTTGCAGACGTGGCTGGCCCACTTTATCTAGTTCTTCTGCCCGAGCACTTGTCTGGGACTGGGTGCTTCGACGCCAGCATCTGGATGCGTCGACGCTGTGTGAAGATAGCTTGAGGATAGATTTCTATCTTGGGCTTCTGGAGGCAAACGCGTCGACGCTGCACCTGAGTGGCGTTGACGCAGTCAGTATGCGCGTGACTTAAACAACTTGAGATCCAGTCACAGCGTCAACGCTGTCTTGCTTGAGGCATCGACACAGTCTTGATGAAGTGTGCATCAACTTGGAGGAACTGAAGGCTGCGTCGACCCTTTGAGCTTGTAGCGTCGACGCTGACTATTGCCTGCAGTAATTCTCAACAAAAATACTTGCCACATAACAGATTATCAAATAATACATCAACCTGTCATATCATGGTGGTCATCATCAAAACCAGGAGGACAACAATCTCCCCCTTTTTGATGATGGCAACCATGATGGAATTCTAGCACTTTAATGATCATGCAATTCAATAACCAATGAGGCAGAGGCATGCACGACCATAGCAATCAAAAGCAAGTATCAACATTCAACTCATTCACCATTCAACTAAACACAACACATGATCAAATTATAAAGATGAAAAAGTGAAGTGCATCACAGTCTCACAGTCTCCCCCTTTGACATCAGCAAGAAGGGGAGGCCACAAGTCAAGTAATTATAACAAACCATCTAGACCATTACTTAGGAAAAAACTGTCCATATCTCCTAGACGACTGACTAGAGGACTGGCCCGATGGAGGTGGAGGACGATGGGATGAGAAGGTCTGTTGGGCGTGCAGAGCTTGAATTTCCTGAGTGAGCTCGCCCAACTGAAACATCAGATTACTTTTAAGACCTCCCAGCTCTGAACGGACATCTTCAGATCCTCGTGTTAACGCCTCAAGCGTACTGCAAATTATTTCAATGGAGGATGAAAGACTAGTTAGCTTATCAACAATAGCTTGAAACCGTGTGGCAATCGAGGTTACTGGAGATTGTAGAGTAACTATCGCAATTTGAATGTCATAACACAGGGATTGCAGCTGGGCCATGGTCTGAAGAGTAGAAATCTGTGCAGCGTGCATATTGAACACTAACTCTGCAGTCTTGTTTACAATCTTTGCAACACTCTTCAGGACCTTCCTCATCGCTTTGTCAGTTTTCTGCTTGGCCTCCATATAGTTTTTCCATGAGACCAGTATAGAAATTTCAGATAGGACAATTCTCTTGTACAGTCATTCCAGCTGAAAGTCAGTATACAGAATGAAAGAATTAATTTTGTCCCCTTGATGCTGCATCATGCTAATGAGGTGAACCAGGAAATCCTTTTCTGTTGCACCAGGAGGGGCCTGGAAATAATCATCCTGAGGTTGTTGGCCATTGGACCCAAGTTCTCTATTAGTATTATGTGAGCTGGACTCACCTTGTTCCCACTGAGTCTTGGGTGCCTTTCTAATGTCATGCCACTCAGGCTCATCTTCTTGGAAAGGAGGTGCATCAGGCTGGAATTCTTCCTCATCAGCTGTTCTGGGTGGCTCATCAGCATCTTTGGGAGACTCCACCGCATATGAAGGAAAAGCCTGCTCACCACCAGCATGTAAAGGAGGTGACCTGGCTGGAGCTTGGTCTTCACCTCGGAACTCAATGTCCACATCTCTCTCCTGTCCTGCCCATTGTGGAGGAGAAGCAACTGGCTCAGGAGGTGTCCTGACTAACTCAGGTTCAGGCTCAGAAGGAGGGGCAGCTGCCCTTACATCAGATTGTTGACTAGGCAGCACTCTGACTGGCTTTCCATCTACTATTTTTATTCCCATAAAATTCTGGACAAAAGACATGGAGTAAACATTACCTCTAGGAACTACACATTTCTTCTCATTGCCAAAAGGAACTCCAACCTTTCTGAACAGGGCTGTGAGGTGTGCTGCGTAGGGTAGAGTCCTAGAGTTGTCCAGACAAGTGCCCATTGTCTGAATAATAACATCAATCAACGAAACTTTGATTTCTTTCAACATGCAGTACAGTAAAAATCTCTGCATGATAGTGACCCTTTCACGTCCACTGCTCTGTGGGGTAAAGATGGATGTGCATATATGGTGCAGTAGACGAACAGGAGATGAAAACTGATTCGCTTTTAAGCTGGACAAATAGGTCTGCTTAATGTCTGAAGGGTCCTCTGGCTGGCCGGTCAAAACAGCAAATGCTTCATGTTCATTCAAAGGAAACGAGTGTAGTTCGGCCCCCTTCTTAGGAATCTTCCACACACTGGCGAGTAGACGAGCCGTGAGCTCAAACTTAACACCCTGTACAGAGCTGGTTAGTATTCCAAGGTTGGGTTGATGGCAGAGATTGTGGTAAAACTCCCTGACAAACGTAGGATAATAAATGGAATACTTGGTGGCAAAGTCCCACCAGCCTTGAAACTCCAAAATAGGCCGAATCTCAGGGAAGGCAGCATGAAAAGCTTCGTCCGATTCAAGAATATACCGTGGAATTAAAACTTTCAGGGGTTCGTCTGTACCGGAAGTAGGAGCGGACACAGAGACCCCAGACTTGGATTTTTTGGAGGAAGCTTTCTTCTGAGGAGAGGAAGGCTTGGAAGACGAACGGGCCTTCTTCTTCTTGGAAGGAGGAGAGGGACTGCGTGGACGCTTCCCCTTGTCCTTGCGTTTTTGCGGAGAAGAAGATTTAGGAGGAGGAGCCGCCGCAGGTGATTCAGGAGCTTGGGCTTCAGCGGCTAGCTCAGGAGCCGGAGGAGCCGAAGATGGTTCCTCAGCAGGCTTCTTTCCTTTCCTGGAGTAGGTGAGCGCCATCATCACGGATAGAGGAGAAGAGGATGGCCGTGAGGTGTTTCAGAAGGAGGAGATGAACAGTTGCCTGAGAAGGATGAACGAGAAGGTAGCCGACTGTTTCCTCGGTTGGGGGTTTAAAAGAGTGAAAAGAGAAACCCCCAATCCGGTTATCGGGTAACCGGGTAATGGATCCAGGCCATATTCTAAGGAAGCTAGATAGAGTGGATGCGTCGACGCTAGGAGATCAATGCGTCGACGCCGTGAACACTTATGTTCAAGTGTGCATTGGAAAGGCACAGATGTGTCGACCTTATGAACAAGGGTGCGTCGACGCCATAGTGTAAATAGACTCTGCCAGACAAAGAGTTTGAAAGAGAGAAGAAGCAGCTTAAAGAGCAGAACTTGGGAAAAATCGTTAGAGTCCAGGGTTCATAAGGTAATACACTCATATTCAGGGATTTTTAATAGCTTCAGTTCAAATTCCCATGAAAACTAAATTTACTCAGATTAACTTCGAACCATTCAGTGACATAAAATAATGATATTCTTCCAAGTTTGAAGCACAGAAATGAACATTAACAGTGCAGAAATGGAATAATTTCTAAACTAGCTTCATACTGGGGATCTTCTCACATCTGTATCCTGCATTATTCAATTTCGAAAAAAATCTTTGTAGAAAGAAATTTAATGAGCATTGAGGATGAGTTCATTAGATCTGTTGAGCCTTTTGATTTCATACTAACACACATGAGTTTTAATTTTTATTTTATTTATTACATCCATTAGCAGTCAAGTATAGCTAGCCTTGTGACACAAGTACACATGCTTATCAGGCACCAGAGTCCCCGGTTACTCAGCATAGCCAACTATTTTGCCTAGAATCAGAGGTAGTGATCAACCTCATGACATGCCTTTCAACACTTCATGGGTGAGGAAGGTAGTTTCTCGGTTGAGAATCACCATTACTCTGAAATGGATAATTTTCATTTAAGGACAGAGATAGTAGTCCACCTCATGACTTGCTCTTTAGCACTTCTTTGGTGCATAGAGCCAGTTTCTCAGTGAAAGCCTACCAGTGCTCTGCGTATTACAGATACAATGTGTGTTGCACTTTATCTTTTAGCTCTTTTTAGACCTAAACAAACTTTAGCAACAATACCAATTAAATTCCAATTCATTGAAAGATCCTTCTACTTTTGATTAATTTGGGATAAAGAGATGATAGGAACCAAGTCATATTAACTTGTTTAGTCCTTATTCCAGATTCAATCACTTTTAGGTTCAAGGACTGTTGAGTTCAAGCATTGAAGGATACACATTTTATATCAGTAAGTAGTGTGAAGCTATTCTAAGAAAAAAACTTGTTTTCATTAAAAATTATTCCCTTAGCTCCCCCTGAATTTAAGGCATTTACTTTTCACCCTAACATTTGAGACAATTCCCTTATTCTGGAATAGAAGAAGAGTACATCAAGAAATCTTGGTAGCAGAAGGTGGATAAGATAGAAAATAAGCATGATGGGGTGCAAAGGAGACTCTTGAAGAAGAACAAGTCTAGCAAGAAGGATGGATGAGTTGACCCTATGGACTAGACGTGAGGACACAGTCACCACCACAGCTATCTGAGTCCAGTAGAGCGTTGACGCAGAACACCTGCAGCGTCGACGCACTCAGCCATTCTGCTCGGACTGTTTATCAGTGATCAGAGGCAGTCCACCGCTGCGTGGACGCATCCTAGAGGCTGTGTTACCGCATCAGACAAAAACAAGTCAAACTAACAAGGATTCATACTCCCCCGAAGTATATGAATTATTCAAACATGGACATTTTGACCATAGCAGGACATCAAATGATCATGACAAAGGCAATCAAAGAGCATTCAGACATTTGAACATGCAATCAATTCAAGCTTCAGAATGTAAATTACAGAGTCCAAGCTCTCTCCTAAGATATGAAAAACGCTCATTATTGAGAGGCTTGGTAAAAATATCAGCTAGTTGTAGTTCAGATTCTACAAAAACAAGCTTGAAACTCCCTTTACTGACCTCATCTCTTAAGAAATGATGTCTGATTTCAATGTGCTTGGTCCTAGAGTGCTGGATGGGGTTCTTGGCCAGGTTTATAGCACTTGTGTTATCACACAATATTGGGACACTTCCAAGATCAGTTTGATAATCTTGGAGCTGATGCTTGATCCACAACACTTGAGTGCCACAGCTCCCTGCAGCGACATATTCTGCCTCTGCAGTGGACAGTGCCACTGAGTGTTGTTTCTTGGAAGCCCAAGAGACCAAGCACCCACCCAAAAATTGGCAGTAGCCACTAGTGCTTTTTCTGTCCAATTTACATCCAGCATAGTCTGCATCCGAATATGATACCAGATCAAAGGAGCAGGATGCAGGATACCATATCCCTAAGTCTTGAGTTCCAGCAAGGTATCTAAAAATACGCTTGACAGAACTTAAGTGGGATTCTCTAGGATCAGCTTGAAAACGTGCACACATGCAAACACAGAATTGAATATCAGGCCTTGATGCAGTAAGGTATAAAAGTGACCCTATCATACCTCGATAGGTCTTGGCATCAACTTGTGTACCTTTCAAATCTGCATCCAAGGGTGTGTTTGTGCACATGGGAGTGCTGATTGCCTTCAGATTTTCCATTTTATACTTCTTCAGTAGCTCCTTGATGTACTTTGTCTGACAAATAAAGCATCCGTCCCTGCTTTGAATGATCTGCATACCTAGGAAAAATTGAAGTTCACCCATGAGGCTCATTTCAAATTCTGTAGTCATTAAGTTAGCAAACTCCTTACACAAACTGGGTTTAGTGGAACCGAAGACAATGTCATCAACATATATTTGAACCAGAATGATATCTGAATTCCTTACCTTTGTAAACAATGTCTGGTCCACTTTACCTCTTGAATATCCTTTTTCAGTGAGGAAGGAGCTGAGCCGGTCATACCAGGCTCGAGGTGCCTGCTTGAGTCCATACAGTGCTTTGTCTAACCTGTATACGTGGTTAGGATTTTCTGCACATTCAAAACCAGGGGGTTGTTCCACATATACTTCTTCTTTTATTATTCCATTTAAGAAAGCACTTTTTACATCCATTTGTTGTAATTTTATTCCATGACTTACAGCATATGCAAGCAACAACCGAATGGCTTCTAATCTGGCTACTGGTGCAAAGGACTCTTCGAAGTCGATACCGAACTCTTGATTGTAGCCCTGTGCAACCAGTCTAGCTTTATTCCTAACAACAACACCATTTTCATTTTGTTTGTTTTTATAGACCCATTTAGTTCCTATTATAGATTGATCCTTGGGTCTAGGCACTAGATGCCACACTTCATTTCTTGTAAATTGGTTGAGTTCTTCATGCATGGCATTTATCCAGTTGGGATCTTTTAAGGCTTCCATGACATTTTTGGGTTCAGTTTGAGACACAAGTGCCATGTTATCCAATTCTTGAATTTGAGAACGTGTCCTAACAGGTTCATGCAAGTTGCCAATTATGCTAGATGAGGGGTGATCCCTTAACATCCTAATGTTAGTTAGAGGGTTACCTCCATTGATACCTGCATTACCCTGATTACTCGACTCTGGCTCATCTTCTTTTGGCCTTGAATCTCCTTCCAATGTTTCTTTCTCCTCCAGCTTGTCAAGGAAGTCTTCATCACCCTCGTTCCTGCATGAAGATTCAACTTGTGAATTTTCAATTAGCTCATCAAAAACGATGTGAGGTGATTCCTCAACCGTTTGTGTTTTCAAATTTAGGACCCTATATGCCCTAGAGTGACTAGAGTATCCTAAGAAGATGGCAGGTTCACTCTTGGGTTCAAACTTATCTAGGGCCCGTTTATCATTATTCTGAACAAAGCATTTTGAACCGAAAACTTTAAAATGAGCAACAGAGGGCTTCTTACCTTTCAGCATTTCATATGGAGTCTTTTTGGACTGAGGTCTTACCATTGCCCGATTTACAATGTAGCATGCAGTGTTCACAGCCTCTGCCCAATACTTCCTTGGGAGTTGCCCTTCAATCAGCATGGTTCTGGCCATCTCCACAAGGGTTCGGTTTCTTCTCTCCACGACTCCATTTTGTTCAGGTGTTCTTGGGGAAGAAAACCTGTGATTTAGCCCTGTTGCTCTGCAGAAATCCTCAAATTCAGAGTTGTCAAATTCTCCACCATGATCTGACAAAATGGAAGAAATGACAAACTTACCATCCTGCTGTGTTTTCTTGAAGAATGCCTGAAATTCCTCAAATGCCTCATTCTTATGAGTTAGAAAGAATACCCAGGTAAATCTAGAAAAATCATCCACTAGAACAAATCCATATTTATTACCACTAATGCTTGCTGTTCTAGTGGGTCCAAACAAGTCCAAATGAATGAGTTCAAAAGGTTTAGTGGACTGACTCTCTATCTTGGACTTAAATGACTTCCTAGTGTGTTTGCCTTGGGTGCATGCATTACAGATTTTGTCATTTTTCTTGAATGAAGCATCAGGCAGGCCATTTACCATGCTGTGTTTGGCTAACTTATGCAAGACACTATAGCTAGCATGTCCTAGCCTACGGTGCCACAACCAAGCTAGTTCAGTTTTATTTACAGCAAGGCAAAGATTATTATGAGCAGGATCGTCTAAATCTACCATGTACATGTTGTTTATCCTTTTTCCAACAAATTTAACTTTTTCTGATTTTTCTTCTAAGATGGTGCATGTATTTGCATCAAACACCACTTTATTACTCCTATCACACAGCTGGCTTATACTGAGCAAGTTATACTCTAGACCCTCTACTAAAAGAACATCATCAATGGAGGTAGAAGGGTTCTTGCCAACTTTACCTTTGCCAACTATTTTACCTTTATTGTTTCCACCAAAGGTGACAAAGCCTCCATCCTTCTCAACCAAGAGACAAAACTTGGCCTTGTCCCCTGTCATATGCCTTGAGCAGCCGCTGTCAAGATACCACCTGTTGTGCACGGCCGCAAGGCATTCCTGCATGAATCATCAAACAAGAGATTTTGGAACCCAAACACACTTGGGTCCCATTGAATCACTGGATGACTTCAGGTAATTCAGCAGGTTCTTAGGAATCCACATTTGTCTTTGTTGAGGTTTTTGATGGATTTTAGTTGAGGAGGCAGCAGGTTTCTGATTTGATTTTAAGGTTGTTTTAGATGCTTTATTGAACCATCGTTTATTTTGACTCCAATAGGTTTCTTGGTGGTGTGGGTTGAATGCCCTAAATGAATGCATTTGGCTTATTGGATATGCATACATGGGATGCGTCGACCTACCTGAATGAGTGCGTGGACTCACCCACCCATAGTTGCTTCTGTGTGCATGATAGAATGTAGGGTGCGTGGACGCATTGTGATGTGTGCGTCGGCCCATCCACCCAGACTGATTGAAGTGTTGGCCATGGTGGTTTGGGTGCGTCGACGCATTTCCCTGCATGCGTCCACCCATGTGGTCGTTCCTATTCTTATGGACTCTCTGGAATCCGGTCTGCGTCGACACATTACTGGCCTTGCGTGGACGCATCTGGCTCTTGCCAGACTTGGTGCTTTCAGTCTTTCTACTACGATGCTGGTGAGAGGAGGGTCTGGAGCTGGAAGCCTTATGTGGTGATGAAGTGACAGGCTTGCAGCTGGTTACATTCTTAGCAGATTTTGCCTTAGGAGTTTCATTCATCTTCTCTTTTCCTTTCTCCTTTGTCACTTCATTTTTCTTAATCTGTTTCCCTTTGCCTCTTTCAACATTTTTTACTTCAGCCACCTGTTTCTCCTCAGCTTTCTTCTCTTCTGACACGAAGGTCACCAGCTTAATTCCAATTTCTTTCTTTTTGCTTGGATTATATCCAAGTCCTTCCTTGCCAACATTGCATTTTGTTCCCAGTAAAGCATCAAGATTATGTTTGCCTTGTGTCATTTTCTCCAGGGAAGCTTGTTTGTCCAATTTTTCTTCTTTAGCTTTCTTCAAATCTTCCTGAAGTTTCAAGTTGACACCATTTACGGCTTGGTATTTTTCTTCAGCGATTTTGGTGTCCTTTTCCAGTTTCTGCATTCTTAACTTCAGTTCATCGTGCGTATTTAATAAGAATTCATTTTCTCTTTTCAATTCAATCAATTGAGATTTGTATTCATTTTCTTCATTCAGAGTTTTCTTCAGACAAACAATTTCATCCTCTAGCACTTTAACCTTTTCATTTGACAAGTTCTCTTGATTTCCCTGGTTTTTCTTCTTTTTAAGCATTTTATTTTCTTTCTTCACAGCATCATATTTATCCATAAGGTCATTGAAAGCTTCTTCCCAGTCATTACAAGTAAATTCATCAAATGGAGAATTTACCTCAGCAGAGTCCTCTCCCCTGGCCATTAGGCATAGCTTCACCTCTTTTTCTTCCTCTGAGGTGCTATCCTCCTCTTCTTCTTCTTCATCACTCCATGTACTGATCATGGCCTTGGGCTTTTTATTTTTGAACTTGGGGTGAGCTTTCTTGGAATTTTCTGGACACTCTGACTTGATATGTCCCTGTTTCCTGCATTGATAACAAACCACTTTGTCATATTTCTTAGATTGGTCAGACTTAAACTTAGAATTCATTTTACCTTGATAGCTTCTAAGTCGACCAGTTTTACCTTCCCTTCGTAAGAATTTTGAAATTTCTTTGTGAGCATGGCAATCTCACCTGAATCACTGTCGGATGAAGAGGTCAGACTCTCATCTGAGCTCTCCTTACAGCTTGGAGCAGCTTTGAGAGCTAGCGGTTTCTTCTTCTTTATTTCCTCATCAGATCTTTTCAAATTCAGCTCATAGGCCATAAGGGAACCTATCAGCTCGTCAGGAGTGGTCTTGGGAAGATTCCTAGATTCTTCGACTACTGTGGCTTTTGTGTGCCACACGGGTGTCAAGGATCTAAGAATCTTTCTCACCAGCTCATAATCTGAATAGGCCTTCCCTAGACCTTTGAGACCATTGACAAGCAACGTTAAACGAGCATACATTTCAGAAATACTTTCTTCAGGTTTCATGTGGAACGACTCATATTCAGAGATTAACATGTTAGCCTTGGTCTCCCTTACCTCCGAGGTACCCTCGTATATTACCTCGAGTCGATCCCACATTTCTTTTGCACTCGCACATGAGGAGACGCGCGAGAATTCCTTGGGGTGCAGGGAGCATTGCATAATGTTCATTGCCTGCCAGTTGACGGTTGATTTTCTTACCTGCTCCTTCACCCATAATTCTTCGTCGCCTTCAATTATATAGGGCCCCTTACTCACTACCTTCCATGTTTCATAGTCCTGGGCCCTGAGAAAAACTTGCATGCGATTCTTCCAATAGGAATAGTTAGTCCCATCGAAAAATGGTGGTCTATTCACAGCATAACCCTCTGGCATGAGTCCTTTGCTCTCCATTACTTCTCTCTAGGCTGTTAAACCCTTCAAGAGAGCCTGGAGCTCTGATACCACTTGTTGGGAGCAGAGGATTGTCAAGCTAGAGGGGGAGGGGGTGAATAGATTGACCACTTAAAATTTTAAACAGAATAAAACGATCGCACACTCTGTGATAGCACAGGCATAACCTCACTCCGTGAACTCTAGAAGGCAAACGCAATATCTAAGTGCACTAACCGAGACAATAAGCACGAAATCAAACCACAAGCACAAACCACGGGAGACAGGAGTTTTAAGGTGGTTCGGTCTCTATCCCGAGACCTACGTCCACCCCCTCACCAACCCGGTGGGGATCACCGCTGAGCTTTACAGCTTATGCTAAAACCAGAGAAGAACCCTTCTCTGACCTGCAGATCCAATCTGCAGAAGACAGCAACACACTGTCACAGAACCGCTGTCAAACAGCTTGCAGACACGAAGTCTGTTCTCCCTCTGATCTCAGAACTCACTCTGGATCAGAACAAACCTGTCCACTAAATCCCAGTGGAACAGTAATCCGAATATAACAATGTATAAGAAAAACAAAAATACAAAGTAAGGAATGAACTCAGAAGACGCTGGTCAATGAATCTTCAGGCTTCTTGCGCAGCAGAAGAGAGTGTAGCCTGAAGGGATGAACAGCACGATCTGAGTATGATCTCCTCTACAATTGAGGCTAGATCAGACTGATGCTTCCACGGTTCTTCAGCGTCTGATCTACTTCACCAGGAGAACGAACCTGTACTGCAAACTTCGCACTGGACAGTCTTCGAATATCCCCTTGCTCTTAGTTCTCCTGAAGAAGAATGCCTCACCCCGTTCATCTCTCCTTTTTCCTCAACTCCTCGGATAGAGTAGAGATCCACTTCTCTATCTCCTTTTTCATTTTCCCGCGTAGGATTGGGCCCCACGAGATTCCCAATCATTTGCCCACGTGTGGAGAAGCTTCTGGACTAACGGAGGAAGTGTGCACTTCATTTGCAGACGTGGCTGGCCCACTTTATCCAGTTCTTCTGCCCGAGCACTTGTCTGGGACTGGGTGCGTCGACGCCAGCATCTGGATGCGTCGACGCTGTGTGAAGATAGCTTGAGGACAGATTTCTGTCTTGGGCTTCTGGAGGCAAACGCGTCGACGCTGCACCTGAGTGGCGTTGACGCAGTCAGTATGCGCGTGACTTAAACAACTTGAGATCCAGTCACAGCGTCAACGCTGTCTTGCTTGAGGCATCGACACAGTCTTGATGAAGTGTGCATCAACTTGGAGGAACTGAAGGCTGCGTCGACCCTTTGAGCTTGTAGCGTCGACGCTGGCTATTGCCTGCAGTAATTCTCAACAAAAATACTTGCCACATAACAGATTATCAAATAATACATCAACCTGTCATATCATGGTGGTCATCATCAAAACCAGGAGGACAACAAGAAGGGCCCGTGGGGGCCATCCCTCGGGGTCACGACTGGCCCTAGGGCCAGTTCACCCCGGGGAGTGGCAGCGTGCCCCCAGGCCGGGTGAATTCCCCGGGGGTCATGCCCTCCCTCCAGTCTGATGGCCCCATGGCCCAACTCAGCCCCAGTCCATCCAGTCTACGGTCCTACGACGCGGTTCGTGTGCCATACCAGTTCGTGAAGTCGACACGTGGACGCGGCAAAGCAACAGCACAACGGCCCGAAGATTCCTCGAGTCAATGCTCACACAAGCCTTCGCAAGCCTCCAC
Organism: Amorphophallus konjac; assembly: GCA_022559845.1. Taxonomy (NCBI): domain Eukaryota; kingdom Viridiplantae; phylum Streptophyta; class Magnoliopsida; order Alismatales; family Araceae; genus Amorphophallus; species Amorphophallus konjac. The sequence continues at coordinate 28,766,512 of CM040125.1, forward strand.
GTATTGTCCTAGCCAAGTTGTCCTTTTCTTCTTAGTTAATTTAAGGAGAAATAGACCAAAAAATGGATTTTATAGGGTGGGGACCGTCTCCCTTCACCCTAGCGCCAATCCGCCTAAACCCCCACCCCCCCCCCCCCCCGGGGGGTGGGGTTTTCGCGGACCATCCTAGACCCCCATGCTGGTCCACCTAAACCCCCTGGGGGTGGTTACGCGGACCAGCCCAGCCCCCCGGGCTGGTCTGCGTAAACCCCTTCCATTCAATAAAAAAATTTGTTTTTTTAAAATTAAAAAAGCCCAAAACCATCCCGCCTAAACCCCCCCGAGGTGGGGTTAAGGCGGACCAGCCTTGTGACGACCCAAGATCCAGATACCGGGAAGAACCTGATACCATTCGAATATTGGCCCACCGCCCACGTGCCGGAGGGCACGGAAGGGCTTAAAGGAGTGTGGAGGTACAAAGAAATAGGAAATAAGGCAGGACAATTCAACAATTAAGAGAAAAAAAAAACAACTACTACAATGGAGTCCCGTTCAACAGAAACTACAGTCTAAAGCAGTAAAACGTACCACATGCCAAGTGGACACTCAGCCCGGCGAGCTGGCAGCTAAGAACCTCCGAACAGCACCCTCGAACCTCGAGGAAGAACCGCCGCCTCTGAAACGCAGGGGTGAGCCTCCTGTCACTGGCTCAGTAGGGATCCCGCGGAACCCCAACTGAGAACAACGGCGGCACGGAAAGCAGTAACTACAAGAACAACAGTAGCAGCAGGAACAATAACTCGGTGGTCGGTCAAAACTCGACACTACAACTACTCCTACTGTACCGGTCAAGCAGAATGAGAAATCCCGATCTCACAATCGGGAACCGGACCACACTGACACCACTCACCGAGGTAAAACCCACGGCAACCCTACCGTAGAGGCCTGTCTCCCAGGACAAGGCCAACCAGGACACGCTGTCCAAGGTCAAGTCACGACCGCCTCGTCGCGAACACAACACTAACAAGATGCAACCTCGGTGAAGCTACTGGCACCCTGGCCACTACCTCAGAAACACCGGACGGTCCAGAAAACCATGTATCGCATACGAGAAACAGAACTCAAAAATAGGAGAGTCACGTCTCACGTGACAGGAGTACCTTCCCACCAGAAGCAAGGCCAGATGTGTCCTCTGACGGCTTAGACCGCGCCTCAGGTGTCTCCCTCCGGCCCAGCGGGAACTGAGACACCGTACAGGTAACCACAGAACAAGTGACTAGTTGGGGTCGCGCTCGTCAGTGCGGGTCCAACCACACCCAACCACGTGTGCACACACAGACCGTGCGTCTTTGGTCTGGGCCTCTGACTAGTTTTCCCCTCAGCCAGACTCTGGCTAGTAGACGTGGGGCCCGACGAAAACTAGTCTAAATCCATCTCTCTCTAGGGTAGCCTTGCCACCACTCCCTGGTGGGACCACTCGGGTGTCGGAAAGCTACGACTAGTGGGGAGTCACTAGTGTGACCACTCTTCAAGGAGGAACCCCGAGAAACACGCACGCACCCTGCGTGAAAGTTGAGAAGAACCAAGTGGCATCGAGCCAGTGGACTCGGGACAGTCCTCTAGACTCACTAAATCCAACGGTCCTTGAGTCACAAGACTCGGGGTCAAGACCGTCGTACGCAATGGCACAATGCCGTTAATCTAGCTTAATCCCTAGGTCTAAAATCACGGTAGCATGAATACCGAGGTAGCTCACGAGCTGCCAAGACCATCCCCCCTCAAGAAGGGAACTCAAGGGACTTTCAGCCCCAAACTGGGTGACTGGACTCACAGTCCAAGGCCACACACACAACCCACGTGAAAAGCACAGAAGCATGATTCCCAAGGTAGTGCACAAGCCGCCACGCCGATTCCGTATCCCAGGGAAAAGTGGTAAACCTCCAGCCCCAGGCCGGATGACTAGACTCGCAGTCCAAAGCCGAACACATGGCCCACTTGGGAATCATCTTCCAGGTAAACCTATGACATGCGGGGGAAGCCCCACCGCACACACACACCGATCCACGGTGACTCAAGCCGAGAACACCACCTCCCGGGATCCCACGTCACCCTAACATGTGGCCCCCACATGATGCCCATTATCAGTTAGACCGCGGGTCAGTACGCGGATCGAGGTCCACTCACCCGGGACTCGAATTGACAAACATAACTCCGGCCGCCACAATAGCTAGCGGTCCACCTCTGGGCCGCCACAAGAGCTAGCAGTCCAACATTGGGCCGCCACAGGGACTGTAGCGGTTCAACGATAGGCCGCCACACCCTGGGTCACGAAAGGACAAGTGGTCCTATATAGTGCCGCCAAAAGACATGAGGCGGGTGCACCCTCGGCCGCCAGACCCAAAACCCTCCAACGGTCAAAAACCAATGGTCAAAATGCCTCGAAGGCCACGTCGGCCAACTGGGCTTAGCGGTCGGACCTTCGGCCCCCACCTGGGCTCTGGCGGCTCATCGTGAGGTCGCGGGGCCCAACCCACGCACGGATAGATTAAAACGGTCGAACGGGGACCGCCATAAGGAAGTGGCAGTCACTGGAAGGACCACCACACTTCCAAAAAATCGAGAACGGCGGGAAAACGTCGGGAAGCTCATTCCACGCCCCAATCACCCCTGGGTGATGGGGAAGCAAAGGGGAAACCCTTCCCCAAGCCCCTAGGCATTCAAAGATGCCCTCAAACCACTGATTAACACATTAAAACGCTAGATCGGGCTCACACCCCAAAATCATGGTTTTTCCCCAAAACGGCAATAAACCTACGCTCGGCTCACCACGGGCTACCAAATCCGCAGGAAATGAACTGCACGAGCTGAGGGTCCGTCTCCATACCTCCACCAAAGATTTCACGCCTCGATGTCGCCGATCCGCGAAGAAATGTCGTTTAAACCTTCGTCGGCTCGTGATCCCACGAACTGCCTCCACCATCACGATCCTCGTCCCGTGCCCGTCACTCCATGCCCCCACGAACCACGCCGCGCCGCCCTCGCCGCCTTCGTCGGTTGCCCAGAGTGAGAGGGGGAGAGGTGAGAACGTGAGAGAAGAGAGAGGGAAAAGGGAGAGAAATGAGAGATGGGGAGAGAGAGAAAAAGGAGGTTAATATATAAAAAATCTGGAAATTCTGGAAAATACCAAAAAATAGGAAAAATACTCCCCGCGATCCTCGAAAAATGCACAACGTCGTGGTAACGTCCCGGAGTCGGAGAATGCAGCAGTTCACCCTACACGGGATTCCGAAGGTTCGATAGCCAAAAACACGCATAAAACCCAAAACGGGACCCGGGACCCACAAAGGCGCTCCGAAAATTTCAGGAAATTACCGACGTACTCCTCACAACACCACGGACCCAAGGAAAGTCACGGGCACACCACCAATGGGTCTGACAATCTGGTAAAAATAGTCTGAAGCTCAATCGGACAGAATCCGCAACCTGCGAAAAGTAATCCGAAACCCACGGATCCAGATCCGAGAAATATCCAATAAATTCGGGGCATTACAGCCCTCCCCCCTTAAAGAAATTCCATCCTCAAAATTCAGGACTAGCACCAAGTCACAGGGGAAGCACACTGAACCAACTGACAATGCCGTCAGAGTCCCAGCACAGAGAACCTCGATTCTCACGAAAGCTCCGATCCTGAGGGACACAGCCAGGCTACAATCACGAACGACACCTTACACCGCATGCCGCACACACCGGCCATCAGAGCAGGCACACACCGAAGGACACAGTCTGACATCACCTCAGTCATAAGGAAGACCAATCATGGCACCACTGCCACCATCTCGCCCACCGAGGAGACACAATCCTCGTCACGAGAAATAGCTACCGATCCATCCTATGGTCGGCGGACAAATCGCACGTCAGCTTCACAATCAACTGACCGGTCGCACACCCTGCTCAAGGGAACAACCAATACAGAGCCTCCATCAGCTCACATAGCCATCTCGACAGACCGCAACCAAAACATCTGCTCAGCGCCAAGGATCACCTCACACCTGGCAAGCTGAAAGCCAGACATATCACTGGGCCAACTCTGCCAGAAGCCAAACTTCGACAAAGCCCAGATCCCATCCTAAAAATACATCACGAAAACGACCACCAAAGGCCTCACTGATACATGGCTCTCACCGTTCACGATGCACCACCAACAGCATCTTTTGTCTGTGAAAAGACCACATGCTGGTCACTTGCTGCTCGTCAACGGGAAACCTCCACCGGCCCAACGGGCACGATCCAACTCACAACAGGCCATCCGCTGACTCACACACAGACAATTACCACATCACGATCTGAACTTCTCTCGGACACTGCATCCGATCTCGAGCATCGCGCCAACTCTACCCTTGCAGGGGAGTACGATGAAACCAAATGACAAGATCTTGGTGTCTTCGGTCATCACCTCACTCGACTCAGACTTAAAGGGGAACCATCCCATGCTGGTCACCAAACCAGGGATAACCAATGCGACACCAACGTCCCATCAAGGACCACCATTCCGACGCCAATCTTATCCAAAGGCCTCAGCCCACAGGCGTCACTCTTCCGTCTTGTCTCATCAAATCCTTCGTCTCGATTAATCCAAGTGGACACCTGCCAATCCCGATTCCACCCTCACCACAGAGCCACGGGACACTACCAGAAGAATTCATGGCATACGTCTCTAGGGGAGGAAAGTGCCATCCAATATTACGACAACCAGGTCGCCAACACCACGACCAAAGCACACGGGTCGCCAATAACACACACTTTCTCATGGATGACGACTAGCTTTACCAGGCACTCGCAGCTACCAACCGGAACCCAAAATCTGCTAGAGATCACTTTTCCAAAACACGATCTCATCCGAGGACACGACTTGCAACACAAGTCGGGCACCAAGCCGCCAACTTTACCAACAAGTCCTCGACCTCCGTCAGGCGACATCCTTGACAACCCTATCCAGGTCACACCGACACCTGACACGGCTTCCATCACAGGAACAGGGTACTCATGCGGCACACTTGCCAACATATTTCCCCCAACACTCTATCATGCCAGTGCCAAGAACCATAATACCTCGAGCAATGGCATGGCAACAACACGTCTCACACAGAGGAACCAATCCTCCAATGCTCAACGCAACCTCTGGAATCCGTCCGTAGCAACCAATGCTACGATCCTGGACCTGTGGGTTATGGGCCCACCAGGCTTCCGCTGCGCACTCTGATCCACGTGCACAGCCATCACGGCAACTCGAGACTCGCCATCCTGACAATCTACAACTTGGCTGGTCATCCTTCGAAAATAAGGTGAGGAAAGCTCCATTACCTCGAACCCCGAGCATAGATTCTCCCAAATATGGCAATCCTCTGCAACTCTGCAGGCTCCGAACTACCACACATCGGAAAGTTCCAGCACCAGTCAAGAATGCGAACACCACCCAACCAGCACTCATCCTTCCGGAACAGTTCCAGTATCCTTACACACCAGGGGAAATGGGCACAACTCTCACAGGCAACCACCTTGCCAAAACACGGATCACGTCTCGCACGGACTTTATGGCACATGAAGGCCAACCAATTCAGACACGTGATGCAAGACGATGAACCTTAGCTAAACACAATCTCTCCAACCAAAGAAGAAACCGATCACACCTCCGACCAACCAAAAAATCTCCACGCTCGACCTGACCTTAAACCGCGCACATGCTGGGAACAACACCTTCCAACACCAAGAAAACCATCGCTTCCATCAGGTCAGTGCCTCCGACACAGTCAGCAAGTGTCATGTTGGACCACAATCACAGTATCTCTCGATGCACCACCACTGTAATTCCTCGAACTGTAACACAGGATACCAAGAGACGCAACACGAGCCATAATCGATAGCCGCCGACACTCATCCTCGAGTCCCGAAACCACCGCGGAACCTTCTCATCTCAACCAAATCCAAGGCGAACACAACCCATTCACCCGTAGAAGCGTAGGACATAGAACTCACTGGGACAACTCCGCCAATCCTGCCTTGAAATATGCAAGAATAACTGGGACCGACATGTCATTTTTGAAGCCACAGAGCACAACAAGAACATCAGGCTCTACGAAATAATAGCTCACCGAGAAGATCCTCCGCTCACCCGAGCACACTTCTCGATCAGAGCACCCGCTCTGCCACCTCAAACCACAACCTTAACACATCAGGGGCTGGATAAACCTCAAGCTGTAGTGTCCAGACTCAAAAACATCTCCCTTAGAGCACGCTCATGGCCACTTAACCACGAACAATCCTTGCCAGCCACCTGACCTCGCTGCAAACACCTCGAACGTAGCAACGCAGCAAAGCACCTGCCGACAACCTCTACCCAACGCAGCGCAACCGGGATCACCATCGATGAGGGAGAAGCTCTCAACCTCAATCCTTAGATCCCACGTCGGCACGAAAGCTGCGAACATCAACCACCTTAACAGCACCGTGCGGCGCACTCGAGCTCTCAAGCGAGAAACAAAGCGGAAAATAAACACAAAACCCTAAGCCAACTGGTGACTATACTGGACCATATGGACTCTGATCACTGCAATATCTCAAATTCCTATGTACATCCACAACCATTGCTCTGATACTAGCTGTGACGACCCAAGAACCGCATATCGGGAAGAACCCGATACCATTCGAATCCTGGCTCGCCGCTAATGCGGGACGGACACGGGAGACGACACTATATGGTGCCACCCTCGGACTCTAGATGAAGACACGACCAGCAACACACACCAGGGAGACACTAAGCCCGACACTACGAGCTCCTAGTGCCGAAACGTCACTAACAGAAGTGGAAGCTCACTCGTCGTCCCAAGCGAGGGAAAGCGCGGACCGTGCGCGGTTAAGGAATCGGCGGAGGTCAAGGGTAGTCCGACTCAACTTCCGGACTCGGATCGAGTCGCGGGACGGGTCACTCTCACTCTCACAGCGGTGACATGGACACACGGGCTAGTACCTACACTCTCGGCAGTGGCAAAAGACCATATACTATCTAAGCAAATGAACGCCAAGAGGTTCGGACCATTACCTCCACGCACCCGGCGTGGCGAAGACAACCCCGGCCGAATCACGGACTCCCGGTTAACAATGATTACAGCAGTACACTAAGTCGACCCACTCCACGCAGGGAGGTAAAAGGTCACATGTGGGGTCCGGAGTTTTGGAGTTTTGGAGGCCCCCACTTTGGCTGGTTGTCCCTTTTTTGGCCCCCCGTGGCCCTTCTTGTTGCGGGCCTCGGCCCTTTGTCTCTTTCAGCTCCTCCCTTCCTTGGGCCTTGGGCCTTGTACGTTTCTTGGGGCTCTTTGGCCGCCTCCCCTCCCCCCCTATGTACCCCTTTCTCTTTTATGATTTCCTATATGAAAATCGCTTGCCTGGTGGTCGGGATAGTGGTTTCATCGTCTTCCGCAATGAAGAGATGAAGCCCCTCTCCCGTCTCCCCCCCCCCCTTGCAAGTATCAACTTTAGTAAAAAAAAAATCACGCAACTCGGGTTGACGGGCAGCATCCTGATGTCGCCTGGCGGTGCCGAACTCCGTGTTTTCGTGCTTTCCGAACAGCGGCTTCTACGGGCCCGCGGGGCCCACGGACGGCGCAGTCCTCCGGATCTGCGGGGGTGGGATCCACTGTGATGGGGACCCCTGGTGGCGCGCCTCCACGGACGGTGGTCGGCCGGGAACACCGATCGGGGGTCGATCGGCCCCGATTCCCAATTGTTGAACTAGCTGTCCACGGATTTTGGTTGCTGTCTTCCGGCGCACGCTCCGGCGAAAACGGCCTCTGCCAGCAATCCCGACGTCGGATCGGGACGCATGAGCTATCGTTGGAAAGCTCTCTTCAAATGCTTCGATTTAGACCCAGAGAGATCTGTTGGATCTGGTCGGATCCGAACTTTATTGAATTTACAAGCCCCTATTGTACAATAACTGAAATCTCAGATCTGTAGGGTACTTGTCTGAGAACCACCGTTGACCACCTAGTAAACCTCCGATTCAGCTCTTGAGCTCTTCTTAGGAGTTATAGGAAATAAAACCACGGAACGGGGACTATTTTTATAATTTGATTTGGAGGTGAATGCGATTTGTTAGGATTTTTGGGGTGACTAGTGGTCGGATTTGGGAACAGGTGGACAGAACTGTAGATGGGTCTGAGAATGAATTTTAGAAAATATGAGATGGGTGAATCAAAAATTGATAAAAATTGTGGTTGAAGGTGTGGATGGATGGAACCACCAGTAAAATTGGGCGAACTAACAGAAATCAAAAAGTGGATCTAAGATATGAAACTCAGGACGGAGGTGAACCTGGACAGAATTCTGGTAGAACCAAAATGAAAGAGTGGATGAAAATCAAAAATTAGCAAACGTGATCTGAATGCTGGCCTAATTTTTGTGGCTGGAGAGAAACATCCCAGGAACAACTCCTCCAAATTTGGTAGCCAAATGAGCTCGTAGAAGATCTGTGAATTTTGAACAAGTTGCTGTGATATTACGCAGGCAGAACTCCATTGATGGCGATGGCGGTGCGGTGGCGGCTCGTGGCGGCGGCGGCGATCGTCGGAACCGATACACGAGGCGTCACACCTCAGAATGGAAGCCTTCACAGCTTCAAGGGGGAGAGGGAGGAGAGAGGAGGGGGGCGCACCAGCCCTTGCTCTTGGAAATTGTTTGATTCAAATGGCATTAATTCATGAAAATGGGAAATTACAAGTATTTATGTGTTACATCTCAAATCCATTGGCAACCGTTGGATCTAGGGGATGGGAATGAGTGGCCTGGATTGAGTGTGACACACACACAAAAATTATATATAAAAAACAAGGAGGGGGGCGGCCCTTGGACCAAGGGGTAGAAGTTGGACTTGGTAGGTGGGGTGGGTGGCCAAATGTGGACTTCCCAAGTCCCTTGTCCCCCACTTGGCCCACCCATCTAGAAGCCTCCATTTGACATGTTGACTGACCCCACTTGGGGCCCTAAGGCTGAGGTGGATCAATGGGAGGGGCCCTGGGGGTCCCGTGGGGCCCAGGGGTCCCACTTTGCAAATAAGCCCCTCGAACTATCTAAATTACACACTGACGAAAGAAAATAAAATACATTACACACAAATAAAAATCCCCAAAAAATATGATAAATGCTATGACTCAATGGGGAACCTCCAGACTGTCTGCGAGCCATAGGGATGCTGAGGCGGCTCGAGTGTGCTCCTCGTGCGGTACCGGTGGCTCGCCGGCTCGTGTCTCGCATGCGCTCGGGTGTCCGCACCAATTCTCCCCGGGTGGGAGAAACTCGACCCTGTCGAGTAAGGGTCTGCATCGCTCCTGTATCGCTCCAGAAGGTCCGGATCGATCTGCTGCAACTCGCCATGTGTGATCCATGTGTCCTCAGTAGCGGGCCGTCCTCTCCATCGCACTAGGTAGCACGGGTAAGATCCACTCCTGGTAACTGTCACTTGCTCGTCCAGTATACGATCTATATGCTCACACTGCCGTGAAAAAGGGGCTGGAGGTGGAAGTGGACACTCAGGTGTGGGATCACTCTCAAGGGGAGGAGATGGCTCAAAAGGCTCACTAGGGATCACCGCTGGGTCCCTATATGCAACAAGATCTGATACATTGAAGGTAGAGCTTATACCATATTCCTCGGGCAGGTCCACAACATACGCATTGGATCCAACGCGTCTCAACACTCTAAAGGGACCGGCTCCGCGAGCTTGCAACTTCTTAACGGTTCCAGAGGGAAACCGTTCAGGTCTTACCCTGATCATGACGTATTCGCCCTCGTGGAACTCTCGGTGGTGTCGGTGGGCATCGGCTAACTCCTTGTACCGTGCATTGCTGGCCACAATGTGACGACGGATGTCATCATGCAAACTCCTAACATGTCTAGCAAACGACTCGGCCGACTCCGACACTCTAGCATGGATAGGCATGGGGACAAGGTCAACGGGTTTTCTAGGCCTACGACCTGTGACAATCTCAAATGGACTCATGCCGGTAGACCTATTCACAGAATCATTGTATGCAAACTCAGCCATAGGTAAAATGAGATCCCAATCCCCAATGCGGTCCTTAACTAGATACCTCAAAAGATCTCCCAGACTCCTATTGACCACCTCGGTCTTACCGTCTGTCTGGGGATGATATGCAGTGGAAAACTTGAGATGAGTACCCATCATATGCCATAGTGTCTTCCAAAAGTATGAAGTGAATCTAACATCACGGTCAGACACTATAGTGCGAGGCAACCCGAACTTGCACACCACATGCGTAAGAAAAAGGCGGGCTACCCTCAAAGCATCCGAAGTCTTCGAGCAAGGAATAAAGAGGGCCATCTTAGAGAAACGGTCAACCACCACATAGACCGAATCATGCTTCCTAGAGGTACGTGGCAATCCTAAAATAAAGTCCATGTTAACATCCTGCCATGGGGCATCAGGCACGGGAAGAGGCGTATAAAGGCCCGAGCTTTGCTTCTTCATCTTGGCCGTAGCACATGTACGGCACTGAGCCACGATGTTAGCAACATCGCGCTTCAAGCTCGGCCAATAAAATCGATGCTCCACTGCCTCAATAGTCTTGTTCCGACCAAAGTGGCCGGCTAGACCTCCCGCATGTAGTTCCCACACTAAGAAATCTCGAACCGAAGTTTGGGGAACACATAGCCTGCTACCTCGAAAGAGGTAACCCTCCTGAAGCACATACTCATCAAGGTCTCTCGAGGGTCCGACCTGGAGAGTGGTAAAAATCTGACTGAAGTCAAGACAATCAACATAGGCCTCCTTCATCTTCTCTAACCCTATGACCTCGGCACTCATGGTGGTAAGCAAACATGCTCGCCGACTCAAGGCATCAGCCACCTTGTTCTCCACTCCAGCCTTATGTTTAAGCACAAAGGTGAACTGCTGGAGATACTCGACCCAACGACTGTGACGCGAGTTAAGCTTCTTTTGGGAATGGAGGTACCTCAATGCCTCGTGATCGGAGTATAGGACAAACTTCTGATGTAAAAGATAGTGCCTCCAATGCCTAAGAGCCTGAACAACTGCATAGAATTCTTTATCATACGTGGAATATCGCAGTTTCGCGTCATTCAGCTTCTCGCTGAAATATGCGATCGGGTGGGACTCCTGACTCAAAACTCCTCCAATCCCAACACCCGACGCATCACAAGAGACCTCAAACACCTTCAAAAAATCAGGCAATCGAAGGATAGGTGTCTGGGTCATGCGCTCCTTGATATCCTTAAAGGCGGCAGATGCGGCCTTCGTCCATATAAATGTGCCCTTCCGGATGCAATCCGTGATCGGGGCGGTGACGGAGCTAAATCCGCGGATGAAGCGACGGTAGAACGTCGCAAGGCCATGAAAGCTGCGGACATCATGAACCGTACGGGGTTCCGGCCACTCAACAATGGCCCAGACCTTCTCCGGATCGGCGGAGACCCCAGTACTAGACACAATGAAACCCAAGAAGGTAAGCTGAGGTGTCATGAAGGCACACTTCTGTGGGTTCGCAAATAGCTGCTCTCGCCGAAGAAGTAGACAGACCTGCCGAAGGTGGTCTAAGTGGTCCCCTGTGGTGCGGCTATAGATAAGGATATCATCAAAATATACCACTACAAAGACTCCAATGAAAGGTCGAAGGACCTGAGTCATGAGCCGCATGAAAGTGCTAGGGGCATTGGTCAACCCAAAAGGCATGACCAACCACTCATATAGACCGTCCTTGGTCTTAAATGCGGTCTTCCACTCATCACCTGGCCTAATCCTCACCTGATGGTAGCCACTCTTAAGATCGATCTTCGAAAAGATAGTGGCACCTGCCATCATGTCCAGCATGTCATCAAGGCGGGGAATAGGGAACCTGTACTTCACGGTGATCTTGTTGATGGCACGACTATCAATGCACATTCTCCACGTGCCATCCTTCTTCGGGATGAGTAATGCGGGTACAACACATGGACTCATGCTGTCCCGAACAGACCCTCTCTGCACTAACTCATCGACTTGCCGTTTAAGCTCGGCATGCTCCGTGGGACTCATGCGATAATGAGGAAGGTTGGGCAAAGAAGAGCCCGGAACAAGGTCGATGGCATGCTGAATATCCCGCATATGTGGGAGTCCCTCGGGAAGCTCATCGGGGAATACATCAGCATACTCCTGCAGAATGGGAACAACCTCGGGTGGGAGCTCACCCTCGGAGTCCTGCTCCACCTCTCGGACCGTAATGGCAAACACCGGACAGCCCTGACTAAGCTCCTGCTCCATTTCCCGGGAGCTAATCATCATCAATCTCCTCGTCGAGGGCTCTCCTGGGCCAGAGGTAACGGTCATAGCCCGAGCTGGGGATGGGGTACTAGGCCCGGGAACGGAAGGTGTGACGACCCGAGGATCCGAGTACCGGAAAGGAACCGGAGCGTCTCGAATCTCGGCCCGCCAACCCACGAGCCCGAAGACTCGGAAGGGTAGAAAGGAGTGGTGTGGGGTATAAGAGAAGCTGCAACGTCCACAGAGATAGCACAATAATCAAAAGGAAATGCACATAATAATAAATAAATCAAACTGCTACAAGGTCCACAGTGTCTCATGTCCAAAGAAAGTACAGTCAACAGGAAAGAAAGTACAACTACACGGGGCATCCCCCGGCGTACAACAACACGGGGCATCCCCCGGAGTACAACTACGCGGGGCATCCCCCGGCTCTGGCAGACTGGCAACTAACCCTGGCTGGAAGACCCACGCTGAAACTCGGCCGCGCCTCCCCCCGACCCCGCCTCACCTGAAGAGCAGGGGTGAGCCTCATCTCATTGGCCCAGTAGGGATCCCGCGAACCCCCACCTCGCACGGAAAACGAGGAAGAAGAAGACAACCCTACCAACCGAGAGTACAGTAGAACCGACAGGCTAAAGTAAATAAATGGAAAAGTCATCTACTCTAACGGTACCGTAGTACGGAACCTCGGTCCAACAAAACACGAGTCCACGCCTGCTAGTGAACAGGAGCACCATCCACAAGAAGAACGACCGGATGCGTCCCCTGACGTCTTACACCACGTCACAAGTGTCTAGCTACAACGCCCCGGGCGTGAGACTTAGACACGCAACAAGTACCACAACAAGGACTAGCTGGGGTCGCACTCGTCAGTGCGTGCCCTAAGCCCCCAACTACGTGTGCACACACAGACCATCTGCTCTAGGTCGGGTCCTCTAGCTGGTTTTCCCCCCCACCGGACTCTGGTGGCAAAGGCAAGGGGCCCTACGGTAACCAGCCTAAAAACCGCGTCACACTGGGTCTCTCTCTCCACCACTCCCAGGTGGGTCCGCACACGCGTGCGCAGAAAGCTACGACTAGTGGACAAGTCACTGGAAGTAAGGACTAATCCACGGAAACCACCGATCCAACCCTAGCACAAACTCTCGATGATCCTACGGTAGGTACGGAAGCCGGGGACACGCATGAGGTCCGACCGTCCCTCAAGTCACGCGGCACTCCTACCTAGGTAACTGATTCTCCGAGGAACCCCGGGCGCCCCTGTGGCTCTCACTGGGTGCCCACGGCATCCCTAGGGCCACGCCACAACCGGGTCCAAAACTCATCCAACCGGAGGTCACGCTACCCACAAAACGTGGTTCGGGGAAGGGAAAAGGTCGCGCTAGGTATCCCTAGCGTGACACCGAAGAACGTGCTAGCTTTGGCTAGAGCGATCTTCCATGTCGCACTGCCCAAGGCTAGCGCGTTCAATCTGAACACGCTAGTCTTGGATAGCGCGATCTGGAGATCGCGCTACCCGAACCAGGCGCGTTCCCCCACCGCCTTACTGTTCATCTTCTCCGACGGACACGCTCGGACGACACAGCGCGTTCATCAAGAACGCGTCACTGGACTATAGCGCGACATCGGGCTGAGCCCGGTTCGTGAACTACGGCCGGAAATCACAAAACCACGCCCATTCACCCCCTTTGGTGAAGGGAAAACAATGGGAAATCACCCCACAATGACCTAGCATGCATCTAGAGCCCCCAAATCGATCAAAAACCCCACGAATCGACGGATCCGGCGCTCAAACCCCAAACATGGAAATAACCCTCCCGGCATGAATCTAGCCCCTCTCGGCCTCTCCACGGCCTAGAAATCACGGGGAATGCTAGAAAGAGGGTAAGGATTCATCCCCCTACCTCAAGGAAGCTCGAAATCCACCGAAACGCCGCCGATCTTCAAATCTAGCTCAACCACGAACTCCACAACCACGCGCCAATGGGGGCACCGCCGTGATCCTCTCGCCGCCGCCGTCGTCACCACGCTGCCGCCAAGGTCCACCACCCATCGCCGGAGGGGAAGGGGCCGCCGCGAGGTCCCAACGGGCAAGGAGGGGAAAAGGGGGGGTGACCGTTGCGCGCTCACGGGAGGGGAAAGAAGGAAGAAGAAAAAGGGAAGAAAAAGAAAAAGAAAAAGGCTTTAAATAGAAAATCCGAAAAATGCCAAAAATACCGAAAAAATAGAAAAATACACCTCCTCGACCGTCTCGACGCGTTGATCGCAACGGTACCACTCGCGGGCTGGTGAACGAACCGGTTCACCCGCTACAGGGTTCCGAAGGACTCGCCGAAACCCGTACGCGGAAATCAGAAAACGCGCACGGAAATGTCGCTGACACACTCCGGGCCTCCAAAACAACTCCGGATCGCGCCGATCCGAACACGAAAGATGTCCGAAATGAAATTTCAGACACAACAGGGTTGAACACCCTGACAAACCAGATCCGGGACCCATAACGAAGGATCCGAAAGATCCAGGACATTACAGCCCTCCCCCCTTAAACGAATTTCATCCTCGAAATTCAAGGACAAGGCACAAGGACGGGGGAAAGACTCACACAAACAAATAAGGATACGACTCTCGCATCTCATCCTCGCGCTCCCAAGACGCCTCGCCACCAGAATGACGCTGCCAGACCACCTTAACCAGAGGGATAACCTTGTTCCGCAGCCGCTGCTCCCGCCGATCCTCAATGCGAACAGGAAACTCCGGAAGGGACAGATCTGGGGTCACATCAGGCCAAACGGCATCCTCGAGAACATGAGAGTCATCGGGCATATACTTTCGAAGCATCGATACATGGAACACATCATGCACCGTGGAAAGCTCCGAAGGTAACTGCAACCGATAAGCAACTTCCCCAACGCTCTCAACGATGGGAAAGGGACCAATGTAGCGGGGACTCAGCTTCCCACGCCTACCGAAGCGCATCACGCCCTTCATGGGAGACACTCTCAAGAAAACTCGATCTCCCACAGCAAAGCTGAGGGGTCGCCTCCTCCGATCGGCATAACTCTTCTGTCAGCTCTGAGCTGCCAACATCTTCTGCCGAACGAGATACACCACCTCAATGCACTGCTGCACCAAATCTGGTCCAGTCAAGGCACGCTCGCCCACCTTGAACCAATCAAGCGGAGTCCGACAAGGTCGTCCATACAACGCCTCATAGGGAGCCATACCGATGCTCGAATGATAGCTGTTGTTGTAGGCAAACTCCACTAATGGCAGATGGTGGGTCCAACTCCCCTGCCACTCCAAGCAACACGCTCGCAGCATGTCCTCCAAAGTCTGGATGGTCCGCTCAAACTGACCGTCCGACTGAGGATGATAGGCTGAGCTGAATGCCAACTCGGTGCCTAGAGCCTTCTGGAAGCTCCTCCAGAATCCAGAGGTGAAACGGGGGTCACGATCGGACACGATAGAGATAAGAACTCCATGCAACGGGACGATCCGCTCCACATACAACCGGGCCAAACGCTGCACGCTCCAACTGACCTTGACCGGCAGCAATCGCGCCGTCTTCGTCAGTCTATCCACTAGCAACCAGATACTATCCTCCCCACTGGACGTCCTCGGTAATCCAACCACAAAATCAGTGGTCACATGGTCCCACTTCCAAGCAGGAACATCCAAGGGCTGAAGTGTGCCTCCTGGTCGCTGGTGCTCAGCCTTCACCTACTGACGGGTCAGACACCTGGCCACAAATTCCGCAACATCTCTCTTCATGCCAGGCCACCAAAACTACCTCTTCAGGTTCTGGTACATCATAGCCGATCCGGGGTGCACGGCATACCGACTCCCATGAGCCTCACGTAAAACCGTACGCCGTACCTGCCCCTCGGCTGGCACATACAATCTACCTCTGAACCTCACAGCTCCATCCTCGCCAAACTCTACCTCGGCCATCGACAAAACACGAGGTAGCTCGGGGTCCGCTCGCTGGGCCTCAGTCACCTGTCGACGCACCGCGGGCGTGACAGTCAGACTCGCAAGGACAGTCGAACCCTGGTCCTGAGGGACCTTGAGCCTAAAAGTCATGGCCGGGACCTACTCCCAAAGCTTCCACTTCCTCAACAACATCTGACTGACCGTTACCCTCCTGCTCAGAGCATCAGCCACGACGTTCATCCTGCCAGGCTGATAAGACAGAGTGACGTCATAATCCTTCATGTACTCCATCCACCTCCTCTGCCTGAGGTTAAGGTCCTTCTGCGTAAACACATACCTCAAACTCTGATGGTCAGTGAAAAGCTCAAACCTCTCGCCGTACAAATAATGCCTCCAGATCTTCAGAGCGAAGATCACCGCTGCCAACTCAAGATCATGAGTAGGGTAGTTCGCCTCATGTGGCTTCAACTGCCGCGACGCATACGCCACAACTCTCCCATGCTGCATCAACACAGCACCGAGACCTACCCCGGAAGCATCTGTACACACCACGAAACCACCCGAGCCAGATGGCAACACCAAAACCGGAGCAGTGGTAAGCAATCTCTTCAGCTCCATGAAGCTCCGTTCACACTCCTCCGTCCAGACAAACTGCACCTCTTTCCACGTAAGCCTGGTCATCGGGGCCGCAATACGAGAGAAATCCTAAATAAACCGCCGATAATAACCTGCAAGCCCCAAGAAACTCCGAATCTCCGTGACAGAACTCGGCCTCGGCCACTGCACCACCGCCTCGACCTTGGCCGGGTCCACGGAAACACCATCACCAGAAATAACATGCCCCAGAAAGTGCACCTCTCGGAGCCAGAACTCGCACTTGCTGTACTTGGCATACAACTGGTGATCGCGCAGGGTCTGCAACACCACCCTCAAGTGATGCACATGCTCCTCAGTAGACCACGAATACACAAGGATATCGTCCACAAACACGACCACAAACTGGTCCAAGTACGGACGAAACACCCTATGCATCAAGTCCATGAATGCTGCGGGGGCATTGGTGAGCCCGAACGGCATCACCAAGAACTCATAATGCCCATACCTCGATCGGAACGCCGTCTTCTCCACGTCTGACTCTCGGATCCACAGCTGGTAATAACCCGATCTCAAATCGATCCTCGAAAACACCTGGGCCGACTGAAGCTGATCAAACAAGTCATCAATCCGCGGCAACGGATACCTGTTCTTGACAGTCACCTGGTTTAACTGACGGTAGTCGATGCACAGCCTCAAACTACCATCCTTCTTCTTCACAAACAATACCGGCGCACCCCACGGGGAATAACTAGGACGAATATACCCCTTGGCTAGCAACTCCTGCAACTGCGCCTTCAGCTCTCGCAACTCAGCAGGCGCCATCCGATAAGGGGCCTTCGACATAGGCGCCGTACCCGGCACCACCTCAATCACGAAATCAATCTCTCACTGCGGTGGCATCCCTGGTAGCTCCTCGGGGAAAACATCAGGAAACTCGCACATGACAGGAATGTCCTCTACCTTAGGGCCCTGCCGCTCGACCAAAACCACGGATGCGAGCAAACCCTGACAACCTGCATCAAGTAAACGATGCGCACGGAAAGCCGAAATAAGCAAGCGGGAAGAGGAAGACCGAATACCTTGAAAATAGAAGGTGGGTCCACGGGGCTGTCGGAAGTAGACCTTCTTCGAGCCACAATCCACCAAGGCATGATGGGCCTCGAGCCAATCCATGCCCAAAATCACATCGAAGTCCTGAAGCGGTAACGTGTAGAGTCTAACCGGCAAGTTCCGCCCTTCCACCCACACAGGTACCTTCTCAAAGCAGTACGGGGTGATCATGAAGTCACCGGTCGGCAACTCTACAGCTAAGTCACAGGACACCTCGGTCACCGGGTCCTCCACGCTCTGAGCAAAAACCTCCGAGATGAACGAATGAGAAGCACCTGAATCGAACAAAACACGAGCCGCACAACCCAAAATCGAAAGAGTACCTTCCACCAAATACGATGCCTCAGCTTCCGCCCTGGTCAGATGAGTCACTCTGCCCCGGGATCTCTGCCCACCCATAGTAGCTGACCGTGCCAACTGAGGGAACTGTCCCTGCTGCGGCTGTGCTGACGACTGCTGGGGCCAAAACTGCTGCTGCTGCTAAAACTCGTGCGGCTGGCGCGGTCTCTGCGGACAGTCACGTGCCATGTGCCCTGGCTGGTCGCACCTGAAGCAAACCACGGGCGCCGAACACGGTCTGCCTGGATGAGAACCACCGCACCTGGGACAGCCATCCCGCGAACCAGTCATCGAACCCTGACGCTGAAAAGCCACCGGCTGCTGAACACTGCCCAACGACTCTTGCCCCGACTCCTTACGATCCTGACGCCTCTTGCTAAAACCAGCTTCCTTAAGCAACTTCTTAAGCTTCGACTTGAAGGATGAACCTGGCGCCGGAGCCGCAGTCTGCGTCGCCACTGATCCGCCTGCTGAGAGCTGGGCGGTACTCTATTGCTGCATCCCTGTCGGCTGGCTGAAATCTACCTGCACCTGACTAGTACTGCCCTGCCCTCGAACCTTTTGCAAATCTCTCTCCAGCGCTGCCGCTGCCTTACATGCCGTGTCCAAACTGGTCAAACCTGACGCAAGAAGATGGTGCCTCAACTCTAGCCTCAGACCACTAACAAACTGATCGGTCTTCACCTCCTCGTCCGCCATGATATGAGGAGCATAACGGACCAACTCGATAAACCTGGAACGGTACTCCATCACCGTCATGTCACCCTGAGTGAGCTCCATGAACTCTCGCAACCTCTACGACCTGACAATGGACGGACAAAAGGCTCGCTCGAAAGCCGTGACGAACTCCTGCCATGCAATCTGCCGAAGAGGACGAGATCGGAACACTGAACCCCACTCCGACGTCCACCAAGTACGGGCCGATCCCTGAAGACGATGAGTGGCCAGCGCCACCTGCTCCTCCCCGGGACACTCCATCGCACTGAAAATCCGCTGCACATCATCCAGCCACTCTCTGGCCACCTCAGGATCCGACTGCCCACCAAAAGAAGGAGGCTGATACAGCAAAAACTCCTTCAGCACACGACCGCGACCACCTCGAGCCTGATCCTCACCAGCCTCGCCACCCTGCTGCTGATGACCTCCCTGCTGCTGACCTCCCTGCCGCTGCTGAAACACATACTCAAACATGCCTCGGAAGAAATCGTCCATCCCTGGAGCTCTCGCATCTCTAGATACACCCTCAGAAATTGAAGCCCTACTCTGCTCCTCTGGACCACCACTAGACTCTCCCTGCTGGGCACGAGTCCTCCTCCGCGGCGCCATAACATACCTGACATCAAAAAAGCACCGGAAATCAATAAAACACACAACCCTAAGCCAGTCGCCGACTGTACAGGACATTCATGGACCTTCTGGACCACTGCAATTCGTTCCAAGTTCCGATATACCTCCACAACCTCGCTCTGATACCAGCTGTGACGACCCAAGGATCCGAGTACCGGAAAGGAACCGGAGCGTCTCGAATCTCGGCCCGCCAACCCACGAGCCCGAAGACTCGGAAGGGTAGAAAGGAGTGGTGTGGGGTATAAGAGAAGCTGCAACGTCCACAGAGATAGCACAATAATCAAAAGGAAATGCACATAATAATAAATAAATCAAACTGCTACAAGGTCCACAGTGTCTCATGTCCAAAGAAAGTACAGTCAACAGGAAAGAAAGTACAACTACACGGGGCATCCCCCGGCGTACAACAACACGGGGCATCCCCCGGAGTACAACTACGCGGGGCATCCCCCGGCTCTGGCAGACTGGCAACTAACCCTGGCTGGAAGACCCACGCTGAAACTCGGCCGCGCCTCCCGCCGACCCCGCCTCACCTGAAGAGCAGGGGTGAGCCTCATCTCATTGGCCCAGTAGGGATCCCGCCAACCCCCATCTCGCACGGAAAATGAGGAAGAAGAAGACAACCCTACCAACCGAGAGTACAGTAGAACCGACAGGCTAAAGTAAATAAACGGAAAAGTCATCTACTCTAACGGTACCGTAGTACGGAACCTTGGTCCAACAAAACATGAGTCCACGCCTGCCAGTGAACAGGAGCACCATCCACAAGAAGAACGACCGGATGCGTCCCCTGACGTCTTACACCACGTCACAAGTGTCTAGCTACAACGCCCCGGGCGTGAGACTCAGACACGCAACAAGTACCACAACAAGGACTAGCTGGGGTCGCACTCGTCAGTGCGTGCCCTAAGCCCCCAACTACGTGTGCACACACAGACCATCTGCTCTAGGTCGGGTCCTCTAGCTGGTTTTCCCCCCCACCGGACTCTGGTGGCAAAGGCAAGGGGCCCTACGGTAACCAGCCTAAAAACCGCGTCACACTGGGTCTCGCTCTCCACCACTCCCAGGTGGGTCCGCACATGCGTGCGCAGAAAGCTACGACTAGTGGACAGGTCACTGGAAGTAAGGACTAATCCACGGAAACCACCGATCCAACCCTAGCACAAACTCTCGATGATCCTACGGTAGGTACGGAAGCCGGGGACACGCATGAGGTCCGACCGTCCCTCAAGTCACGCGGCACTCCTACCTAGGTAACTGATTCTCCGAGGAACCCCGGGCGCCCCTGTGGCTCTCACTGGGTGCCCACGGCATCCCTAGGGCCACGCCACAATCGGGTACAAAACTCATCCAACCGGAGGTCACGCTACCCGCAAAACGCGGTTCGGGGAAGGGAAAAGGTCGCGCTAGGTATCCCTAGCGTGACACCGAAGAACGCGCTAGCTTTGGCTAGCGTGATCTTCCATGTCACGCTGCCCAAGGCTAGCGCGTTCAATCTGAACGTGCTAGTCTTGGATAGCGCGATCTGGAGATCGCGCTACCCGAACCAGGCGTGTTCCCCCACTGCCTTACTGTTCGTCTTCTCCGACGGACACGCTCGCACGACACAGGGCGTTCATCAAGAACGCGCCACTGGACTATAGCGCGACATCGGGCCGAGCCCGGTTCACGAACTACGGCCGGAAATCACAAAACCACGCCCATTCACCCCCTTTGGTGAAGGGAAAACAATGGGGAATCACCCCACAATGACCTAGCATGCATCTAGAGCCCCCAAATCGATCAAAAACCCCACGAATCGACGGATCCGGCGCTCAAACCCCAAACATGGAAATAACCCTCCCGGCATGAATCTAGCCCCTCTCGGCGTCTCCACGGCCTAGAAATCACGGGGAATGCTAGAAAGAGGGTAAGGATTCGTCCCCCTACCTCAAGGAAGCTCGAAATCCACCGAAACGCCGCCGATCTTCAAATCTAGCTCAACCACGAACTCCACAACCACGTGCCAATGGGGGCACCGCCGCGATCCTCTCGCCGCCGCCGTCGTCACCACGCTGCCGCCAAGGTCCACCACCCATCGCCGGAGGGGAAGGGGCCGCCGCGAGGTTCCTACGGGCAAGGAGGGGAAAAGGGGGGTGACTGTTGCGCGCTCACGGGAGGGGAAAGAAGGAAGAAGAAAAAGGGAAGAAAAAGAAAAAAGGCTTTAAATAGAAAATCCGAAAAATGCCAAAAATACCGAAAAAATAGAAAAATACACCTCCTCGACCGTCTCGACACGTTGATCGCAACGGTACCACTCGCGGGCTGGTGAACGAACCGGTTCACCCGCTACAGGGTTCCGAATGACTCGCCGAAACCCATACGCAGAAATCGGAAAACACGCACGGAAAAGCCGCGGACA
Organism: Amorphophallus konjac; assembly: GCA_022559845.1. NCBI lineage: Eukaryota > Viridiplantae > Streptophyta > Magnoliopsida > Alismatales > Araceae > Amorphophallus > Amorphophallus konjac. Next base: position 28,788,549 of record CM040125.1, read on the forward strand.
CACTCCGGGCCTCCGAAACGACTCCGGATCGGGCCGATCCGAACACGAAAGATGTCCGAAATGAAATTTTGGACACAACAGGGTCGAACACCCAGACAAACCAGATCTGGGACCCATAACGAAGGATCTAAAAGATCCGGGACATTACAGAAGGCTTCGGAGTACTAGGGCCAGTAGGAGCCCTGACTGATGGGCTCCTGGGCCGAACGGGTTGGAGGGTGACCCGCTGGCCTACGTGGTCAAAGGTATAGGTGTTCGACCGGCCATGGAGCGTGGCATCCCGGTCAAATAACCATGGCCTACCAAGAATGATACTGCCCACTTCCATGGGGAGAACATCACACCAGATGTCGTCGTGGTAGGAGTGGAGCTGTAGCGGGACCAAGCACCCCAGCCTGACCGAAATGAAAGTGGTATCCACCCATGATACCTGATAGGGGCAAGGGTGGTCTACGGGTGTGAGACCAAGACGAGTTACAGCGTTTGTGGAGATTGCATTGATACAACTCCCGCTATCGATGACCACCTTGCAAATTTGCTTTCCCAACCTACAGAATACATGAAGGATAGTAGTCTGTCGCCAGTCATCACTGACCTGTGGCTGGGTGAGGATACATCTGACGACCCCCACGTGGGTATCGTCCGAATGCTGGGCATCCTGGGCCTCACCTCCCATCTCATAGTACTCGTCAGCTAGCTCTTCATCGGCCTCATAGCTGACTAACTCGAGGCCCGTAGGGGTGGTATCCTTGGCCTGTGTGTCCCCAATGTGAAGAGATGGGCGGGTGGGACACTGGTTGGAGAAATGGCCAAACCCATTGCAGCGATAACACTGCTGCCGTGATCCACTAGGCTCCCCAATCATAGGTCCTTTACCTTTATCCTCCTGACGGATAGGAGGCTAGGCAACAAAGGACGTGCAGGAGGTGCAGGTGCCGGTGGACGGGCTATGGGTGGGGCTGTAAGATGCTGGGGACGAGGAAGGTCCCTCGGGGGTGGAGGACGAGGCCTAGGAGCAAACGGCTCGGGACGAGCGGGCTCCTGAGGTCGAGCCATGGGGGCCCTCGGATACGTGCCAGATGAGCCACGGGGCTCGACACTACGAAGGGGAAAAGAGCCCAACCGATGGGGTGACTCGAACTCGGCCTCGAATTGCTCCAATTCGAGAGCTATCTGATATGCCTGCTCCAAAGTGGTTGCATTGTGGCGAAAGAGTTCATATTGATAATTGGGCCGCAAACCCCTTCGAAAGCGGGATATAGTCATAGTGCTCTCTTCCGTGACCCCACACCGTAAGTAATACTCATCAAACTCGGCAGTGTACTCGGTCACGGATCGGTTCCCTTGGGAGATGCTTTGCCACTTATCTATGAGACGTTGGCGATATGAGGCGAGAAGGTACTTCTCCCTCAACTTGGTTTTCATATCATCCCAAGTACCGATCTGGGGTTGACGCCGCTGGTTGAGCAAGCTCTCCACATTGATCCAATAAGTTTGGGCCTGCCCTTGCAGCTTCATCTTTGCGTATCGGACTCTTCGGTGGTCCGTCATCTCAAACCACTCGAAGTACCGGTCCATGCCGGCCTCCCAATCTAAATACACCCTAGGGTCCAAGGACCCGCTAAAAGTGGGAGGGTCCGCACGCACACCCCTAAGAATGCGGTCGTCATCCTCGTCATCACGATTCCGTCGTTGATGACGACGACCGTTACCCCCTTGATCATTATCCGATGCATAATCATCCACCACATGCACCTGTTGAACCCAACATTCTCCACTTGAGCCCTTGGCACAGCGGGTTGCTGCACCGGCTCTTGTTGGCCATTCGTCGGCGCGGGTTGCGCCGCTACTGGGCCCCTCTCTAGGATGGCAATCCTCCCAACTAAGCCCTGGATGGACTGATCTGAACTGTTGGCCCGATCCTCGAGGGCTTTCATCCGCCCTTCTAGACGCGTTCCAATGCCATCCATACGCGTACTAAGGCCATCCATACGCGTGTCAAGACGTTCCATAATGGCTCAGAACATCTCGGCCGTCGAGGACTCATCGGAGCTACGGGCTCGGGAGTCCGCCATAGGTGGTGGTGGCGAGTATTGGGTACCTCGATGGGTGGGCATGCAAAGACACACGTCCTAGAAGACACCGACTAATGCAAACACTCACTAGATGATGCACTTAGACCTAACCAATATCCGGTACGAGGCGGAGATAAGCGATCCGAAGATCACTCGCGCAAGTACGCTACCCTCCCGATAGGCATAACCTAATGTTCGGGCAACGCCTTTTAATATACCGAGCTATTGGGTGAAATGTAATTTGAAAACACTTTTTTGTTGTTGTTTTGAAATGATGATCCTAGACTCGACTTATACTATGCAAGACATACGCAACGACTACCCTAGACTCGACTCTCTCTGATACCAAACTGATGCGGGACGGACATGGGAGACGACACTATATGGTGCCACCCTCGGACTCTAGATGAAGACACGACCAGCAACACACACCAGGGAGACACTAAGCCTAACACTACGAGCTCCTAGTGGCGAAACGTCGCTAACAGAAGTGGAAGCTCACTCGTCGTCCCAAGCGAGGGAAAGCGCGGACCGTGCGCGGTTAAGGAACCGGCGGAGGTCAAGGGTAGTCCGACTCAACTTTCGGACTCGGATCGAGTCGCGGGACGGGTCACTCTCACTCTCACAGCGGTGACATGGACACACGGGCTAGTACCTACACTCTCGACAGTGGCAAAAGGCCATATACTAGCTAAGCAAATGAACGCCAAGAGGTTCGGACCATTACCTCCACACACCCGGCGTGGCGAAGACAACCCCGGCCGAATCACGGACTCCCGGTTAACAATGATTACAGCAGTACATTAAGTCGACCCACTCCACGCAGGGAGGTAAAAGGTCACATGTGGGGTACGGGAATCACGCAACTCGGGTTGACGGGCAGCATCCTGATGTCGCCTGGCGGTGCCGAACTCCGCGTTTTCGTGCTTTCCGAACGGCGGCTTCTACGGGCCCGCGGGGCCCACGGACGGCGCTGTCCTCCGGATCTGCAGGGGTGGGACCCACTGTGATGGGGACCCTTGGTGGCGCGCCTCCACGGACGGCGGTCGGCCGGGAACACCGATCGGGGGTCGATCGGCCACGATTCCCAATTGTTGAACTAGCTGTCCACGGATTTTGGTTGCTGTCTTCCGGCGTGCGCTCCGGAGAAAACGGCCGCTGCGAGCAATCCCGACGTCGGATCGGGACGCATGAGCTATCATTGGAAAGCTCTCTTCAAATGCTTCGATCTAGACCCAGAGAGATCTATTGGATCTGGTCGGATCATAACTTTATTGAATTTACAAGCCCCTGTTGTACAGTAACCGAAATCTCAGATCTGCAGGGTACTTGTCTGAGAACCACCGTTGACCGCCTAGTAAACCTCTGATTCATCTCTTGAGCTCTTCTTAGGAGTTGTAGGGAATCAAACCACGGAACTGGGATTTGTTTTAGAATTTGATTTGGAGGTGAATGCAATTTGTTAGGATTTTTGGGGTGACTGGTGGTCGGATCTGGGAACAGATGGACAGAACTATAGATGGGTCTGAGAACGAATTTTAGAAAATATGAGATGGGCGAATCAAAAATGGATAAAAATTGTGGATGAAGGGTGGATGGATGGAACCCCCAGTAAAATTGGACGAACTAACAGAAATCAAAAAGTGGATCTAAGACATGAAACTCAGGACGGAGGTGAACCTGGATAGAATTCTGGCAGAACCAAAATGAAAGAGTGGACGAAAATCAATAATTAGAAAACGTGATCTGAATGCTGGCCTGATTTTTGTGGGTGGAGAGGAACATCCCAGGAACAACTCCTCCAAATTTGGTAGCCAAATGAGCTCGGAGAAGATCTGTGAATTTCGAACAAGCTACTGTGATACTACGCAGGCAGAACTCCGTTGATGGCGATGGCGGTGCGGTGGCAGCTCATGGCGGCGGCGGCAATCATCGGAACCGATACACGAGGCGTCACACCTCAGAATGGAAGCCTTCATAGCTTCAAGGGGGAGAGGGAGGAGAGAGGAGGTGGGCGCACCAGCCCTTGCTCTTGGAAATTGTTTGATTCAAATGGCATTAATTCATGAAAATGGGAAATTACAAGTATTTATGTGTTACATCTCAAATCCATTGGCAACCGTTGGATCTAGGGGATGGGAATGAGTGGCCTGGATTGAGTGTGACACACACACAAAAATTATATATAAAAAACAAGGAGGGGAGCGGCCCTTGGACCAAGGGGTAGAAGTTGGACTTGGTAGGTGGGGTGGGTGGCCAAATGTGGACTTTCCAAGTCCCTTGTCCCCCACTTGGCCCACCCATCTAGAAGCCTCCATTTGACATGTTGACTGACCCCACTTGGGGCCCTAAGGCTGAGGTGGATCAATGGGAGGGGCCCTGGGGGTCCCGTGGGGCCCAAGGGTCCCACTTTACAAATAAGCCCCTCGAACTATCTAAATTACACACTGACGAAAGAAAATAAAATACATTACACACAAATAAAAATTCCCAAAAAATATGATAAATGCTATGACTCAGTGGGGAACCTCCAGACTGTCTCCGAGCCATAGGGATGCTGAGGCGGCTCGAGTCGTGCTCCTCGTGCGGTACCGGTGGCTCGCCGGCTCGTGTCTCGCATGCGCTCAGGTGTCCGCACCAGCCGTCCACGAGCCGGAGGGCTCGGAAGGGCTAAAAGGAGTGTGGAGGTACAAGGAAATAGGAAATAAGGCAAGATAATTCAAAAATTAACAAAAATAAATAAACAACTACTACAATGGAGTCCAGTCCAACAGAAAGTACAGTCTAAAGTAGTAAAATGTACCACATGCCAAGTGGGCACTCGGTCCAGCGAGCTGGCAGCTAAGAACCTCCAAACAGCACCCTCGAACCTCGAGGAAGAACCACCACACCTGAAATGCAGGGGTGAGCCTCCTGTCACTGGCTTAATAGGGATCCCGCGGAACCCCAACTAAGAACAACGGCGGCACGGAAAGCAGTATCTACAAGAACAATAGTAGCAGTAGGAATAGTAACTTGGTGGCCGGTCAAAACTCGGCACTACAACTACTCCTACTGTACCGGTCAAGCAGAAAGAGAAATCTCGATCTCACAATCGGGAACCGGACCACACTAACACCACTCACCGAGGTAAAACCCACGGCAACCCTGCCGTAGAGGCCTGTCTCCTAGGACAAGGCCAACCTGGACACGCTATCCAAGGTCAAGTCGCGACCGCCTCATCGCGGACATAAAACTAACAATACGCAACCTCGGTGAAGCTACTAGCACCCTGGCCACTACCTCAGAAACACCGGATGGTCCAGAAAACCACGTATCATAGACGGGAAATGAAACCCAGAAATAGGAGAGTAATGTCTCACGTGACAGGAGTACCTGCCCACCAGAACCAAGGCCGAATGCGTCCACTGACGGCTTAGACCGCGCCTCAGGTGTCTCCCTCCGGCCCAGCGGGAACTAAGACACCGTACAAGTAACCACATAACAAGTGACTAGTTGGGATCGCGCTCGTCAGCACGGGTCCAACCGCCCCCAACCACGTGTGCACACACAGACTGTGCGTCTCTGGTCTGCCCTCTGACTAATTTTCCCCTCAGTTGGACTCTGGCTGGTAGACGTGGGGCCAGACGAAAACCAGTCTAAAACTGTCGCTCTCTGGGGTAGCCTTGCCACCACTCCCTGGTGGGACCACTCGCGTGTCTGAAAGCTATGACTAGTGGGGAGTCACTGGTGTGACCACTCTCCAAGGAGAAACTCCGAGAAACACGCACACACCCTGCGCGAAATTTGAGAAGAACCAAGTGGCATCGAGCCACTGGACTCTGGATAGTCCTCTAGACTCACTAAATCCAACGGTCCTTGAGTCATGAGACTCGGGGTCAAGACCGTCGTACGCAACGGCATAATGCCGTTAATCTAGTCTAATCCCTAGGTCTAAAATTACGGTAGCATGAATACCGAGGTAGCTCACGAGCCGCCAAGACCATCCCCCTCAAAAAGGGAACTCAAGGGACTTTCATCCCCAAGCTGGGTGACTGGACTCACAGTCCAAGGCCACACACATGACCCACGCGGAAAGCATAGAAGCACGATTCCCAAGGCAGTGCATATGCCGCCATGCTGATTCCCCAATCCAGGGAAAAGCGGGAAACCTCCGGCCCCAGGCCGGATGACTGGACTCGCAGTCCAAAGCCAAACACGTGGCCCACTCGGGAATCATCTTCCAGGTAAACCTACGACATGCGGGGGAAGCCCCACCGCACACACACACACACACCGATCCACGGTGACTCAATTCAAGAACACCACCTCCCGGGATCCCACGGCACCCTAACGTGTGGCCCCCACATGATGCCAAGCATCAGTCAGACCACGTGTCAGTACGCGGATCGAGGTCCACTCACCCGGGACTCGAATCGGCAAAACATAACTCCGGTCGCCATAAGGGCTAGCGGTCCACCTTTGGGCCGCCACAAGAGCTAGCGGTCCACCTTTGGGCCGCCACAAGATCTAGCGGTCCAACATTGGGCCGCCACAAGGACTGTAGCGGTTCAACGATAGGCCGCCACACCTTGGGTCACGAAAGGACAAGTGGTCCTATATAGTACTGCCAAAAGACATGAGGCGGGTGTACCCTCGGCCGCCAGACCCAAAAGCCTCCAACTGTGAAAAACCAATGGTCAAAATGCCTCGAAGGCCACGTCGGCCAACTAGGCTTAGCGGTCGGACCTTCGGCCCCCACCTGGGCTCTGGCGGCTCATCGTGAGGCCGCTAGGCCGAACCCACGCACGGAAAGATTGAAACGGTCGAACGGGGACCGCCAGAAGGAACTAGCGGTCATTGGATGGACCGCCACACTTTCAGAAAATCGAGAATGGCGGGAAAACGGCGGCAAAGTCATTCCACGCCCCAGTCACCCCTGGGTGATGGGGAAACAAAGGGGAAACCCTACCCCCAAGCCCCTAGGCATTCAAAGATGCCCTCAAACCACCGATTAACATATTCAAATGCTAGATCGGGCTTACACCCCAAAATCATGGTTTTTTCCCAAAACAGCAATAAACCCATGCTCGGATCACCACGGGCTACCAAATCTGTGGGAAATGAAATACACGAGCTGAGGGTCCATCTCCCTACCTCCACCAAACATTTCACCCCCCGAAGTCCCCGATCCGTGAAGAAATACCGTTTAAACCTTCGTCGGCTCGTGATCCCACGAACCGCCTCCACCATCGCGATCCTCGTCCCCTGCCTGTCGCTCCATGCCCCACGAATCATGCCACCCCACCCTCGCCACCTCCGTCGGCCGCCCGGAGTGAGAGGGGGAGAGGAGAGAACGTGAGAGAAGAGAGAGGGAAAAGAGAGAGAAATGAGAGATGGGGAGAGAGAGAAAAGGAGGTTAATATATAAAAAATTTAGAAATTCTGGAAAATACCAAAAAATAGGAAAAATACTCCCCGCGATCCTCGGAAAATGCACAAAGCTGTGGTAACGTTCCGGAGTCGGAGAACGCAACGGTTCACCCTACACTGGGTTCCGAAGGTCCGACAGCCAAAAACACGCGTAAAACTAAAAATGCGACTCGGGACCCACAAAGGCGCTCCGAAAATTCCAGGAAATTACCCGTGTTCTCCTCACAACACCACGGACCTAAGGAAACTCACGGGCACACCACCAATGGGTCTGACAATCCGGTAAAAATAGTCCGAAGCTCAATCGGACAGAATCGGCAACCCGCGAAAAGCAATTCGAAACCCACGGATTCAGATCCAAGAAATATCCAAAAAATCCGAGGCATTACAAGCCCGAACCCCCAGGCTGGTCCGCCTAAACCCCCTGGGGGAGGGGGTTTAGGCGGATCAGCCTCACCCCCTGAGGCTAGTCCGCCTAAACCCTTCCCAGCTCATTTTTTTATTAAAAAACACCATCTTGGAGGGGTTTACGTGGACCAGATCAGCCCATTGGGCTGGTACGCCTAAACCCCACCCAGGGGAGGGGTTTACGCGGCCCAGCTCAACCCTATGAGCTGGTCCGCATAAACCCTTTCTCCCGTGCACTATTCACTTGGGTTTACGCGGGCTAGCTTGAACTTATCAACCTAGTCCTCCTAAACCCATACTATTTAATTTGGTTTACGCGGGTTAGCTTGAACCTATCAACCTAGTCCTCCTAAACCCATTCTAACCCTTTCAACTTCTCTATAAAAAACCCTTAGAAGCTCAAGGGGTAGAGAGAGAGTGGGGATCCAAGACAAGAAGACATCTGGCCTTCAAGCTTCAAGCAGCTCCAGGCAACAAGCTAAGATGAATTGTGGGTGGGTGACTTGTTTGTCGGCTTAGTACGCCGGGTGGTGTGGACACACGTCGCTAGACACGCCGGACGCCGAGGACGTGGACACATGATCAAGCTACTCATCTTTATTCCACAATTTTTAGTCTTGTTGGACTTTATTTGGAGCTTGTGGATAACTATTGGGTTGTATTATTGTAAAAGGGCTAATGGGCTCAAGGTTTTGTAATAGGCTAGAATAGTGTTGGGCTTGACTATTGGGTTTCTACATGGGCCAAGCCCATGGGCTAGTGTGAAAGGGACCTAGAGGGCTGTGGGCTTCTATAAGGAGGCACCCCCCTTCCTTGGTCCAAGGGGAGGCAGCCACGTACCTAATGGAGACTTCTCTCCCTTAATGTCAACATTAGGTGGTAAGTTGTCCCCCCCCCTTGGTCCCCCCTTCCCCTTGGTCAAGGGGGCAAACTCCCCTCTCCCTTCCCTTGTTCCCCACGTATGTCCCAGCCCCTCCCCTTGTCTTACCTCTATTTAAACACATGTATTGTGTTCTTAGTGGAAAAAATGAAAACTTTGTGAGAGAAAAGTGCATTAAGAGAGTGATTCTCTTCTTTCCTTAGGGTGTGATGCTCTAGGCCTAATCCTATGACAGGATTTATTTGGGTGTGTGACTCACCCCTCTATCCTCTCCATCCCCTTTCTATCTGGTTCCACCAAAATTCTCAGAGAAGCATCTGCGAGTTAGGAAGAATTTGGTGGTGATTTCACGTCGATCAAAGCTCTGGATCACTGGCAACAATTCGTTTCGTGACATCGCGCAGATCTGCCCGAGCTTGCTGTCTAGATTCTGAGTTTCCTGATCCCAAATTTCTTCACGTCGACTCCCACACCTTCTGGAGCTGATCATCTGAGTGATCATAGGATTTTGAGTCCCCTTCGCGTGGCCGCCAGTTTCATGCCGATCCGAGGTCTGTGCTGGCCGTGGCGGAGATTCTCGTGGGGCTGCGCGGACCTCCCTGTGTAGACCTGATCCAGAAGCTGAGTCGACTTCCGGAAGCTGCCTCGCCATCCCCTTTGCTGATCTGACCAAACCCCTTAGTCAGATCGTTCCTCTGAACATCGCCAATGATCAGCAACAAATGGCGCCTCGTTCCGACATCGGGATCTATTTTTTCAATAATTCTTTGTCTTCATGTGTAGTTCTGTGTGTGCAGAACCAGAACCTAAGAACTTTTTCTGCAGCGCCCAAATCTTGACAGATCAGATCGTGCCCTTCGGAGTAGAGAGACGTCCTCCTGTCACCGACATTCTCTAACAAACAGAACTCTGATCGGACCCCGGATCTAACTGTACCATCCTCCGCAAGATCGCTGCACAGGGTGACCTACGTGGGCAGAACCGGACCGGTACCCGATCGTCGCCCGGATCGACCCCGACCGCCTTTCTCGGCCACCTCGAGTGCTGCCCGTCAACCTGAGTCCCAACATCCCCGAAAAATAGTGTTGTAGCCTATTATCTCCCTACGAGGAGTGGGCCCTATTTCTGGAATTGTAACTGTTAATCATTTATGTGTATCGGGGTTGTCGGGTTCGGCCGGGGTTTCTTCCCTACGCACTAGTCGTGGAGGTACGTGCTTGTTCCTGTACTCACATATGCTGATTTAGTATATTTTCTATCATGCTGCATTTGTGAGATTAGGGCCGATAGTTAGCTACAAATCACCGTGATTGTGAGTTGAGAGTGCCTGTTCCTTAGCTGCAGTCGAGCATCGAGCTCGGACTGCACCACCCTAGGCGAGAGTGGTTCCTTAGCCCGGTCGCATCATCATCCCGCATCAAATTGATATCAGAGAGTCGGTTTAAATCTAGGGTCATCTAAGTCCAAGGTTGCATTGCATTCCAATATTCGATATATCAAAAGGTGTCGCCCGACCGTTAGGTTACGCCTATCGGAGAGGTGATTCACTCGCGTGAGAGGATCTTCGGATCCCCGGACTTTGCCAAGTACCAGATATCGGTTTAAGTCTAGGTTCCTAGTTAGTACATTCCAACCTTTATGTCTTTGCATGCCCACCCGGTGCCCAACCCTCTCCCGTATCCCAAGTCCAGCCTGCTCCCGCGGCCCAAAACTAGCCCGCACCTGCACCCTCTCCTCAGCCCAACCCTCACCGAGCCATCAAACCACCACTTTGTGACCGTGGTCTAGAAGACTATGGGTCCGATAATGCGTATGGGGGGTACGGCCAACGCCATCATGGCTTTCATCAGCCAAGAGATGAAGAGGATGATAGAGTCCTTAGGACCGTGCGAGTAGACCCTCCCACTTTTGACGGGTCATTAGACCCAAAGGTCTATCTCGATTGGGAGGCCGGTATGGACCGGTACTTCGAGTGGTTCAAGATGACAGACCTCCGGAAAGTCAAGTTCGCTCAAATGAAGCTATTAGGGCAAGCACAAACTTATTGGTGCAATGTGGAGAGCTTGCTATATCAGCGTCGAGAACCCTAGGGTGAGTCTTGGGATGAGATGAAGGAGAGACTTAGAACCAAGTATCTTCCTGCCAAATATCGTCAAAGGCTCATTGATAGGTGGCAGAATCTCAACCAAGGGGATCGGTCTGTGTTCGAGTACATCGCAGAGTTTGATGAGTATTTTTTGCGATGTGGTGTCTCGGAAGAGAGCACGATGCCTGTTTCCCGCTTCCATCGTGGTCTGTGGCCCCACCTTCAGTATGAACTCTTTCGTCGCAATGTGACCACCCTGGAGGCTGCATATCAGGTTGCTCTTGAGTTAGAGCAGTTTGAGTCAAATTTCGCTCCCGCCCAGCGACCGGGGACCATCCATCAACGTGGGTTAAACTCTCGTACCACGCCCAGTTCCTATAGTCGATTTTTGGTGGTTTGTCCTCCGGAACCCCCGCGCCAGGACCCCTTTGCTCTCAGGCCTCACCCTCTCCCTCCAAGGGACCCTCGCCCTCAGGCACCATTCCCCACCCCACATCCCCAGCAGCCCGCATTGCCTGCCCGATCCTAGCTCCCACCACCCCCAGCCCGTCGAGAAGACAAGGGAAAGGGGCCGATGACTGGTGGAGCATCTTCTAGCACAGGGCCACGAGACCAGTGCTATAGGTGTGGTGGAATTGGACACTTTGCGGCCAAGTGTCCCACTCGGGAATCATTGGCTATCTCGGACACTCCAGTCCGCGACCCCACACCGGAGCTAGTGCCGGTTAGCTATGAGGCGGATCCAGAACTCGTGGAGGAGTTCTTTGATGAGCTTTTAGAAGAGCATGCTGCCGACCCGGGTACTCAGTCCCTGGGTAATGTGCACTTGGGAGTGATTCTCCCACACCTCTGAATCCCCATTTAGAAGTCAATAGGTTCATGTTAGGATGTCTAGGAGTCCCTCAACTTTGGGTTGCATTGTTTGTTTGCAAGTATTACTTATGGGTGTCTAGGTTTATCTAGGGTCCTATATGAGTCTGTTTGTTTGTTTTCTTTCATGCATATGGTTTGCATTAAGTCGTGTCCCAATAAAAGGTCAGCCATGCACGTATAAGGAGTTAGCTTATGCATGCTACATGCCCGTGAGTTCAAAAGGGAGAGTACGTCATGATCAGGGTCATACCTGAACGGCTTCCCCTTGGGGACCATAAAGAAACTCCAGGCCCGTGATCCCCACCCTTTCCGAGTCATAAAACAAATGGGTTCGAATGCGTACGTTATTGAACTACCAGACGACTATGGTGTCAGTTCGATGTTCCATGTTTCTGGTCTGGTAGCATATCGGAACCCCGTGGTGATCCCTCGTGAGTTTTTGGGCTTTCTCCTCCTGTTGTGAGTGACACACCACCCGAGAGTCCACCTCTTCCAGCCTCAACGCAAGCATATAGATTGTATACTGGATGAGTAGGTGATCACCACCCGGAATGGAGCCTACCAACACTTCTTTATGCATTGGAGAGGACGCCCCATGTCAGACGATGCCTTGATCACACGCGGAGACTTCAAGCCAGACCCTTACTCGACGGGGTCGAGTTCCTCCCACCCGGGGAGAATTGGTGCGAACACATGTCGCTAGACACGCCGGAGCCTGAGGACGTGGACACATGATCAAGCTACTCATCTTTATTCCACAATTTTTAGTCTTGTTGGACCTTATTTGGAGCTTGTGGATAACTATTGGGTTGTATTATTGTAAAAGGGATAATGGGCTCAAGGTCTTGTAATGGGCTAGAATAGTGTTGGGCTTGACTATTGGGTTTCTACATGGGCCAAGCCCATGGGCTAGTGTGAAAGGGACCTAGAGGGTTGTGGGCTTCTAGAAGGGGGCGCCCCCCTTCCTTGGTCCAAGGGGAGGCAGCCACCTACCTAATGGAGACTGCTCTCCCTTAATGTCAACATTAGGTGGTAAGTTGTCCCCCCCATTGGTCCCCCCTTCCCCTTGGTCAAGGGGGCGAACTCCCCTCTCCCTCCCCTTGTTCCCCACGTATGTCCCAGCCCCTCCCCTTACCTTACCTCTATTTAAACACATGTATAGTGTTCTTAGTGGAAAAAATGAAAAAATTTTGAGAGAAAAGTGCATTAAGAGAGTGATTCTCTTCTTTCCTTAGGGTGTGATGCTCTAGGCCAAATCCTGTGACGGGATTTATTTGGGTGTGTGACTCACCCCACTATCCTCCCCATCCCCTTTCTATCTTGTTCCACAAAAATTCTCAGAGAAGAGAGTGCAAGTTAGGAAGAATTTGACGGTGGTTTCGCGTCGATCAGAGCTCTGGATCGCCGACAACAATTCGTTTCGTGACATCGCGCAGATCTGCCCCAGCTTGCTATCCAGATTCTAAATTTCCTGATCCTGAATTTCTCCAGGTCTACTTCCACACCTTATGGAGCTGATCATCTGAACGATCGTAGGATTTTGAGTCCCCTTCGCATGGCTGCCGATTTCGTGCCGATCCGAGGTCTGTGCTGGCCGTGGCGGAGATTCTCGTGGGACTGCGCAGACCTCCCTGTGCAGACCCGATCCAGAAGCTGAGTCAACTTCTGGAAGTTACCTCGCCATCCATTTTGCTTATCTGACCAAACCCCTTGGTCAGATCCTTCCTCTGGACGTCGCCAACGATCAGCAACAAACGGCGTCTCGTTCTGACATCGGTATCTATTTTTCCCATAATTCTTTGTCTTCCTATGCAGTTCTATGTGTGCAGAACCAGAAGCTGAGAACTTTTGCTGCAGCACCCAGATCTGGACAGATTTGATCGCGCCCTTCGGAGTAGAGAGAGGTCCTCCTGTCGCCGACGTTCTTCAACAAACGGAACTCCGATCGGACCCCAGATCTATCCGTACCATCCTCCGTAAGATCGCTGCGCAGGGTGACCTGCGTGGGCAGAACCGGACCGGTACCCGATCGTCGCCCGGATCGACCCTGACCGCCTTTCTCGGCCACCTCGAGTGCTGCCCGTTAACCCGAGTCCCAACAGCCCCGAAAAATAGCATTGTAGCCTGTTATCTCCCTGCGAGGAGTGGGCCCTATTGCTGGAATTGTAACTGTTAATCATTTGTATGTATCGGGGTTGTCTAGTACGACCGGGGTTTCTTCCCCACGCACTAGTCGTGGAGGTACGTGCTCGTTCCGATACTCACATTTGTTGATTTAGTATATTTTCTATCATGCTGCGTTTGTGAGATTAGGGCCGATAGTTAGCTACAAATCACCATGATTGTGAGTTAAGAGTGCCCGTTCCTTAGCTCTAGTCGAGCACCGAGCTCGGACTGCACCACCCTAGGCGACAATTGTTCCTTAACCATAGCGATCCCACGTTTCCCTCCAAGGGACGATCGTCAGGCTAGCAAGAGTTCCAGCTGAAAGACGTCTCCACCCGTAGAACGCCACGGTGGTCAGCCGCCCGACTTACCTTAGCGTGCTAGTGCTGGCCGCACATCGAGTCTGTCGTATGTCTTAGCCCGGTCGCGTCATCGTCCCACATCACCAGGGGTATGTCATTTGCACTCCCCTCACGCCGTATTTATCTGTAACACGCAAGTTGACACCCACCATACGCGAGGTGTTATGACAAGGGCGAACGTCCCCTCATGCCGAGATTCCCCCTCACGTGCCCGTCTGTTGCAACCACGCGCGTACCATGATGTCACGCTCCCTCGCACTCACGAGGCCATGTTCTACCACTCTACTCGAGTAGTGATTGGTCCTCGCCCAGACACCGGATCGATGCATCCCCCCAGTCATCCAGTCATAAGCCCCCCCGTTCGGTGTCGCCACCATGGCCCACGCCACGGGAGGGGCCCTCTGTAAAACACACATGTGTTCATCTGTCACGGATTGACCCGGGGACCGATCATCACATCAGAATTTTCCCGTGGTGCGCACCAGTTGTACCCTAGCCACTACGGCCTACCTGTAAAGACATGTATATCTCAAAAATTACACAGCCAATTGGACGAATGCTCTCGCATCCACATTCGGCCCCCCAGTTTCTACCTACACCACTCAGCATCCGTGCCTAACATCCTAACCCTAGTAAACACCCCTCAGTCGAAAGCGCACCCACAACTGCGGAATGCTCCGGGCTCTCTACCCATGGCTTCAGGCATATATACACACTTTTCTTCAGCTCAGAACGAAGGTCTTCGGATTCAATTCGATGTAAATAAACACCGGTTGCTTGCGGCCTGTGGGGAAAGACGTCCAGTACATGATTCCCACAATCGGCTATGCACTCGCACTCGTAGAACCCTTTCTCTCCACATGTCGCCCAATCGCCCGAGCCCACGTGCCACGTACTGGTGACGCTTCCCCGGTCAACCATTGGTTCCATGGGTGATTGTTGAGAAATCGATTGGCACGCCCGCATCCTGTCCGGTTAATCCGTACTCTTACATTCCCGTGCCATTCGACCCTTTTCAACTTTCTGTAAAAGGAGAGTGCCCGATACCGCCGTGAGAGGCATGCAACCATAAGAAGGATACCCGAGATATATCAAACTCCCGTGTCTTTCTTCCCTGCTATATCCCTTCCTTCACCCCGATTATTCGGCATAAATAGCCTGCGCAACAGAGAGGATGGCACGCCCGGTGGGACGTCTCCCGCCTTCCTTCTTTTTGCTGAAGAAAAGTTTGTGCCAACCCTGAAGCCCTGGTGCCCTTTCCCTGTCCTTGCAAGAGAGGCAGAGGAGGGCTGGAGTTGTTGGCAGTCGGGTGCCGGGGGCACCATTGTGACTAGAGTTGTTGAGTGATCAGGCACCGTTGTGACTGGAGTTGTTGAGTGATCGAGCGCTATCAAAAAGCAGTCCCTCCTTGCCCCGGGCGGGCAGGTAGCAAAGAGCTCTCCTGGCCCCCTCCAACTGTGCTTCTGCATCCCCGTCAGGCTATCCAGTGAAGCTGAACAAAAGTGGTGCCATTAGGTTTGCCACGGTCCCTCACGTCACCAGTCCCGAAAACAGCAGCCCGGCCCACACACTGAGATAATGGGTCGGCAGAAGTATGCTCCTTTCTCTCGACGTTGGGTGCATCGCCAGAACTTCCAATCCCTGATATATGTTGGTGAGTGTAGCAGGAGCTAGGGCCAACTGTCTCCCCTCCTCCAACAAACAAGCTGGCCACAACAACTCGGCCCTCAACAGACCATCCCCTCCGTGCAAGACCACAAATGTCACTAACCACTATGCCAAGTAGGCGACAAGATGTGTCACGTCTGATAAGCCGTGGGGATTCCACCCCTCCTGTGGAGCATATATGTATCAGGAGTACGTCCGACGGGTACACGTCCATCGGAGATTGAAGCGCTCAACAATCCCTGTAGCAGTTTGATGTAGCACGGGTACACGTACAACGCGACAGTCACCGTGTACCTGATCCCAGCCCAATCCAGCAGCACCCGGTAGTGGTGAACAATCCCCGTCAGCCACTCAGTGGCACCTTGACGATAGTAGTGTGACGAGATCACTGCCCAGCGACCGTACCAGCAGACGACGGTCTGCCGCATAACTCCATCCAGGATGTTGTGGTCATCATAGCCTTCCCCAGCATACTGCGAGCCCGCCGGCTCCAGTACCAACCCAGCGGTCCCCTCTATCTCTACGCGGTGGTGACCGTGCAAGTCCCAGGAAGCAGGGCCCAGCGGCCCAACTCTGACATCATACTGCTCTGCTCTGCCAAAGAACCCCAGGCACTCCACACAGGGGAATTGACGCTACCTCCAGTAATCCCCAGAAAAGCTCGGGTAACTGATGAGGGACGGACAGTGGACTCGACTCGAAGTTGATATGCGATCCTTGAACTCTATGCAAACTTGTGATCGTCCCTAGCGAGGGAAGCGTTCGGACGTGCGCGGTTGAGAAACCGGCAAAGAGCTAGGGTGGTCGACTCTCTCTTGTGCCCGGATCGGGTCACGGGACGGGTCTCGCTCTCTCTCTCATAGCGGCGATATAAAAATATAACTAGCTAGGATCCTAACATGCTCTCTAGCAGCGGCATATAGAAGTAAATATGAGTAAAGCAAAATGCCGAGAGAGGAGTGGACACGATACCTCCACGCTCCGAGCATGGGGAAGGCGATCCCGGTCAAGTACGGTAACTCCCGGTAGAAACAATTTCAATAATTTACAGAAATGATTTCTACAGCCTACTCCACGTAGGGAGGTAACGGGCTACAAGTGGGGCCCAGAAGGATAGATCTTGGGTTGACGGGCAGCACTTTGATCGGCTCCGTCGGTGCCGTCTGGAAGATGCTTGCTGAGGGTGGTGGGGCCCACGTGCTGCTCAGACCTCCGAATTGGGCGGGGTGGGTCCCGCTGTGTTGAGTACTGCTGGAGGGGCGATCCCTAGGAGTGGGATGCCCTGGATCGCCTTGTGGAAGGCGAGGCGGCTCCGATCTTCAATTGTAGAAGTTGCTGTCCACAGATCTGAACTTCTGTTTAAAACCCAGGCGCTCCGGCGACAGAAGTTGCCGCGACCATCACGGACGTCGGATCGGTGCGAAATTGGCGCCGTTGGAAAGCTCTTTTGAAGTACTTCAACCAAGGGCTGTGGCAGGAATTTTGATGGGACTGGATTTTTCGTGGTGGATTTTTGAACACGCTGGCTGATAGACTCAGGAAACTCAGGATAGAAATGGATTTTCCTGAGAGTTGGCTTTGACCGGAGGGAAAACTTCGGATCTGGAAGTTGGACGCTTCATGAAAGTTGGATAGGGGAAAGAGAGGAAGACGGGGATATTTTTTATGTAATTTATGGTGGAGGTTTGGTTGGGGAAACAGATTTTCTAACACTGGGTGGTCGGATCTGGACAGCAGGGACACAACTGATTTGGGATTTGATAGGGATTTTTAGAAAATGTAAACGAGATCCTAAAATCTCAAAAACATTCGTGGAAAGGGGTTTAAGTGGACAAAATGCCCAATAAAAATTACAACTCATTCAGACATGGGGAAGGGGGTCGAACTTTGAAAGAACAAG
Source organism: Amorphophallus konjac (assembly GCA_022559845.1). Lineage (NCBI taxonomy): Eukaryota > Viridiplantae > Streptophyta > Magnoliopsida > Alismatales > Araceae > Amorphophallus > Amorphophallus konjac. The sequence goes on from CM040125.1 coordinate 28,806,378, forward strand.
GTGGCTGGAACAGGATCTGCACAGGGACAGATCTGAGTGGATCTAGAGGATTAAATGGAAAAGATAATTGGATGATGGCCTAAATTCGGGGAAAATTTACTGGAGTTGGAGAATCACGTGGGGAACCTAACCTGAAAATTTCAGATCCAGAATATTTAAGAGTTGAGAGAGAAAATTCCCATAGTAGACCTCTGTCCAGCAGAACAGCAACCTGGACAGCACCTTGGAAGAAAGCTCGCGGTGACTCGTCGGCGGCACGAACGGCGGCGGCAGCGGCATAGATAGAACTCAGAGGGGCAGAGGGAGAGATAGAAAAGGGCTTCACACCCTAGAAGGCTGGAGGAAGAAGAAGAACAGTAGGGGAGAGGGAGAGGGGCGCACCCTTGCTTCTCTTGGCAATTCACAATAATTTTTCTTCATTAATTCTAGTAAATGGAAAATACATGGTATTTGTATGAAATTGACTCCCTTGGAAATTGACCTCCCATACCCTCAGATCTATGGTGGGTGAAGGGTATCTTGGGGATGTCAAATCCTAATTTATCCCATGTGGTCAAAGCATTCTACATATGATAATCAAACTAAATTAAACTAGCCTAATAAGATAAAATAGGGGGCGCCCCCTTCATGGGCCAAAGGGGCCACTTATGGGCCAAGACCATCCACTAGGCCCATGAACCCATACTTAGCCTATGGACCTTCCAACCTAGATAGCCCATGAGAGGGAGAAACCCAATTGGACCTTAAGTGACTTTAAGGTCCATTATGAAGGCCTTAAAGTCCAATATGACACAACCCCTTAATGGACTCTACTAAATGAAACCCATTAATGGACTCTACATGGAATGTGGCCCAATAGCTTTTTAAAAGCCTTACAAAGGAGCCCAAATGAAAAAAACCAAACAAACACACTAATACAAGCCAATACAAGCCATAATACACAGATACGTTCCACACGTATAATGAAATAACCTTTGATGCCCCCATCAAGTCTCCCCGGGTGGGAGGAACTCGACCCCGTCGAGTAAGGGGTGCGGCTGCTCGAGTAGCTCCGACGGATCCGTCACCGTACCAAGTAGCGTGGGTACGCTCCACTCCAAGTATTCGACACATGCTCATCCCATATAGATTCGATATGCACTCGCTGCTGGGGAATGAGGTTAGAGGTGGAGACTCCGGGGTGGGGTCACTCTCAAAGGAGGGAGGTGGCTCAAAGACTCACTAGGAATCACTGCTGGGTCCCTATATGTGACTAGATCCAAGATAAAGAATGGTCGAGCCGATCCCAAATGCCTACAAGTCTATAACGTACGCATTGGATCCGACTTGCCTTGCACTCGAAAGGGACTAACAATGCGAGCGTACAAAAGACCGACTCGACTTGATGCATACAGACTCACTATGCACTCGACAAGAAAGAAAAACACGGACTTACACAAGACCCTAAACAAACCTACGGTTAGTCCGACTCATACATATGCAATGGCGGACAAGGACATCCGAATGTGTGCCATGCATACACTAGATGCAACCAAGTGTCAGTAGGATCATGGGTTCCTCGACATCCCAAAATGCACCACTCATGCATGGACGACCATTTGGATTTGGGAGGTTTTGGGGGGCCAAGAGGGTTGAATGCATCTTCTACATCATTCCTATATGTGGGTATCTCGTGCCAATGAACGGGCTCCTGACTTAGTGTAAGTGGACCGACCCGTGGGGAAGGGGTGTGGTAGGAGACTTCTCTAAAGAGGTGGAATGGAGGTTGTGGGCCAAAAGGTCCTCTAAGAAAGGGATCGAAGGGATCAAAGAATGTGTGACCCCTCGATATGGATTCTCTCATCTCAAGGTCCCATGTGTGAAATTCTAGAAGGTGTTGATGGTCACCTTCATCCATGAAGGGAGATGGGACGGTGGGCTCATATAGAAAGTACGATTCCTCCCTTGGGATAAAAGGAATGAAATCAGGCTCGGCCGGTAGGGAGAGGAACAAAAGAACCTCCGTGGTGACATGGCCCACGGTGTACACGGAGGTAATGGACCCTAATACGGGGTGGGTGAAGCTACGAGTTGTGGGTTGGTCGAAGCCTCAGGCCAACATATACATCAACTTCATTTGTGAGTCTAATCCCATGATAAGGTCATCCAATGTATCGACATGGTGACTAGACCGGAATGTTGTGTGGTAGGAGTTGACGGGTACTATTGGTAGTGTAGGGTCCATAGGTGGATAGCAAGGTGAGACCAAGCCATTCTTGAGCCAGCTAAGTAGGGGCTCGGTAATGAATAGTGTTCCCGTTAGAGACATGGGTGGCTCTGGCTGAGGTGGCTCCAAATAAGGTGGTTCCGAATAAAGATCGGACGTAGATGACAATGGAGCTCTAGGGGAGAAGTTTCCCGACTAGGATGAGGGAGGCCACGGCGTAGGCTGTCCGACCGGCTCGGGATTCGACTGGGAGGCAGATGCGCACTGTAGGGCAGTGTCTGCTCGCCGTAGGGTAGCATCAAACAGTGACTCAAATGGCTCGACCTCTAGACCGACCTGATAAGACTACGCCAGAGAGAACACGTCGCGGATAAGACATTCATACTGGAAGTGAAGCCGCAAACCTCTCCGGAACTGAAAGGCAGTCGTGGTGCTCTCCTCTCCAAATCCATATCTTGACCGGTACACTTCGAAGTCCCTAATGTACTTGGACACGGACCGATTGCCTTGGTCGGGCATACTCGGGGTGCTTGGGTTGGCCATAGTGGCAAAGATGGAGTGGATCCCCTAGGAATGGGCATGCAATGGCATTTTTTTTGTTTTTGTTGTTATATGCAAAAGCTTATGCAAACTAAAACACCTAGACTTAACCAATAGATGGTACGTGGCGGAGTCACGGGATCTGAAGATCCTCTCTCACAAGTGTGCGACCTTCCCGATAGGCGTAACCTAACATTCAGGCAACACCTTTTAATATACCGAATAATGGTATGCAAATGCAACGACCGACTTAGACTTAGACTCCTAGACTTAAATGACTCTTTTTTTTTGTTTATTTTTCAATCAAAGACTACCCTAGACTCAAACTTCCGCTCTGATACCAAACTGATGCAGGACCGACAACGAACTTGACTCGAAGTTGATATGCGATCCTTGGACTCTATGCAAACTCGTGATCGTCCCTAGCAAGGGAAGCGTTCGGACGTGCGCGGTTGAGAAGCCGGCAAAGAGCTAGGGTGGTCGGCTCTCTCTCGTGCCCGGATCGGGTCACGGGACGGGTCTCGCTCTCTCTCTCACAGCGGTGATATAAAAATATAACGAGCTAGGATCCTAACATGCTCTCTAGCAGCGGCATATAGAAGTAAATATGAGTAAAGCAAAATATCGAGAGAGGAGTGGACACGATACCTCCACGCTCCGGGTATGGGGAAGGCGATCCCGGCCAAGTACGGTAACTCCCGGTACAAACAATTTCAATAATTTACATAAATGATTTCTACTGCCCACTCCACGTAGGGAGGTATCAGGCCACAAGTGGGGCCCGAGAGGACCGATCTTGGGTTGACGGGCAGCACTTTGATCCGCTCTGTCGGTGTCGTCCGGAAGACGCTTGCTGAGGGTGGTGGGGCCCACGTGCTACTCGGACCTCCGAATTAGGTGGGGTGGGTCCCGCTGTGTTGAGTACTGCTGGAGGTGCGGTCCTTAGAAGAGGGACGCGCCCTGGATCGCCTTGTGGAAGGTGAGGCGGCTCCAATCTTCAATTGTTGAAGTTGCTGTCCACAGATCTGAACTTCTGTTTTAGACCCGCACGCTCCAGCGACAGAAGTTGCTGCGACCAGCACGGAGGTCGGATCGGTGCAAAATTGGCATCGTTGGAAAGCTCTTTCGAAGTACTTTGACCAAGGGCTGTGGCAGGAATTTTGATGGGACTAGATTTTTCGTGGTGGATTTTTGAACACACTGGCTGACAGACTCAGGAAACTCAAGACAGAAATGGATTTTCCTGAGAGTTGGCATTGACCGGAGGGAAAACTTCGGATCTGGAAGTTAGACCCTTCATGAAAGTTGGATAGGGTAAAGAGAGGAAGACGGGGATATTTTTTATGTAATTTATGGTGGAGGTTTGGTTGGGGAAACGGATTTTCTAACACTGTGTGGTCGGATCTGGACAGTAGGGACACAACTGATTTGGTATTTGATAGTGATTTTTAGAAAATGTAAACGAGATCCTAAAATCTCAAAAAAATTCGTGGAAAGGGGCTTAAGTGGACAGAATGCCCAATAAAAATTACAACTCATTCAAACATGGGGAAGGGGGTCGAACTTTGAAAGAACAAGGTGGCTGGAACAGGATCTGCACAGGGACAGATCTGAGTGGATCTAGAGGATTAAATGGAAAAGATAATTGGATGATGGCCTAAATTCGGGGAAAATTTACTGGAGGTGGAGAATCACGTGGGGAACCTAACCTGAAAATTTCAGATCCAGAATATTTAAGAGTTGAGAGAGAAAATTCCCATAGTAGACCTCTGTCCAATAGAACAGCAACCTGGACAGCACCTTGGAAGAAAGCTCGCGGTGACTCGTCGGCAGCACGAGCGGCGGCGGCAGCGGCAGCGGCATAGATAGAACTCAGAGGGGCAGAGGGAGAGATAGAAAAGGGCTTCACACCCTAGAGGGCTGGAGGAAGAAGAAGAATAGTAGGGGAGAGGGAGAGGGGTGCACCCTTGATTCTCTTGGCAATTCACAATAATTTTTTTTCATTAATTCTAGTAAATGGAAAATACATGGTATTTGTATGAAATTGACTCCCTTAGAAATTGACCTCCCATACCCTCAGATCTATGGTGGGTGAAGGGTATCTTGGGGATGTCAAATCCCAATTTATCCCATGTGGTCAAAGCATTCTACATATGATAATCAAACTTGATCAAACTAGCCTAATAAGATAAAATAGGGGGCGCCCCCTTCATGGGCCAAAGGGGCCACTTATGGGCCAAGACCATCCACTAGGCCCATGAACCCATACTTAGCCTATGGACCTTCCAACCTAGATAGCCTATGAGAGGGAGAAGCCCAATTGGACCTTAAGTGACTTTAAGGTCCATTATGAAGGCCTTAAAGTCTAATATGACACAACCCCCTTAATGGACTCTACTAAATGAAACCCATTAATGGACTCTACATGGAATGTGGCCCAATGGCTTATTAAAAGCCTTACAAAGGAGCCCAAATGAAAAAAACCAAACAAACACACTAATACAAGCCAATACAAGCCATAATACACAAATACATTCCACACGTATAATGAAATAGCCTTTGACGCCCCCATCAGTAACTGTAGAATGCTACACCATGCAGGCTATCCCTGCCAATCAAGATAGCCCACTCAAGCCGGCGACGGGCTCCCGGAATCTGGGTGTCACCCTCCTCCATGCCGGGTGGGACATAGCTCCTGGTAAACTCAAACAGATGGCGATCCAGGGGGAACTCCAAAGGATAACCTTCGCTCCGGTCATAGGTATACAGACCGCCTGCCCCCAAAATCCGGGCCACCTCTACGGTCCCAACTCCAGCTGCCCTCTCACCAACAGGGCCCACGGCTACTGCAGTATGCCCCGAATCCAACTGTTCCACACTAGCCACAATAACCATTGGTGGACACAGAGGAGGCATCGACCGATCAATCCGTCGCACCCAGTGGTCCTCCTCCCGAGCCACACGCCTCGGGACCCGCCCATCTCTGTCGAATCGTGCCATAGCAGCAAGACCGGGCACCCAAAAAATAGTCAGAATACCAAAAAATCAACATACACTGCACAGCAAGATAAAGGCACATGAAGTATCAAAATACAACTACAACAGCCCGGAATAGGGGTCTCACGGGTCGTACGCCCTCGTCTCCGCCTCTGACGCACGCCCCGTAAGGGGCATTTGTTGTACCTGGACTATTTCCCGGCAAAATAACAAGAAATGGGGTTTGGGCATTTCCCCGAATACCTTCAAGGCATGGACTACCTAGCCCTTTCTACAACCCTGCGGGTCCCTACAAAGGCCCTAACCAGCTTGCCGCGACACTCGGTGACATAAGCAACTGTTCGGGGTCAACCCCGGCCACTCACATACGGGCTTTGCCGGTATCCTACATGGCCGCCCGGGACCACCCGTGGGCGCCCTGACGTTACGCCACGCCAAGTGGCACTCAGTGAAAGGGCCTAGGGCACACCTCGAGACACTTCTTTCAACCCTCCAAGGTCAAAGAGAGACCTAACTAAGTCAACCACAAGCTTTGGAGGCCTACCGCGCAACTATACGGCTCGCACGGGTGTGTTCGGCATTCTATCGGACACCGTGTGGGTGCGTGTATTCCAGCCCGTATACACCAAACCATGGGCTGCCCCGTGGCTCCAGCACATCAATTGGGTCCTACAACAACCCCCCGACAAGTCAGGGCCAACCCCGACACTCAGACACGTGGCAACAAGCCACTTAACTCCAGCACTCTGGCCAACCCGAGGCTACCCCGCTAACCCGTTGTGCAACGTGGAACGCAGCTCGAGGCATGACTCACGTCCCTGAGATGCCTCCCCTTAGCTCCCACGAGCTCCCATCTTCAACCCAAGGCCCACCGTGCGGCTCCTCGGCCAGCTACCTAAGCCGTTCGACAATCCGGGGTGTGTCGGGCATTTACCCGAACACCTTGCGAGCGGTTACAACCACTCGAAGAACAACGGGCCCATCCCAGTTTCCTGGAGCTTAATGTCCTTCAAAGGACACTTGCAGAAGACACAAGGAGACCTAGGGGGCCATCCCTCGGGGTCACGACCGGCCCCGGGGCCAGTTCAGCCCGGGGCGCGGCCGCGCGCCCCCAGGGAGGGTGAACTCCCTGGGAGTCACGCCCTCCCTCCAGTCCGGTGGCCCTATCCTTTGAAGGGCATTAAGCTCTGGGAAACTGGGATGGGCCTGTGGGGGCCGTTGTTCTTCGAGTGGTCGTAGCCGCTCGCAAGGTGTTCGGGTAAATGCCCGACACACCCCAGATTGCCGAACGGCTTGGGTAGCTGGCAGGAGCCGCACGGTAGGACTTGGGTTGAAGATGGGAGCTCGTGGGAGCTAAGGGGTGTCATCTTAGGGACGTGAGTCATGCCTCGAGCTACGTGCCACGTTGCACGGCGAGTTGACGGGGTAGCCTCGGGTTGGCCCGAGTGTTAGAGTTATGTGGCTTGTTGCCATGTGTCTGAGTGTCGGGGTTGGCCCTGACTTGTCGGGGGGTCGTTGTAGGACCCAATTGATGTGCTGGAACCACAGGGGAGCCCGTGGTTTGGTGTAGATGGGCTGGAATACACGCGCCCACAAGGTGTCCGATAGAATGCCGAACACACCCGTGCGAGCCGTATATGCATGCGGTAGGCCTCCAAAGCATGTGGTTGACTTAGTTAGGTCTCCCTTTGACCTTAGAGGGTTGAAAGATGCATCTCGGGGTGGGCCCTAGGCCCTTTCACTGAGTGCCCCTTGGCGTGGCTTAACGTCGGGGCGCCCACGGGTGGCCCCGGGCGGCCATGTAGGACATGGGTAAAGCCCGTATGTGAGTGGCCATGGTTGACCCCGTACAGTTGGTTATGTCGCCGCGTGTCATGGAAAGCTGGTTAGGGCCTTCGTAGGGACCCGCAGGGTTGTAGAAAGGGCTAGGTAACCCATGCCTTGAAGGTGTTCGGGGAAATACCCAAACCCCTTTTCTTATTATTTTGCCAGGAAATAGTCCGGGTACAACAGTAATCCTAATGGAATTAAACCTTCCATCGTAGATTCCCATTGGGGTTCAAATTTCCTTGATCGATCTCACCCTTTCCTTAATCACAATCGCTTCCTTGAGTAAGTCAAACCCTACCTTCTCATGCAATGCAATGATCGAACGTGAGAGGTTATGTACATAACTTAAAGACCCCATTATAGTAGTATTTATATATATACTCTTAGAAGTCCATTTACTAAGGCCCAAACTCATCTCTTATTTAAAGCCTATAAAGTCTAACGTTGGTGGCTTCCCATGGCCCATACCTTCACTAGCCTATTAACTATTTTTCTTTCTCAAAAAGCCTTGCCTAGTGTTGGATGGGAGAGTGCACATATTGGGCACTCTACCATTCAAGACTAGGAGGAAAATTTTATTAAAAGGCCAAAAGGAATACAATTATATCAAACAAATACTGGGCATGCCCAGTTTATCTAAACGAGCTGCTCCCTTTATATATGATGGAAGCTCCTCATAAGAAAAGAAATAATTACAATTTGTGGAGCAAGCTAAAGATGCAAGAGAGTCCGTGACCTTGTTTCCTTCCCTGTAGACATGGGCAATTGTATCATTATCAGTAGTGAGATTCCATATCTCTCTGGCATAGGATAGAATGGACCAAGGGCAGTGGATTTCCTTTTTGATAATTCGAACTAAGGAGTAGGAGTCACATTCGATGTAGACTGGCTTGATATCAAAGGTGTGAAGATACTTCATGCCATCCAGCAAAGCTCGGGCCTCAGCAATAATACTATTTGCACTGCCATAGAAATGTGAAAATGCAAGCAGGATGTTGCCTTTGATGTCTCTAATAACACCGCCTCCCCTAGCATCACCATTACTTTTGCAGGCACCATCAGTGTTGAGCTTGAGGGAAGGCCATGGAGGGCAGAGCCATTTGATAGCTTTCAGCTGTGGGCACACTGTCATCCGGGGGTTAAGTCCAAATTCCTCCAGAAGTTTTCTCTTAGACTTGTCAGACTCCTTAAGGTTGGAAGCTAGACATACCTGTTTTGCATGGAAGATAATGCGATGGATCAGACTATTTTTAGAAATGATTTTTCCATCATATTTAATAGAATTTCTAGCTTTCCATATCTCCCAAAGGCCATAACCAATGACAGCAAGGATGAGTAAGCCATGGGCTGAATGTTGCATACTGGCAGCATTTTGAGTTATGAATGATCTCACAGAATTTACATTCATGACCAATCCAATATATCTAAAATGAGACCAAGTGTGTTTGGTAATATCACTTTGCAAAAATAAGTGGTTGCTATTTTCCTCTTGTTGCAAGCTGCAGCAACAGCATTTGGAGCATAATTGCACACCCACCTGCTGGACATTTTTGTCAGTAGGAAAGCCTATTAACTATTGCTTTTATAGTTAGATTGGGTTTTAAGCCAATTCGCTGGTTTACATTCTTAAATCTCTATTAAGGCCCATTAGTTATTTCTATATCAAAATTTTATTCTCCATAATTCTTCTATGACTAATATTATATACTTGTTACCACATATCCTTTATTTAAATTTCTAGATTGCTACACCCTCCCCCACTTAAAAGAATTTGGTTCCCCAATTCACATGATTTTCTTTCCATAATAATGGGGTAAAATCACCATATTCAAAACATATATTCTAGCTAGATTCATTCTCGTAGCATGCTAAGTACTAAGATCACCATATCCAATCATGCAATTTATAAAAGTGGTAGGTTTAAGATTACCTTCCAATGCTTGTAGCCTACCCTGCCGCTTTGGTCCAGCTTGTTGTTTGTCCCGCGGCGCTTGCACCTTTACAAGAGGACAACGGAATTCTATGATCTTCACTTTCGCAACGGATGCACTTCCCGAGTTTATTCCAACACTCTTCCGATTTGTGCCCTCCTTTGTTGCAATGTTCACACTTTTCCTTGCTTGGAATAACTTGTTGGTCTTCGTTCTTGGGTTTCTTGTCCTTCCAGGAACCATTACCTCTATTTGGTCTCTTCTTTCCGTTCACGGGTTCCCCACTCTTGGATCCGTTTGCTAACCCTTTCTTGGAAATTTTTCCTTTAATTCGTTCCACCATATCCATAGCATCTTCTAAGAGTTGCGCTTTCTTGACCATCTCCGCATAAGTTTGGATTTCTGATGGAGCCAAATGAGGAATAAGCTCCACCTTCAAGCCATTCATAAATCTTTTTGCTCTCATCCTTTCCGTGCCGACTAAATGTGGCACATATCAGGCTAGTCTAGAAAATTATGCTTTATAATCTGCTATCGACAAACTTCGTTGCTTTAATGATGCAAATTCCATGGCCTTCTTCTCCCGGATCCTCTCCGAGAAATACTTCTCATTAAAGTGTTCTAAGAACTCGTTCCATGTTACTTGTTCAGTGGGTAAGATTGTTTCCACGGATTCCCACCATGCTCGGGCATCTCATTCTAATTGGTATGTTCCCAGTAACACCTTCTCTTGGTCAGTGCATTGCGTAACCCTGAAGGTCCTTTCTATTTCCCTTACCCAATTCTCGGCCTCGTTCGGGTCAGTAGACCCACTAAACTTCGGGGGATTCATTATTTGGAAACTATGATATCAATCTCCGATTACATGATGTACTCCACCTTGCGCCACTTGTTGCAAGACTTGTGTCAGACCCTGGACGGTACACTGTATCTCTCTCCATTGGGCTCGCTCAGCCGCCATCTTAGCCTACAAAATAAGTTTTAAAAGTAATGATTATTCATATCTTGACGTTTAATTTAATGTAGATGAAACATATTTTATCGGTTAGCCCATAGCTCTACCCCAAATCTCACGGGATTTCTATAGGATAACTGACAAGGACAACTCAACTATGACTTGGACTTAATGATCTAGGGATTTAAAAAGCCTAGGATCTAATACCACTTCTGTCACGCCATGAACCGATAGCAGTGAAAGACATTGCTCGGAACGTGACAGCAAATCAGTCGTGTCAATCAGAGCAAACCATAAGGCAAAACATAATTGGACAAAAACAATTTTTTTTTCAAATATAAGTCTATTACAATTTCGACTCCAACTAGAAAGACTCAACAAAGGAAAATTACATTGGACTCTCAACTAGACTTGACATAAGATAAAAGACAACAAGACCAGGTGGTTCATCTAGATTTGTCGGAGCTCTCTTCACTCTTGCCCTTGTCCATCTTGATCGTTCTCGTCCTCATTGTTATTATTACCTAAAAAATATAGGAAAACACTAGGTGAGCGAATGATCAGTAGGTCTTAATATCTCTTCCTCTAAGCTAGCTTTAAGTAATTAATAATTTATCATGAATATGCAAGTCATGCAAGGTATAATAATCAAGAGCAATAATGGCACAAGGTAGATCAATAATTTGGAGATCAATTCAAGAACTATAAGGATAATAGATAGGACAGTGTTTAGAAATTCACTTCAAGAATAATCAAGATGAGATAACAAGCATTTCTATAATGTATTCAAGAGCGTTCATGATGAGACAATAACTATCATTTCAATAAGGTACTCGCTTCCATAAAAGCATAACATGTAGCTATCACTTGATCGGATTGGCCATAAGTATAAAGGAGTTCAATCATTCGAGTCGTAAATATGTTAATCTTTTGTGGAATGTCATAGATCAATCTTGCTTTCATTGGTGCAATGCCAGACCCGATCAATCATGATACTCGCACACGTTTGGACTTTGCCTTGCCTATGGGATCAGATTAGGACACCGTCACTTTTCTTTTCTAGCATTGAGTATCATTCATTTGGACCCTGTGGACTCGATCTTTGTTGATTTGTTTTATTTATTTTTTAGGTTATTTGTTTATTTATTTTAGTCTATTAATTAGTTTGTTGATTAGTTTATTCGGCGTCCCAGTCACCGGAGTGACAATTTATTATGCGCTCGATCTGACTTGGTCAGTCGATTGTGAAGTCCGAGTCGGGACCGGAAGTCCGTCAGACCATAAAGGCTATGACATTAATTACGCACTTCCAAAGAAGGACAACCCTTGATTAACCGCCAAAGTAAGAGGGGCCCCGGGGGTAGAACAAGATAATACTGATGTGCTGATTTATTTGCAGGATATGAGAAGAATGCACATGATCATGCGACTGATAGTTTCACTATGGTTTGTCTGCCTGGTTCCCGGTACGGGGGGGGGGGGGGGGGGGGGGGGAGAACTTAGGTTCGAGAATCACTCTCACGCATAATGACGGCTTTCAATCGGGCGCAGCCCGATCTTCAACCAAGCATTATTTGATATACCGAGGGCACAAAAGAGGATGACTTTAGGTTTGTTTGATCATGTTGAGAATGCTGAATGAGATAGACATGTTTATTCTTTATGAAACCAGGCAAGCATAAACAGAATAACAAGATTTATTAGTATATTACGACATTACATGCCCAGCTCTCAATCTTATCTACATGAATCACGGAATGAATCGGGCAACATATCCCCTTGATCTTGGATCATACCAAGTGGGAATAAGATACCATCCATGCAGAGGCGAGATGGAACCCATAAATGATTGGGACATGCCAATGTCCAAGTAATCACGGAATAGGATTAAACCGAGACGGGGTTCATCCGCAGAGGTGTTTGATGTTTCTATTCCCTAGAGGGAGTCACTAGAGACCATGCAGAGGCAGGGCCCTTTGAATCCCAAGGGTTTGCAGCTGATGTAGCATACCGAAGATCAGAGTTCATTTCGGTAGCATCTCCCCTTATTTTGGACTGTGCCAAAAGGGGAGTATAGGACATCCATCTACGGAGTGTCGAGATGGAAGAAAAAGAAAGATGGGCGTAGCCCGAGATCCGAGAGGATCATAATCTGATGGGACAGTGTCAACTCATCGTGGCACTTATTAATATCCCCCTTAAGAGGCCATAGGAGGACATGTAGTGGCAAAACTCCATAGGCTAGTAGGGTGGCAGAATGTAGGGGGGATTAACCCCATTAATTTAGCTCCCATGGGCTTGAGTGAGGGACTATTACTCCTCCCTGGGATCGTAGTGGTCCTATACTGAGGATAATAAGGCTCGGGGTTCATGAGGGTGTCAGCACGATGGTGTCTCGGCGCGGCTAGTTTTCGGCGCAACGGAGAGCACAAAGGGGACATCGGCCTGGGGGGTTAAACTAGAGGCGATCGGTGTGGCATGGATGGCCCGGCGTAGGCTGGTCCTCGGCGCGCCCATCACTCGGCGCGGAACCCATGCCGAGAGAGGGCCGCACCGGGAGGTTGTCCTGCGCCGATAGTAGAGGTTTCAGGGGTTTTTTTTAATGGTTTATGAGGTTATGGATTTTTAGGGGTTTGTCTAAGGGTTTTTGAGAGGTTGTGTTCAAGGATTTTGAGATGGCCAGAGGAGACTGAGAATGGTTTTGGGACAAATCACCCCGAGGAGGAGAGGGCTTTCACTCTGGAGCACCACTGGGAGCCAGGTTATTGATTGAATCATATGAGCTTCGATTTGGATGTATCCCTCACCATTTCACGAATGAGAAGCCATGAGATTGACTGTCTCAGGCCCTCACCGTAATTGTGAGGTTAGGAGAACAACGATGATACAACAGAAACACAATCAGGTGGTCCGAAGGGTATGGATACCGCAGAATCAAACTCGTTCACAATGGCTATCGAATACAATAGATTTCAAAGAGGCAGAGAGAGAGAGAAAATCCCAGAATCTCATATTTCATTTCATTCCAAACAACACACATATTTAGCACAGAGGGGAATCAAACTACAAGAACTGACATATAGATTGATACCCATTAACAATCTACTGAACTATACCGGCGTTTAATATCGACAGGGGAACCAACCTCAGAAGCAGACTACAAAAGAAAGAAAACAGATCGAAACAAAAGATGGGGAAGGGGAGAATATAGCCCCTTAGGGCATTTGACAGATGAACCCCACCTTGAATCTCCTTCCCCGGGCTTCTGTAGCTCTCTCTTTCTCTCTTCAGATCTCTTTCAGCAGGCTCTTAGACTCTTCCCTTTTTTTTGGCTCTGAACACCCCTTTTTCTCTTGATTTCTTCTCCGACCAGATTCTCCTCGGATGCCTCAGATACACCAAGGCATGGGATTATATAGAGGGCTGGCCCTCTTCTATCGGCACGGCTGCCTCTCGGGGCGATATGGCATCGGTGCGCTCGGTAGCAGGCTTCTCGGCGCGCCCCTATTGTGTTGGGCTTGGGCCCATCTATTCAATGCATTGGCACAGATAGAAGAGATTCTGAACGAATGGGCCTTCTTCATTGGCCATATGGGTTTCTTAAAGTGCTAATTTGTTCTCCTTGTTACTTACTCAGCATTCGACATCAACAGACATGTGCGAAGATATGTGAATCCCATTTTACGAGCATCAGAATATTATGAGGATCCTCTTCAGCAGGCAGATGATTGCCCGAGGGTTGACGTAGTCTTAATCAGCCTGACTATCTGAATGATAGCCATGCTGGACAACAGCTTGACTAGAAATGGCTTCAGTCGGATAGAGTGTCAGGTGTAATGGATCTTCTTCTATTCTGATTCTCGTAACTTCCAGAGATGGCATAGGAGCTGCACCCTTGATTGCTCTTCGAAGCCGTGAGCTTGCTTTGACTTCTTCTTTTATCTTTGTATATTTTAGGTGTCAACAAATGCCCCCCACCTGTGGGTGGCGTAAGCAAAGAATGAGCGGCACGGGACCTGCGGGTGCATATTGTGATGTACTTTGTACTTTTCTTCAGGCTTGCTCCTGTTCATTGGGCCTATTCACAGCTTGGAATCTTCATTCTGTTTGTATAATCCCAGCACTTTGTAAGCACCCTTGGACTAATGCCAGGTTGTTGGGATTTGATTTTTCTGGTTGCAGCATCTAGGAGTGAGCAAATCGGGGCGGTCAGCGATCTCGGCACATCTTATCTCGGCACGGCATGGGTCTCGGCAGGGAGTTCATCTCAGCGCGCTCTTGGCCAGAGGCTTCTCAGGGCGGCACGGGCCTTGGCGCGCCTTTTCTCATTTGGTGCTCTCGGCGCGGGCAGCATCTCGATGCGCATTAGGGTTTTACCCTATTTAGCACCAAGAGGATGAGGGAAGCTCATTTTATCCTGAGCTTTCTCTCTCTTTATCCTTCACAGCGGCGGCGATCGACGTGGGTCTTCTCAGGAGAGTTTTCTCCTTCTTCCTCATCTTTTCATCGTGAGGTTCTCTTCTTTGCCTCTCATACGGGACTACGATCCCCTTTAATAAAGGTCAACCCCTCTTGGTGGATGTTCATCTTATTTGACTTTTGGGCATACTCCGGATAAGGGGAGGTGCTGTGAAAATTTTCTTAAGATTGCTTCCTCTGTTTCTATCTCAATATTGTCTCATTTTCTTTGGTTTTCATCTGCAGTTGCTGAAATGGCCACCACTTCTAGCCATGCTACTTCTGGAACTGCTGATACTGGTTCCTCTTCTCAGGGTAGGGTACTTGGCCCTACTATGACTTGGCTGAATGTCGGACAGCTAGACCGAGGTCTTGGGAAGATCACCATAGTTGACGAATCCTCTGACTCAGAGACGTACACAGTGTCTGCATCTCGCATCCTGCCTATTGAGGACGGGTTAAATTTCAATCGTGATGACGGCTATTGTCCGAATTTTCCGAAGGATCGTCATCTAGTGTCGTTCATCTGCACCTTTAATGTAACAGGGAAGAGAGATGTTATGCTCGCTCGGATGGTGGAACGGGCTATGCTGATGGATAGGGACAGCCTGAAAGGTTCCGTATATCGCGGAGAAACCATCTATCTTCCAGGAGAGCGGCGCAAATGGAATGTTGTCTTGGGAGTGACTGAGTTAGAGATGGAGCAGAAGATGCTGACACGAGCTCTTGAATTCACACCAGCCAGGTGGGATACTGCTGCAGGTCGGGACAATAGAGAGAAGCCCAGCTACGGTTTGTTCTTGGCACCTATCAAGTGGGGCTACAAAGATGAGCCATTTGTTCTGAACTGCTTGG
This sequence comes from Amorphophallus konjac, assembly GCA_022559845.1. Classification (NCBI taxonomy): domain Eukaryota; kingdom Viridiplantae; phylum Streptophyta; class Magnoliopsida; order Alismatales; family Araceae; genus Amorphophallus; species Amorphophallus konjac. The sequence continues at coordinate 28,822,150 of CM040125.1, forward strand.
CTGTCCAGTTCAAATTTCAGTTGGCTGCTGGCTGGTTTGCGGACACCAAAGTGACCGATGCTCATCTTTTCCGCGTGGGAGCGGTAGAATTTACAGAGTATGTGTTGAAGGAATATGCTCCCTTACTGATTAGGGCCGGAGTATATCATAGTGTATATGCATCCCGCTTTCGGTACCCCATTTCCAAGGGCTTATGCTGCGGCATGTTTGAAGTCTTCTGCCCACAGTTTAATACTTTTTACACAGCAGAGGGTGAAACTTCTTTGGACCTCTGGAGTTTGTCACAGCTTTTAGGTCTACCGATTGACAAAGAACCTTATGAAGAGGTCTGCTTGCATGACTTCATCAAAGATGAAATTGACGGAGAGGGCCAGTATTTATTCGGCTTTTCATACCGGTGCTTGATGAAAGCATATCACTCCCTTTGCCTGGCACATCATAGGGGATCATCTAATGGATATCATACCCGAGAGAAGAGCAGTAGGCTGAAAGTCTGAGTAGGACATTGGATCCAGTATTTCTTCAGTGGTCCTCTGAAATATAATGAGTTCCCTCCTGTGGCTCCTGTTGTGGGTAAGCCAAGTTAGCCTCCCAGGTTCATGTCAGAGCTACCTGCTTCCATTCGGCGAGTCAACCGAGGAGGACCGAATCCTGCTGGAGTGGATCCCCTTACTCACTATGCCACTTACCTTATATTTTGGCTGTGCACTTTTGCTCTCACACAGGGAGATGAAATAGTTATCAGGCTAGAGGCAATATACCTGGCATGTCAGATGGCTTTGGGCATGCGGCTTGCTTTATGTCTGGCTACGCTTTTCCTGATTTACAAATCTCTAGGAGATATATATATATATAAGCATCGGATCCCTCGGTCTTTCAGAATAGTGGGTCCATTTCATTTTTTCAATGCCTGGGTATGCAATCTGTTCCCAGAACTTGCTCCCAGGACCTTGCAGACAACTACATTGTATCCCAGGATGTTGGAATTTGCAAGCGCCGAGCCTAGCCCAGTGTCACATCAGCTTTTCTCTATCAGAGGCCGGTTAACAAGGGTTCCGGTGGACTCAACAAGAACAATTCATTTTTGGAATTTGGTAGCACATTCTGCTCCGCTAGTGAACCGTCAGCGTGAGTGCAAGATTGAGGCAGTGGAGACTTTTACACATTTCATCTCGGGTGCCACAGTGACCCAGCCAGTCTTGGAGCCTGAGCTCATTGATTGGGCTTTATCAATCCGCCCTAGTGTTTTAGTGTTCAGAAAGGGGGGCGTGGTTCATCTAGAACCCTATTACTCATTCAGATTTGGCCAAAATTTTGGCTATGATTAGCACATTCCACCCTCAGCTGCTCAGTTTCCGTTGGACAGCAGGTCGAAGCACAGCTTGGCTGTTGCAAGTGAGGGCCGCACCTGGTGGGACTACTTTCACCACCGGGATGCTAATACTTTCAGAGTACCGGTGCCTAATCGTGTTCCCCGGGCCACTCCAGAATATATAAAATGGTGGAATGCCTGAACCAGTTTCTATCGCAATGCCAGGACAGCATGCTGGGATGTAGCCGAGCGTACTTTTCTAAGTCAGTAGCCTGGGCCAGTTTTTGACATTGATGAAGCCCATCTGAAGAGACTATTTTCTCAGCACCCGAAGGAGGCAGATGCATACATAGTGGGTCGGAAAGCTGTGAAAGAGGATGCAACTAAATAGTTGATGCCTGTGCTTGCTGACATAGATGAAGATGTTTTCATGAAGAATCTGGAACATCTATGCCAAATTGGCGACGCCCACCTGGAGCTTCAACAATATCTTTTCCTAATCGAGAAGCCGCTCCCCAAAGTAGTTTCATAGAAATGTGAGGTTGACCACTTCTGCCCATACTGGGCATTTATTAGGAGGGAAGATAGAACCCCGACATATTATCAGTATACGTCTTGGCTGTTTGTTTTGATGAATGTTCATGGATTGGCCCTCGACAATCCTGTAGCAAGTATTCTAGACAAGCCTTTGTTTGTATCTTTTCATTATGCTGACGGCTGGGGTCTTGACCACCTCGGCTTGTATCATTGCCTTGCTTCCCACGGCCATGTGGACTTGGCTGATCTGGCCGAAAAGTGCAAGAAAATTGGTGATATTTGTTGGCTTGTTCGGGAGGCTGCATCTCGAAGCAAGGAGGTGGCTTATCAATACTGGCCCCTCTCATCTTTTTATAATGGCCCGACAGGTAAAATTTTCTTCAGTCGACATGTCGCCTAGCTTGCTCTTTAATTCTTTTTATAACGACATGCGTCTCCTTTGGCAGATCGACCAGACATAAAGCAGTAGGGACTTTATAGGGAGATCATTTCCCAAGCCCAGAAGCCCGAGTATTTTGACATTCCTACACCAGCGCCAACCACTACTCCGCTACCTCCTGGCAGAAAGAGAGCGGCTTCTTTGCTGAAGGTTGTCTTGGGATGGGCAAAGAAAGCTCGAAGAAATTTATCGAAGCAGTCATCGGCTGATGTAATTGAGGCTCCTTTGCCTATCGTGCCATCATTTGAACAGTTCGCCACTCAACAGGAGTCCACTCAGCAAGCAACCGAAGGTGGCATTACCTTTCCTTTGCAGACTGTAAGATTATTCCTTCCAGGGCACCTTCATTCTCTGACATCTTCTTTGTTGGGTACTAGCTTAAGAAGCAGTTATTGCTACTATGAACACTGAGGAGATTGGCAAGGCGACGGAGGATATGGAACCCTCTGCCGCGGCCATGGTGGAGGCAACTGAGGCAGCTGAAGCCATAGGGGAGAGTATCCCTACTACCCTGGAGGACGTCAGACTTCCTTCTCCCACGCCAGCCAGTGAAGCCGAGGGTGAGCCAAGTGACTGTGATCCTTCTGAATCTTCTTTTCTTAGTGATCTTCTGACCCTGCCCTATGCATGCTTTTGTGCTTGTAGTGGCCAGAGTAATCAGTACTGTGTCTAAGACGCCTGCCGTGGACGCCCCTTCACAGCATGAAGGACAGTTAAAGAAGGGTGCCATCCCATTGCGGCGTATAATCACCCGCTCAGCAGCTCGTAAGGCAATAGAGGAGGCGAGTCAACCCGAGCCTAGTATAGACATTTCTTCCAGTAGCTCTACCACCCCTTTTGACGAAGAAGTTGATTACGGTTCTTCAGAAGGTGACGAGCAAGCCTCTGAGGTAGCCAGCGAAGGGACAGCAACACCCTCCATGCTGTTGAGTGGTCCTTCAATATTTAGTCCCCCAAGACTGCTAGCATCATCATCTGAGGGAATATTGCCAGAGGAATTTGCTGGAATAGACATGGAGGTGGAGATAACCCCTCCTTTTGTTGCTTCTTCTGCGGAGTTAGCGGCCTCTATACAAGCATTTGAGGAGATGGGTTCTACAGCCATGGTAAATTCTGCCCCTGAGCTATATAGATTTTCCATTCTTCTTTGTCATCCTGGTGCATATTGAAACTTTGTTTTAGGAGTCTAGCGCAGCCGATCACCTTTTGGTACCTTCTTCAGATGTCATCATCATTTCATCGGAGGCTTTAGATATGCCGCCTCCTGTCACCGTACCTTCTTCAGAGATGGTTACTATACTCCGCCCTGTGCCAGTGAGGATACAACCGACAGTTGAAGTGTCATCACTCAAGTTGAGCTCACTGGGAGAGAGTTCTGCTCTAGTGCCTACGACAGAGTTGAGGGCCGAAGCAGATCCATCAAGAGGTTCTGCCATCATTCCAGTGGCCATAATGACCATTGCACCTGACCTTACAGCTCCATCCGTGCCAATAATAGAGTCGGAGCATTCACCGCCTCTAGCACTTATGGAAGAGAGGTCTTTAAAGAGCCCGACAGATCATGAGCAGACCGTCGAGGTGCTTGCTCCTTCAGCTTTGGTGGCCATTCCATCTTCTTCTTCTGAGCCAGATACTGGCTTATGGGCATCCATAGACAATGAGGTTACTTTTGATGTGGTGCCAGTGGCATCCCTTGGCTTCACTTCATCATAGGATTTTGTCTGGCAGCATTTAGAGATGTTGCACCGGGTAGTCGAATCTCAACCGACATTGCCTTATCTCCAAATGAAGGAAGTGGCTGAACGACTGACGGTTGGCTTGCAGGCACTAGGCTGTCCCTTGGATATATGGACCCAGCGGGTGCTATTCTTGCTGAAATTTGTGAATCACCGAGACTTTCTCAAGCGAACAATGAATGACTGGCTGACGGCCCTTAAATTGTAGAAGGCCGATTGTTAGACAGAGCTGGAGTCACTGAACTCTGATCTTCACCGGAACAAGGCCCAGGTTGAAGCTTCAGCTGCTCACGCACAATTCTTGCGTGGCCGATGAGAAGAGCTTCGAGCTGAATTAAATGCTGTTGAAATCGGTATACCGTTGCTGGAGGTGGCAGAAGCCCAGGGTATTAGGAGACCACCTTGCTGGAAGGTCGGGTTGCATCTTTGCAGACCGAGGTGACTCGTGTTCAGGAGGAAGAAGTTCAACTCTGTGAATTGGGAGCGGCTCCACATGTCGGGCTTCTTGACTTTGAAGATATCTTTAGGCGATCTTAGCTGATCCTTCTTTGTAATCCATCCCCCTCAAAGGGCCCCTATTGTCTTTATCTTCCCTTTTTGCAATGGAATATATCTTTCTTTTAATGTCTTTGGTGCCCATCTTCACACCTTTATTATGTCATATCTTGTAGCAATTTCGACAACTTGTATGGAAGCATACCTGTGTCTGTATCGCAGGAGAGCGCCCACTCTTTCAGGGAAAGGATGGGGGCATCGCTCCACCTCGTGCCGGGATTCCAGGAGTTACCAAATCGGCACAAGTGTATGTTTCATCAGCCAGAAGTGCCGGATGTAGGAATGCTTGCTGATATGTGTATGAAGGGTCCACATGTCTCATTGAAATAGACAGAAGGTCCATCTCAAATAGGTTTTAGCATTGATCAAGGCAAAGTGTTGTATGATAATTAAAAGCTTCATCATCGGCATTGGGTTTATGCCGATGCAAGGAAATGAATGTGCTTCATCAGAATAGACGAAAGGCCTACTCCGGGTAGGTTTCATTATCGATCTGGGTGATGATGCCTTGTGACCGATAGAAGGTTTTATCGTCGGTGGGACTTAGGATAGCGAAAAATGGATAAGTTTCATCAGGGTAGATGGAAGGTCTACTTTGGATAGGTTTCATTATCGAACTAGGCGATGATGCCTTGTGACCGATAGAAGGTTTCATCATCGACATTGGGTTTATGCCGACGCAAGGAAATTGATAAGTTTCATCAGAGTAGACGGAAGGTTTATTCTGGATAGGTTCCATTATCGATCTAGGCGATGATGCCACGTGACCGACAGAAGGTTTCATCATCGACATTGGGTTTATGCAGATGCAAGGAGATTGATAAGTTTCATTAGAGTAGACGGAAGGTCTATTCTGGATACGTTTCATTATCGATCTAGGCGATGATACCTTGTGACCGACAGAAGGTTTCATCACCGACATTAGATTTATGCCGACACAAGGAAATTGATAAGTTTCATCAGAGTAGATAGAAGGTCTATTCAGGATAGGTTCCATTATCGATCTAGGCGATGATGCCTTGTGACCGACAGAAGGTTTCATTATCGACATTGGGTTTATGCCGCCGCAAGGAAATTGATAAGTTTCATCAGAGTAGACGGAAGGCCTATTTTGAATAGGTTCCATTATCGATCTAGGCGATGATGCCGTGTGACCGACAGAAGGTTTCATCATCGACATTGGGTTTATGCCGATGCAAGGAGATTGATAAGTTTCATCAGAGTAGACGGAAGGTCTATTCTGGATACGTTTCATTATCGATCTAGGCGATGATGCCTTGTGACCGACAGAAGGTTTCATCATCAACATTGGGTTTATGCCGACGCAAGGAAATTGATAAGTTTCATCAGAGTAGACGGAAGGTCTATTCTGGATAGGTTTCATTATCGATCTAGGTGATGATACCTTGTGATCGATAGAAGGTTTCATCATCGACATTGGGTTTATGCCGATGCAAGGAAATTGATAAGTTTCATCAGAGTAGACGGAAGGTCTATTCTGCATAGGTTCCATTATCGATCTAGGTGATGATGCCTTGTGACCGATAGAAGGTTTCATCATCGACATTGAGTTTATGCCGATGCAAGGAAATTGATAAGTTTCATCAGAGTAGATGGAAGGTCTATTCTGGATAGGTTTTATTATCGATATAGGCGATGATGTCTTGTGACCGACAGAAGGTTTTATCATTGGTGGGACAACCGATAGCAGTGTCGCCAAGAAGTATAGCATGTGTCTTCATGTTATAATAACCACATTACTGACCCAAGCACCCTTTCGGATTTTTGTCGGAGCCAGCCCCCTCTTGCTTTTGCCCACGCGCCCTTTCAGGTTTTCACGTGGCGGGGTACCCGATTTTGCTTGCAGCGCTGTGGAACGCACTGGATTTCGAGCTGTAGAGATATCGGGGTGTTCTTTTTATCGGTTTATCGGTTTATCTAGTGCGAAGGCGTGCCAGTCACCTAGGTGACAATGTGTTCGGGCTTCAAGACTGGAGTGGTCCGAAGCCCGGAGTGCGCTCCGTCTGACTAATCAGATGATTATGGATATCGGGTCGGGACTGGAGACCCGCCGCGCCATAAAGGCCGCGACGTTAATTACATCCCCTCGGAGAGGGGAAGACCTCTGATTAATCGCCAAGGAAAGGGGCCAAATGACCTAAAGATCGTTCTTCATTAAAGCATGTGAGTTGGGTTGACATGATTTAAACCCTCCGCATCGGTATGCAAAACGACGTTCAAAACCATACGAATACTTGTTGCGAGTGCGGCAAATTTAATGAAAGTGCGGAATTAGATCCCGGTATATATATATATCAGTCACTAACGGACCATCCAGTATTCGGTCGAGAGTCCATATTCGAAGCATCGAAGGTGACAACAAAGACATTCGGATATCTGACGTAGGTACGGCACGTCTCATGTGGGTGCGGGATCAGATCCCGGAAGAAGTGGGTCAAGCTGATGAACTATCGGCCCAAGAGGTGCACGGATCATGACCATGTCGGGGATCTCGAGGTCCACATCCGATACCACGTGGCATCATTGCACAGTCTGGGGGAGCGAGTTGTTAAGTGCAAAGCCCGAACTCGGCAACGTGCGCCCTCGCACGCGGATCGACCTGCGCGCCCCTTGTGGGGGTCAAGGGGGCAGCGCCCCTTGTGGGGGTTTCCGGGGACAGCGCCCCCGGAAGAAAATTTTAATTGTGGGGGGGTATGCTATTGTCATTGTTCCGACCATTGAATCAAGTGTTTTATTCTCATTCCATTCTTTCTATTTTGTTTATTGATTTAGTCCTTATTCTCTGGTTTATTCTTTAATTTCAATAGTTTTCTTTCTTCTTTTCATTCTTTTAGTTCTCTTTTACCACGCCGTATTAGCACGTTGCAAGAAGATGGGCGCGCCGGTTAAGGGGCGCCGGGTTAAGATGTGAAGGGGCGCGCCGGAATTGAAGGGCAAGGGAGGAGGAAATGGGGGCGCGCCGTTTTTAGGTGTTCACAGAAGCAGATGGGGGGCGCGCCGTTTTCGGGTGTTCACAGAAGGCGATGGAGGGGGCGCGCCGTATTAAGGCCATTCAAGGGGAGAGGGGCGCGTCGGTTTAAACGGTGCCAGATTAGGATCGAAAGGGGTTCCGATTGTGGGTTAAAACGACGCGGGGGAAAGTAATCGCGCCGGGATAAGGTCTTCCGAGGGTTGTTTTCATTGCTATTGACTGTGTTTCTTTTATTTCACCTGAAAGCCGGTTTGATGGTTGGTTTGTTCATCCATTTGGAAGATTAAGTTGATGAAAAGGGGGTTTAATCGTTTTAGTCATTTATTGAGGTGAATTAGCATGAATGCTTCAAGTGTTTTATTAGAAGAGTTTATGCAAGAACTCAGAGATTCGGTTTGTTTCAGTGGTTTTCTACATATGCTGTTCTCTTCCCCACAGAGTTTATTATGCTCGTTCGTTCTTATGGGTTATTCGCCTGGCAAAATTTGGGCAGCATCTCCCCTAGACCCGAAGGGTCCAGGGAAAAAAATGGGGCGCGCCATACGGAGAAAGCTCCGACGGCCCCGGAACATACCGGTGTGCGCATAAGTGACGACACCAATAAAATTACCCCATTTGGGGCCGGAGGTCCCGAGGGCTAGCCTACAAGGGAGTCCGGTGGCCCATGGGTTGTTGCGATCGTATCGACTCCCCTCGTCCGGGGCCGGAGGTCCTGAGGGCCAGCCTACAAAGGAACTTCGGTGACCCGAGGGTTGCCGTGATCGCGTGGCTGAAGACCGCGTGAGAGCTAAAGTTGACACAAGAACACGGCAGAAGGGAGATTTAGGGGATGAGCGAGCATCAAAATCGAGTTTCATAAAGGGAATAAGAAAGGATCGGGGTTAAAGGCCCCAGCTTCGTTTCCACTTAAACAGAGAGAACTACATCGGGGCTGGACGTCGCCGAGCAGAATACAAAGGAAGAGGAGAAAGACAATGACCCACCCTCACACGGCTGGGTTTCACTCTTCCTCACCCTTTCTCTCCCACTCTTTCTTTATTCTTCTCCACACTTCGGAGCAGGGCTTCGCCGCTAGTAGAGCGTCCCTCCTCTTTTTGCTTCTTGCCTGGGGCTTGTATTTATAGGGAGAGCAGGGAAGCAAGCTTCCCGTTTCTGTGGCTTTTTGTTCTGTTCGCAGTTGCCGTTGCTGACGTTGCTGCCCGGATGTCCTATTGCTACCATGACTGGCTCGCGGGAGGACGCGGATGATGCTGCTGACGTTGCTGGGGTCACCATGTCGAATGCCGCTGTCGTGGACGTCACCTCCGCCGCAGCTACAGTGTGACCGGGAGAGGGGCAGAGGCATGGTCTCCTCCTTCGCTGGCATATCCACCGCGAACCACGTTGCTCTCATCATTTGTAGGAGAATGGGTGGCCGACCGACGGAATGAGCGTTCGGCGGTGCAGGGCTCGGGAATTTCCATTCACGGCATATGCTTGGTTGCCCGTTGGATCGAGGCGGAAGTTTTAGCCATTTTAGGTAGTTCGTCGACGTGCTGTTCGCAGGAAACAGGGGACCGCATTGATGATGGGATGGCTTCACTGCACGCCGGAGAAGCGCTTCAGAGAATAGAAGTGAGGGGTTAAAACGGCGCCATATTCAAAGGGGCGCCGTTTTAAGCATCAAAGGGGAAGGCCTCTTCGTCAGGAGCGTGCCTTGTAGCCAATGAAAAGAAAAGGGGCACGCTGTTTTAAGAGGGGGGGCGCCATTTTAAGGCGCACCGTTTTAAGGCCCCTTCGTGCCGTTTTAAGCACTAAACGGATTCTTCTTGAAGTCGCAGCCGTTTATATGAATGTCGGCATTCCCAGGATGTTCCGGTTGTGATGTATGGCCTTTGCAATATTTCGTTCGCAGCCTCTGGGGCTCGGTCCCAGACTTTGCGTGACTTTCGGTGCACGTCGGGCTGTGTCGGAGTTCCCGGCTCTTCTTCGATTCAGCTCTCGGCACGGCCGGCTGTAGAGTTGTGGTCGTATCTTCCGCCCGGGGGGCTCCCTCATCGGCTAGCGGACCACCAAGCGAGTCCTCATCCTGATCGGGCAAGTCATGAGGTTTATTTGGCATTTCCGTCTTCGGCTTGCTCTCGAGTGTCGAGACGTGCATGCCGTATGACCATCATCGACATTTTTGGACGTCCACAAGCGCCCTCTCGGGTTTTCACCACAGCTGGGTTATAGCCATTTTTTCCCTTGTCTAGGATGTCTGAACAAGTCCGACGGGGCACCTCTATTTTAAGCCCCTTCCCTCTCTCTTTTTTTTGTAACATTTGAAGTGGCTCTCTTTTTTTTGATCATGTAAAAGAGTTTATCATTGATGTGGGGGTTAACATCAACACAAAGAAAAATATGGTTTCATCATCTATCTAGACGGAAGGTCCGAATCGATGTTGGTATACCAGTGGCTTAGTCCCAAAGCCGTTTCACCAAAATGTGTGAGTTTCATCGTTGATGTGGGGATTAACATCAACGCAAAGGAGAGTAAGGTTTCATCATCTACCAGGACGGAAGGTCCGGATTGACGTCAACATGAAGGAGGCTTAGGCCCGAAGCGGTTCGCCAAGAATGCACATATGTTTCGTCGTTGATGTGGGGTTTACATCAACGCAAAGGAGATAAGGTTTAATCATCCACCAAGACGGAAGGTCCAGATTGATGTTCACATGAAGGAGGCTTAGGCCCGGAGCCGTTCGTCGAGAATGCACATATGTTTCATCGTTGATATGGGATTTACATCAATGCAAAGGAGATAAGGTTTCATCATCCACCCAGACGGATGGTCCAGATTGATGTTCATATAAGGGGGGCTTAGGCCCGAAGCCGTGCGCCGAGAATGCATATACGTTTCATCATTGATGTGGGGTTTACATCAACGCAAAGGAGATAAGGTTTCATGATCCACCCAGACGGAAGGTCCAGATTGATGTTCACATGAGGGAGGCTTAGGCCCGAAGCCGTTCGCTGAGAATGCATGTATGTTTCATCGTTGATGTGGGGTTTACATCAACACAAAGGAGACAAGGTTTCATCATCCATCTAGACGGAAGGTCCGGATTGATGTTGACATGAAGGAGGCATAGTCCCGAAGCCGTTCGCCGAGAATGCATATACGTTTCATCGTTGATGTGGGGTTTACATCAACGTAAAGGAGACAAAGTTTTATCATCCACCCCGACGGAAGGTCCAGATTGATGTTCACATGAGGGAGGCTTAGGCCCGATGCCGTTCGCCGAGAATGCATGTATGTTTCATCGTTGATGTGGGGTTTACTTCAATGCAAAGGAGACAAGGTTTCATCATCCATCCAGATGGAAGGTCCGAATTGATGTTGACATACAGGAAAGAGTAACCATCTTCATTGTCATCATCATTCTTTCGAGCCTTCACCACTATCATTTTTATGTTGAGGCTGTTCATTCAATCATTCGCCACTCCCTCAAAGGGCAGTGGTACAGCATGATAGAGCTTCAGATGCTTCCCATTGAGTGGCAGGAATTGAACTTCCCCCCGATGGTTGACAACCGCGTAGGCTCCACCTTCGTAGACCCTTTGGACCACATACGGACCCAGCCAGTTTGCAGCCAGCTTGCCCTTTGGGTTGGAAGCCATGACTTCTTTCTTCTTGACCATGACCAGGTCACCTTTCTTGAACTCTCACCCTTTGACGATCTTGTTGAAGGCATTTGCCATGCGGGCTTGGTATGCCTGGATATTCTTCTGTGCCTGAAGGCGTTTTCCTTCCAGCTCAGCCAATTCTTCAAATCTTCTTTCAGCAGTTGCTTGTTCATTGTGGGCTAATCCATATTGAATTGCAACCCTGAGTGATGGGACTTTCAGCTCTATGGGGACTTCTAGCTCGGAGCCGTATACTAAGGAGAAGGGTGAATAACCTGTAGGGGTTTTGTAGACAGTACGATATGCCCATAATGCTTCGTACATCCTTTCCCCCAGTCCTTCTTGATGGAGCTGATAGTCTTAGCAAGGAGCATGCATAGGGTTTTATTAAATGCTTTAGCCAATCCATTTGCTTGTGGATTGTAAGGGGTGGAGGTCCTCCAATCAATCTTGTACTTCTCGACGAGCTGATATATTTTCTGATTCTTGAAGTGGCTTCCGTTATCAGAAATTATTCGGTTGGGAACACCAAACTGAAAAATAATGTTCTGTTTGATGAATTTGGTGACTAGCTCACCAGTCACTTCTCTGAGTGCTATAGTTTTTGCCCATCTGGAGAAGTAATCTGTTATAGCCAAGATGTACTTGTGTCCAGTTAAGGACGTTGGAAGAGGTCCAACCACATTGGTTCCCTATAGAGTAAAAGGCCAGCTGGGAACTATCGGGTGTAGGGGTACAGGCGGCATTCTGGGCACAGTAGCATGCTCCTGGAATTTCTGGCATGTTTTTGTAAACTGACAGTAGTCTTCAAACATAGTAGGCCAGTAATATCCTAGTTTCTTGATTTCGATCTTCATCTTTGGTCCAGCTTGGTGTGCTCCGGCTGTCCTGGCATGTATCTCTTTCATCACTTGCCAAGCCTCGTTGGTGGATAGGCAGCGGAGCAGACTCTTCTTACAGGTGTCTGCCATGATTCAGAATAGTGTCCCGCTTCGGAGCTCATAGGAATCTTTAGTCCGTAGGAGTTTCATTCTTTCTTCTTTATTTTTGGGTAGCTGTTGGTGAAGGAACCACTGCAGCAGATGCTATCTCCAGTCGGGCTTTGTATGTTGTATTTGAATTTATCACATAGAATTGCACCGTGGTGGTAAAATCACCCAACGTGATACCAAACTCTACCACTCCGAGTGGAGTCTCACACTTCTAATTGAAGCCGGCGATCCTCATATCTTTCACCTTGGTGAGGTGCAAATCAAAGTAGTACTTCTACTAGAAGTACGTGGTAGGGCAAGATGTTCACAGTAGCTCCTAGATCTATCAGAATCTGACTTAATGGCTAACAGTTGAGATGCCCCCTCATATACAGAGGCCTATTGTGATTGGGGTATGGAATTAACATGTCACCCTCCGTGAATGTAACAGCTGGCCCGGAGTTAACTTCTGTCAGAAGTGCCTCATACTGATCTAGTGACTGTAAAGCATCAATAATAGCTTGGCGAGCTTCTTCGCTCAAGGAGAGGATCTCCCATATAGAAAACCTCGTGGGGAGCTTCTTCAGCATCTTCATAATTTGTCTGCCTACTCGGACATTGGATAGTCACATCTCCTCCATCCAGCAGGGTCTTGGAGGCTCATGTGGTGCTTGCGGCATGGCTTGCCCTTCTCTTGTTTCCTTCTTCTGCGAGGACTGCTGGGGAGTCTCCGTTGGGGTAGTTATCTCTGGTGTTGAGGGAAGGTTGATGTTCACTTCATCTTTCTCTTTGATCGTTGCGGCAGATGGTTGTCGGGGATTTTCACTTTCAGTAGTAGCATTCAGAGCCGGCTGTTTGCCTTCCAGAAAAGACAGGAATTCAAGGAATGACAGGGTCTCATTACCCCCTTTTGTTTTTGCATAGAGGCCTGGCAGGGGAGGGATTTCAATGCCCCAGACTTCTGGCTCTGGTATCTGATAGGGTTGCTCGCCCCTGAAGATAATATTGTGGTTGGCTGGAGGGAAACGCCCCCACCTTCTCCCAGAGCGGGTAACATGCATTGAGGTCAAAGCCTCAGCTTGATTTGCTTCTAGTGACGGAGTGGAAGACTCTCCTTCATCTTCTTCCCCTGGTAGGGTGAACAGTGCTGATAGAGTATTACACTGCAATGTGACTATTTTCTTCTTGTTTCTTGGTTTATTCTTCTTTCGGCGCCTGGACTTGGCTGGCTTGTGCCCCCAAAAGAGGTCAGCCTCAGCTTCCTCTTGCTCTTTTTCTGATTGTTCTTTGATGGCTAATCCCTCTAGCTATTCCTAGAGGACTTGGTCTTTCACCAATATTGACTTCAGCTCAGGTTGTTCATATTCATCAAGCTGGTTGATGTACTACTGTAAGCGTTTTACTTTTGGGCTTATCTTCTCATGGGTCGGTAGCGGAGTCTGCTTCCTCCGATTGGGAGTGAATATTCGGATAACCGGTGGTGACTCCGTAGTGTGCCACACAGGGCTTACAGCTGGCGGGGGTTGCCTTGGAGTGACACCCTGGATGGAGGCCCCCGACACTTCAGAGACTAATGGCCGCCTCTTGGTCTTGGCTGGTGCTGTCTGCCATCCCATCTGATCCTTGATGGGGGTAAGAAAGCATGCTTCATATGTATCTTGTGTGCAAGTTTCAGCAGCTTCTTCAGGCAATTGTTGGTATAGGGAAATCATATTGACAGCCTGCCTCATCGCTGGGGGCTCACGAGGGCGTGGGGGATCCACCTGGTGCTCTCCCATTTGGAGCTCGCCCTTCTTGATCATGCTTTCCATGACGTCTTTGAAGACATAACAATTTTTGATGGGATGTCCCAGTGCCCGGTGATATGGAAAGAATGGGGGATCATCCTTCTTGGCTGCATCATCGGGTCTCTTTGGCTTAGGCAATGTTATCTTGTTGTATCTATATGCCCAGTCAAATAATGCCCCTGTCTTTTCTTTGGAAAATGAATATAACTTCCTCATTTTATTCCTCAAAGAGACACCTTCTTTCTTTTCTGTTCCCCCTGCGGGCGGAGGGGCAGCTGCTGCTTTGGCCTTTACTATTTGCTGGTCAAAAGTATTGAAATCAACAGTATTTGCTTCAGTCGGCGCTGGTCGCCGTTCAACAGCTTTCCCTTTCTGAGCAGTAGGAATGTTGTTTGCAGGACGTCTAGACAGGAAGGTATCGACCTCTGCCACCACATTGTTCAAACAGTCAAATGTCCTGACATCTGTTCCAATCATCTTTTCAAGCACTTCCCTCCTGAGCTTTTGCTTGCATATCTGAACAACATCTTCTTGGTGCGGAGGTCGCTTGCTTCTTATGGCCAGGTTCCTCCATCTTTTAATATAATCCAGGGCCGTTTCATCCTACCTCTGCCTGGTAGAGTATAATTCTGCCACTGTAATCTCCCTTTCTGTGATATGGAACCTTTCTCAGAACTTTTGCTGCAGATCGGGTCAATCAGCTACAGACCCGACTGGCAGGCTGGAGTACCACTCAAAGGCCAAGCCGTGAGGGACGAGCCGAAGAACTTCAGCAGATAAGGTTCATCAGCGGCCAAGTCTCCCATGAATGTTGTGTAATAGGCAATATGTTCCCTTGGGGAGCCTTGCCCATTGAATTTCTCAAACTTTGGCGGCTTGTTAATGCCCTGGGGTAGTCACTTTGCAGCATATTGTGGAGGATACGGTACCCGGTAGACATCAAAAGTATCATACTCACCATCAACCTTCTCAGACAGCTTCATTTCTATCATCCTTTCAACCATCACCTTGTTCACCATAGTAGGATCGACAGGCTTTGGGTAGAAGTGTGCAAGTTGTTGTGTAAAGGGAGTTGTCATGACAGTGGCATGTAAACCCGGCTGCACTCCTCAAGGTGAGGGTTGCACTGTTGGCTGTGGCGGGAAAGGCTGACATGGAGCTTTCCCGTGACTACCTTGGTGGGAGACAACATGTATTACCACCTCCGTAGAACTGGATACCTCTCTTGCTAGTTCCGCATGCTTAGAAACAGGAGTTTGTTCATTCTTCTCATTTAATTGCCTCTTAAGAGACTCAATTTCTTGTTGATATCTCCTGAACATCATTAGGATGGTTGGGTCCAGAGATGCATCCATAGGCATATCTTCTGTCATCTAACCAGATGTCCCCTCAACCGGGTTCATGAGTGACACATCTTCTTCTTCTGAAGTCACCACATTTACAGTTAAAGTGGTGATCTTTGGTGAATCATCAGAGGCTGTAAGCCTCTCTCTTGCCGCTTGGCCTCACCTTGTTACGGTCCGGGCCTTCGGGCCAGCTTAATGATCTCTTCGGGCTGGTCTGGTAAAGCACCATACCGCCCAGCAACCCCTGCCATATTACAGGCAAAGATTTGCAGCTTTCCTTTTTGCCTCCAGACTTTTCTTCAGACATGACTAGGGAAGGTCAATCGATCGAACACAGATATTCTATCTCTTTCTTCTCCCTGCTGCGGGGCATCCTTCAAACATCCGACCCTTTGGCCGTCTTCGAATTCATTGGAGTCTGAACATGAGACTCCTTGCATTACCTCTTCTTTGTTATCTTCCTCTTCGGCGCCCATAGCGCGGAGTAATCTTTGCTGCCCTAGGGATGAGTTCCCTAGTTGGTGGAAATAGTCTTGGACTACTCTGCCCATTTCTTCTCGACTATGCCTCTGAGGATCAGCTTGCGGCATCAGTCGCTCTTGTGTTTTCGGCTGATAAGCCAGCCTTGCTATCTGTGTAGCTTGATACATCTTCTGGGGATACCGGAATACATCTGCCTGTTGGGCGTAGGCCCTCGGCATGTGGGAAACAGCCATTGGAATAACCTCTTCTTCCTCTTCTTCTTTTCTTATCGAAACTTTCCTGCCCCCTCTCCTGGGCCGCATAACAGCAACTTCTGCCCTTGCAGGGGCTGGCACTAGGCCTCAGACCTTCTTGGGTACCTAGATCTGCTTGAATCTTACCAGCTTAGGTGCCAGCGGCTTCTTTTCTTCTTTCTTCATGTTGGCCCTCCTGGTGGCCAGCACTTGGAAGTTGTTGTTGGTAGGGACCGCCGGAATGATGCGGTCGGGTAGTGCTTCAGCCAAGCGACCGTTGAGGTACACCCGCATTCCACCTATCAGCATGGACTACCCCGAGATTGACAAACGTCCTTGGGGTGCAGTAGTCCGGTTCCTCCGGTAGTTCTTCTTCTTCCTGCCAGCAGAAGCAGGGACAGTGGTCCTTCTATCCACATGGTGGACATAGCATGGAAGAACGGTGTGTGAGACAACCATCTTTCGGGTTTTCTTCTTCTCTGGTATACTTGCGGGTTCTACTGCAGCAGTCTTCTGGGCTTCACCATCAACTTGGAGTAGGTCGATGAATGCAAGTCCTAAGCAGTTTGGGAATCCTACCGCCGAGGGTATGGATCCAAATATCATTGGCACCGCCAGGTACCCATCACGAACGTGGTTGTCAATGACTTGCTGGCCGAACTCGAGAGAAATCAGTCGAGTCACCATTTGAATTCCTGCAAGTAAGATCAGCGCACAGTCAGAACTTTTGGGGAGGCCGCCAGGCCTCTTACTTTGGCGAAAAGATGAAGAGAAAATTCTTCCCACCGGGCGTGCCAGCTTTGTGGACTCGATCTTTGTTGATTTATTTTATTTATTTGTTTAGGTTATTTGTTTATTTATTTTAGTCTATTAATTAGTTTATTGATTTGTTTATTAGGCATGCCAGTCACCGGAGTGATAATTTATTATGCGCTCGATCTGACTTGGTCAGTCGATTATGAAGTCCGAGTCGGGACCGGAAGTCCGTCATACCATAAAGGCTATGATGTTAATTGCACCCTTCCAAAGAAGGACAACCCTTGATTAACCGCCAAAGTAAGAGGGGCCCCGGGGGAAAAACAAGATAATACTGTTGTGTTGATTTATTTGCAGGATATGAGATGAATGCACATGATCATGCGACTGACAGTTTCACTATGGTTTGTCTGCCCGGTTCCCGGTACGGGGGGGCGGAGAACTTAGGTTCGAGAACCACTCTCACGCATAATGACGGCTTTCAATCGGGCGCAGCCCGGTCTTCAAAAAAGCATTATTTGATATACCGAGGGCACAGGAGAGGATGACTTTAGGTTTGTTTGATCATGTTGAGAATGCTGCATGAGATAGACGTGTTTTTTCTTTATGAAACCAGGCAAGCATAAACAGAATAACAAGATTTATTAGGATATTACGACATTACATGCCCAGCTCTCAATCTTATATACAAGAATCACGGAATGAATCCGGCAGCATGTCCCCTTGATCTTGGATCATACGAAGTGGGAATAGGATACCGTCCACGTAGAGGCGAGATGGAACCCATAAATGATTGGGACATGCCAATGTCCAAGTAATCACGGAATAGGATTAAACTGAGGCAGACTAATCCGAGACGGGGTTCATCCGTAGAGGTGTTTGATGTTTCTATTCCCTAGAGGGAGTCTCTAGAGACCATGTAGAGGCATGGCCCTTTGGATCCCAAGGGTTTGCAGCTGATGTTGCATACCGAAGATTAGAGTTCATTTCGGCAGCATCTCTCCTTATTTTGGACTGTGCCAAAAGGGGAGTATAGGACATCCATCTACGGAGTGTCGAGATGGAAGCCAAAAGAAAGATGGGCGTAGCCCAAGATCCGAGAGAATCATAATCCGATGGGATAGTGTCCACTCATCGTGGCACTTATTAATATCCCCTTTAAGAGGCCATAGGGGACATGCAGTGGCAGAACTCCATAGGCCAGTGGGGTGGTAAAATGTAGGGGGGATTAACCCCATTAATTTATCTCCCATGGGCTTAAGTGAGAGACTATTACTCCTCCCTGGGATAGTAGTGGTCCTATACTGAGGATAATAAGGCTCGGGGTTCATGAGGGTGCCGGCACGATGGTGTCTCAGCGCGGCTAGTTTTCAGCGTGGCTGAGAGCACAAAGGGGACATCGGCCTCGGGGGTAAAACTAGAGGTGATTGGTGCGGCATGGATGGCCCGGCGTAGGCTGGTCCTCGGCGCGCCCATCACTGGGTGCGGAACCCACGCCGAGAGAGGGCCGCACCGGGAGGCTGTCCTGCGCCGATAGTACAGGTTTCAGAGGTTTTTTTAAGGGTTTATGAGGTTATGGATTTTTAGGGGTTTGTCTGAGGGTTTTTGAGAGGTTGTATTCAAGGACTTTGAGATGGCCAGAGGAGACTGAGGATGGTTTTGGGAAAAATCATCTCGAGGAGGAGAGGGCTTTCACTCTGGAGCACCACTAGGAGCCAGGTTATTGATTGAATCATATGAGCTTCGATTTGGATGTATCCCTCACCATTTCACGAATGAGAAGCCATGAGATTGACTGTCTCAAGCCCTCACCACGATTGTGAGGTTAGGATAACAACGACGATATAGCAGAAACACAATCAGGTGGTCCGAAGGGTATGGATACCACAGAATCAAACCCGTTCATAATGGCTATCGAATATAATAGATTTCAGAGAGGCAGAGAGAGAGAAAATCCCATAATCTCATATTTCATTTCATTCCAAAGAACGCACATATTTAGCATAGAGGGGAATCAGACTACAAGAACTGACATACAGATTGATACCCCTTAACAATCTACCAGACTATACCGGCGTTTAATATCGACAGAGGAACCAACATCAGAAGCAAACTACAAAAGAAAGAAAACAGATCGAAACAAAAGAAGGGGAAGGGGAGAATATAACCCCTTAGGGCATTTGACAGATGAACCCCACCTTGAATCTCCTTCCCCGGGCTTCTATAGCTCTATCTTTCTCTCTTCAGATCTCTTTCAGCAGGCTCTCAGACTCTTCCCTTTTTTTTGGCTCTGAACACCCCCTTCTCTCTTGATTTCTTCTCCGACCGGATTCTCCTCGGATGCCTCACATACGTCGAAGGCATAGGATTATATAGAGGCATGGCCCTCTTCTATTGGCACGGGTGCCTCCTGGGGCGATATGGCATCGACGCGCTCGGTAGCGGGCTTCTTGGCGTGCCCCTGTTGTATTGGGCTTGGGCCCATCTATTCAATGCATTCGGGCCGATAGAAGAGATTATGAACGAATGGGCCTTCTTCATTGGCCATATGGGTTTCTTAAAGTGCTCATTTGTTCTCCTTGTTACTTACTCAGCATTTGGCATCAACAGACATGTGCGAAGCTATGTGAATCCCATTTTACAAGCATCAGAATATTCTAAGGATCCTCTTTAGTAGGCAAATGATTGTCCGGGGGTTGACGTAGTCTTAATCAGCCTGACTATTTAAATGATAGCCGTGCTGGACATCAGCTTGACCAGAAATGGCTTCAGCCGGATAGAGTGTCAGGTGTAATAGATCTTCTTCTATTCTGATTCTCGTAACTTCCAGGGATGGCATAGGAGCTGCACCCTTGATTGCTCTTCGAAGCCCTGAGCTTGCTTTGACTTCTTCTTTTATCTTTGTATATTTTAGGTGTCAACAGACCCATAGCCCCTTTTAAGTTCTAGACTAATTCCGCATCAATTAATGGCCAAAAGAGTTCCAAGGATCAAGTCATGTAGGAACATGAAGGTAGATTCATGGAATAAAGAGTTCAGGGACAGAACTTGAGTAAGGACTATATATCGATAAATCAGATGAAAACCATGACAATATGGAAATCTGGGTAATTGGCATCCACTCAGACCGCCACCAATTCCACAACTGGCGCCCACTGGGGTGGCCGCTCATTCTGGGAATAGTACAGGCACGAAGAAATAACGACCACTCAAACGGTCGCTAATTCAATTAGCGTCCACTGTCTAGTCGCTAATTCTAGACAGAGATAGACTTCTCACAGAAAACTAAAAACCGCACTCTATGATGGCCAGGGTGTCATGTTTCTTCAGTGTGACATGATAATTAAGGTTCCAAGGTTTTGAGGGTACAACCCGTTCGACTGTCTTGAGGTAATCTAAGGCTAGCGAAGTCTTATGGAGGACTTAATGAAGAAAATATCAGTCCGAAGGAAGGAATATCGGGTGGAGGGTCCAATCATCACCAAGAGTTAGTGTGTAAGCGTTGAAACAAAACAGGGACCAAGTCCCGGACGTGAGACGGTGTGGACACCCAAAAAAAAAGGAGGAAAAGAGGAAGGGGCGGCCCACACACAAATGGGCCAAGCTATATGAAAAGAGTCCCAATTGAAGCAAGAAGGGCATGGGAAAGGGCAAAGGTGCAATATCAGAAGAGGAGGGGGAAGAAAGGAAAGAGAAAGGAATTTCAAAAAAAAAGAAAATAGAAGGAAATTTCACGGCACTATTCATTGTGTGTCAGGCCCTCTCCTCCCGTGTCTCCCCTCTCCCCATGGCGCGGCTGTGACCAGCGGGCACTGTAGCACTTCACCGGGAACATGGTGACTGGCAGATGGAAGGAAGGCCCGCGGTGGGTTTCCCCCATGGTGACTGGCGGATGGAAGGAAGGCCCACGGTGGGTTTCCCCAATGGTGACTGGCGGATGGATGGAAGGCCGGCGGTGGGTTTCCCACACCCTTCGGGCCCAACAGCGGGAGTTCCAGCAGCTGCCAAGGCAAAGGAGAGCTTGCCCGGTGGAGATCCGCTCCCATCACCTCGCGATGCCCCATCGCCGCTCAGTCGTGATCCTATGAGCTGCAGCAGCAACAACTGTAGCAGGGGGACAGTAGCAGAAAAGATATGAGGAGGCTCCCCTCCGAACAAGGGTTTGAATCGTCTATAAGAAGGCCCATGCGTTGAAGAAAATGCCTCTGATTGAACAAGTGGAAATCAGCTCCGGTTCTTCCTCCCACTCCTCCAATCTTAGTCGTTCGAAGCTGCTGGGGCGAAACTAAGGGAGAGAGATTTAAGGGAGAAGGAAAGGGTGAGTGTGAGAGTCTTGTGTAAAGAAAGAGGGTGGGTCCTTTTTTTTATTCTGTTATTTCTTTCTGTTTCATCTCCTGTTTCCCTTTGCCTGATATGTGATCTCTCGGATGTAAGAGGCCTTTTCATGTTTTAAAAAGAACAAAGCTCAGGGCCTTGGATCCCTGATTTCTTTTTATGAATATGGTGCCCGTTTCTTCAATATGCATATATACATATGTATGATGTGGGTATATATATACTTCATGCCACATTCAATTCTGCTCACTTGGTAGATAGGATGAAACCCCCCCCCCCCCTTTATTAATTTCTTCAGGCCACCTATACGGTGATTTAGCTATTATCACGATGGCCACTGGCCCGGAGCTCACTCCGATCTATGAGTGTGGCCCCGGTTGCCAACCATCAGAAGCCCAATATGTGTTTTCTTTGCGTCACCATAAGCGTGATTTTCTTCTCAAAACCTCACCTTGGGACTTGACCAATTCTGTGGTCATGGTGCCAATGAGGTGAGAAACATGGGCCTTAGCCCCAGATGTAATATTCCGTGAATAACCTTTCGATATCGCTGTTTTGAGGAGAAATGCAAAGAATGGCTTTGAGGAAAGGTTGTTTCCCTCGATTCTCTCTTTTAGAAAGGGTGTACATCCGGAATCCAAATTTTTTAAATCATATGTTTCATTGGACTCGTTTATCTCCTCCGGGGACTCACGGGGATGATCCTATGGGTGTTGCCGCTTCCGTGCGCACCCTTCTCCTCGCGAGGGTGATCTTATGGGTGTTGCTGCTTCCGTGCGCACCTTCTTGTTTTAGGACCATCTCGGAGTTCCTCCGTGGATGCGTACTCTATTAACCCCCCCCCCCCCCCCATGCTCCGGGTCAAGGGGAGGTGCTGTCGGATTTTCGCCGGGTGGACTAAACTAAAGAATGATGACCAATGATAAAAAAAGGGGAAAAGAGCAGATGGACAGTTCTGAAAATTCACTGTGAACTAAAAGAAAATTCTCATCGTGAACTGAGAATGTAAAAGCTGCAACAACCAAGTGTGATCCTGAAAACTCTTGAAAGTGGAGTAAGCAGAACAGAAAATAGAAATGTTGATCATGGAACCTCCTAATCCGGGAATTAAAGTCCAATTTGAACTAATGCACATCCAGAAA
Source organism: Amorphophallus konjac (assembly GCA_022559845.1). Taxonomy (NCBI): domain Eukaryota; kingdom Viridiplantae; phylum Streptophyta; class Magnoliopsida; order Alismatales; family Araceae; genus Amorphophallus; species Amorphophallus konjac. Next base: position 28,844,422 of record CM040125.1, read on the forward strand.
AGTACAATTATTAAATACAATCCCTGAACTGCTGAAAGCAAAAGTGGAAAAAGATGGCTAGAAGAAATAAAAAGCATGTGAAAAAAAATAGAAGTTCAGTTTAAACTAATATATATCAAGAAGAGTGCATTGATGAAACACAATTGCAGCCCTCCTAAACTCAAAATGGATAGAAGGTTGGTTGCTAAGCGTGAATTTAGGGCCCTTGGTCTAGAACTAAGGTTCAGGCTCCAAAAGCTTCGGCAATCCTGCACACATGCACAAATGATGCATAATCATGCACTGGTGAGAAGGGAAAGAATGATAAGCGAATGAATCCCAAAAAAAAGAGGTCATGTGAAGGACCGATGTTCAGAGATTAAAAAAAAAGAGAAGAAACATCATCAAAGAAATCAAAATCTGAAACAATGAATGACTACACTTGCTTTGCACTCTGACCCCTGGGTCAGCTCCTTCTCCTCCCCTTGATCTGTGTTGGGGTCCCGTAGTGTAGGAACACAGATCTAGAGGGGGGGTGAATAGATCCCTCTACTAAAAATATGCCCAATTAAAAACTTAAACCTACTCCCAGCGGAATTAGCAAGTTTAACAAGATTGAGGAATTTAAACTAAGCAGGATAAATTAGATTCTCTCAATCTTACCGAGCTCACACGATTGCGTAAATAGATTAAATGGTGATGCACATAATCACATAATTCAAACCATGAGACACGGGAATTTTTAAGGTGGTTCGTGACCATGACGGGCTCCCTACGTCCACCCCTCACCAAACCGATGAGGCTTCACTACTGTTAAAAATAGCCCGAGGAAAAATCCCCACACACACACGGAGCCAAGCTGCAACACACACACGTAGGGCAATGCCTACACAACCACACGGGAGTAAACTCCCAACCACACACGGGGAACACACCCCAAGTTACGCCCAAGCACACACGCGGATATGCTCCGCACAAAACGACGCACAAGCATCAACACAAACACTCGGAGAATCCTTTCTCCGAACCCCTACACAAAAATCCTTTCAGAAGTTTATCAAACGAAGACAAATAGATACAATGAACCCCAAACAAACTCTAAAGAATGAAATGAAGAAGATGTAACATGTATGAAGCTCCCCCTTTTAGAAATACTCCGGCTCTTTTTGGCTCGTTGTCGGATAGTCGCGATTTGGCCATCATCTTGCTCCTCTCATCATTCCGCTCCCTTTTCTCTTCTATCACGAGCTCCAAATCTTCATGGATGTAGATGATAACCTCCTTGCAAGAGCACCTCTTCCTTTTCCCCCTTTTCTTCTTCTACAAGAAAAAGCAAATAAGCATTAGGGTTCATCTTCTTACAAAACTCGGAGTTCACATTCATATATATACAGGAAAGGCCAAATGACTCATATAACCCTCCTAAAACATGTTAGAAACACCCTCGTAACATTAAGAACCTTTGGGGGATAGTTTGGTAAAGTTTCATAGGGTTTAGAAAGGGTTTTAACACTTTACAGAACTCCCGTTCCAGAAAGGTCGACCCTTGGGGTTGACCCTCGGGGTCGACCCTCGGGCAGACAGACCACGGAAAGACTAAAATAAAAACCCAGACACACAGGGGTCGTGTAGTGCCCCAAGATTTGTATAAGTAATTTTTATAATTATTAATAAATTTCTAGAAGGCCTAAATATATTAGCAAAGGGATAATGAGATTTATAAGTCTTTATAAGGCCCAAATTAGGTTAAATAATTAACCAAGCCTATCTAATTATTACCCAAAAGGTTTAAGGACCAAACCCATTAAGTTTGGCCCATGTTCTAGAGGGTTATTTAGCTTATTCACAGATTTTAAAGGATAAATGCTAATATCTAAGATAATTATATGGACAAATGAATAAAAGAGTTTTATTTATTTGAAATTCTATATACGTTGAACGTAACGGTCTATCGCGCGACCGTCACATGCTTGTAACGCATGGGTCTATGACCGTTACACTCTGTGAATTCCGTAAGTTGAAGAACTTATAAAAAGATGGGAACTTGATGATCTTATCCATTAGGGATCGACTTGAGAGAGTTCATAACACTACTAAGGACTCTTAGGGATTAGGTTTTGGCAGAATAAGGACTCTAGAATCGATCTAATCTTCAAACCCTAGCTAGAACCCTATAAATAGGACCTAGTTCTGAACTGCGCGACCCTTACTTTTGCTCGCGTGGAATCAAGGTAAGGAGTCATAATCTCAGGTAAGTTCTTTAGAGGAATTTGTTTACAATACTTTATACTAACTCCTCTCCAAATTTCACATCTTTAGGTCAAGAGGTCGTGGAGATAGAACCTAAGGAATTTGCTGAAAAGTCATAGGAAGAGGAGAGCTAGGACACAAGATTTCCAAACCAAATTAGAAGTTACAGCCTAAGTTAAGAGGTAGGTCATCTCATGAACGGAAAAAATATCTTGATAGGACTAAAAGCCCTCTGATTTGATTGAGTTTCATGCATTGTAGATCATCAATTTCATGTTTTACTAGTTCTATGCATCTATGCATCTCTTAGTCTTAATGGAAATTAAAAGGAAACTATCCTGTTAAATCATTTGATACCTATGCATGTAGTTGGCTTATACTTCGTTGTAATGTCTAAGAACACCATGTGTTTGATTTAGATATGATGTGAGTTGATCTCTTAGGTTTCATATAGTTTTCTGTCAGCAGATACTGTAACGCACCATAGTAGGACCGTCACACTCAAGTAACGGCCATACGATGGACCGTCACAGACCCTGGTTGCCTATTGATTTCTCTGTTATCTCTGACGCATCTATGCAGGAGCGTTACGTTACTGTAACGGCTGTTCGATAGATCATCACACTACTGTGACGCACCACTTATAGACCGTCAGAAGCCATGTGTTCTGTAAACCCTAGATAGAACAAGATTTGTCAAACTTACTTATTATTAAGCCTAGTTGATTAGAGTTTTCACCTGATTATGTGAATTTAAAGTTATTTTAATTATTCATAATAGGGGTTGCATGATTTTAGGAACTCAATGGTATTTTAAGTTATGTTAGTTTCATAAGCCAAGAAAATTCTATAGTCTTGTATTTTAAATCATGATTCTTTTAACTATTATATTGTCGGAGTTTCATCATGATTTTCACGTTGATACTTGTATCTCTCTATCAATAGAGTCATTTCTATAAGTACATGGCACATATTCCGGTATGTTGTCTATTAGTTCACACTTTACACTATAGGAACACAATCTTGGACTTGAGGACCTCTCTATTGGATATTCCTTCCAATGGACTAGGAAATCTTGTTTCAAGGCCTCCGTAATTCTCCGCAAGCCTGGGATTCCCACTAGGACGCCGAGTTGGTTGTACCATTAAAGCCCATTAAGTAGATCGCACAAACCGATGTTTTCTGGTTCTAGTAATGTAATGGCTCTACATTGGACCGTCAGGCTCACGTAACGGCCCAATGCATGACCGTCAGATTTCTCAGTGTCTATTTTTGTCTTTCTGGACTCGAATCGCTGTAACGGCCCACTACTGGTGCGTCACATGATGTAACGGCCCAATAGATGACTGTCACATAGCTTGTATATGTTAACCCAAGGTTTGACCAAAGGGTTAATTTTCTAAGGTTCTAGATAGACTAATAATAATCTAGAACTTATCATATTGATCAAGCAACTTAATATAATGAATGAAAAATAAAGAATGTACTGTTATGCTGCCGATTTATTTCCATAAGCATAGCATAGTCTAAGTCATTCTTGATCTCATATATTCCAATTGAAGCGTTCATTCATTGATTTTCATTATTTGGAATTGTTATATTCTTGGCCATACTTTACTGTTACATGCGTGGAAGTAGCTTAATTTATACCTGAAGATGTGATCGAGCACTGATTGTGTTCAAGGGCTCTATGCTTATCCCCTCGGCTGATTACCGGAAACATACTATTTTATAAACCATGCGGTATGATGCTACCGGCGTCGCATTGCGCTGAGAGTACTATTTCTATAAATAAGTGAAGATCCACGACACGCTATGACATTCTTGTACATGACTTTCTTGCTTGATATCCCACATAAATTCATGAACTATGTACTCAAAAGAGACTAGTGTGATGAATATGTGGCTTGACAGTACATTCTCGATACATTCTTGTTCATGAAAGGCTAATAACATGTTCTTATTATGTTCTTGATAGTTCATTCTATCTTACATGGTTATCTTGTTACTTTTGTTTAATCGCATGATTGATTCACAATTCGCATGATTTTACCTTATTCTCTAGAGCTAAAATGTTAACTACTTTAATAGTGCACTTATGTTGATGCGAAGATACCTACTGGGCAAGTGTGCTCATTACCTACTTTTCCAACATTTTTTAGGAGATGGAAGTAGTTCAGATTCGGATTCGGGCTATACTAGTGGCGGGTCCGGAAGCTAGTGAAAGTATTGTAAAGTTGAGAGTGAAGACATAGGAAGTCTATAATGTTTAGATCGAGTCAATGTAATTTTTCCTATTTCTTGAGTCTTGAAGAATGGATTAAATGAGGAAGGGCGATTTTATTTGAATATTTGTTTAATGATGAATAAAGTGGATTTTGATTGAAATATTGTGCAATTGCATTATCTATGTATGATTGCCTTTGCACTCTGATTATTCTTGCTTGCAAGAGGTTTACCATACCGGCTATCCACGTCCTCGAGCGAGTCTTCCGCTGTAATAATGGCTCGGGGCGTGACAGTTAAGTTGGTATCAGAGCCTAAGTCTCATGACTTAGGGAGAAGAATCATGTCATAGGATAAGTCCAAGGCTTAGGACCTATACCTATGAACTAAGGAAAAATTTCCACACCCATGTGAGAATTGGGTAGAGCCCGGGATGAGATAGTTTATTAGACTTGAAAATTGATTATCCTTTCAATCTCACGAGAAATAATGAGTTGTTATATTTCTCTCAGGTACTTTATTATTATCATGGCTCATCGCGTAGACTGGAATGGCATGCAACAAACCGTTGCTGGCCTTACTCGGGCGTTGCAGACTATGGCCCAGGCAGGAGCAGGAGCAAGGGCTGGTGATTTACACCTAAATTTTTGGAGTTTGAATCCTCCACGTTTCTATGGATCTTCCAATCCGGATGAAGCAGAAAATTGGATTGACGAGATGAACCGTATCTTTGATGTCATCCAATGCACCGATCAAGAGAAGGTGCGTCTTGTAACTTTCCAATTAAATAAAGATGCCCGCACTTAGTGGAAGTCGGTTCCGGCACCTTCGGCTGATGCACCTCATACATGGGATGGTTTTCTTACCCTATTCTGTGCCAAGTATTTTTCCGAGCATGTAAAGGAAAGGAAAGCTATGGAGTTCGCCTCCCTTCGATAAAGGATGATGACGGTTGCCGAATATGAGCTTCAGTTTTCGAGGTTAGCACCTTATGCACCACATCTAATCAGTACCGAACTATTGAAGGCTAATCGGTTTATGGACGGGTTATGACCCGGTTTCATTTAGCAACTTGGGACCCAGAATATCCGCACTTATGCAGAAATGGTTCAGCGAGCACACCTATGTGAGAGGACCTTAGAAAAGGTCGAAAAATTAAAAGGAAAAGGAGAAGAGTCCAGCCGACGCTCAGATCGGCATTATAAGAAAAAGAAGTTTAGCATCACGGAACCCTACAAGAGTCGTGATAGCAAGAAAAGATCAAGGAGCATGAACGGTGGAAGTTCCTAGAAGAATAATAAAAAGGTTAAGGAAGAGAAGGAACAAGTCACCTCGGCATGCACTTTTTGTGAGAAATTCGGTCACTCGGCTGAAGAATGCTGGAAGCGCCTAGGAGCTTGCTTGCGTTGTGGAAGTAGGGAGCATTGTGTGCCAGATTGCCCGCTCATGAAGGACCAATTGTCAGGTGGAGGATGTAGGAGGCAGGCTTGCCTCAATGCTGTCTTAGAGGAAGAAGCACCCCCAAATGATGGACTTATGGAAGGTACTCTTCAGATTTGTTCTCGTCCTGCATTTGTGCTATTTGATACTGGTGCCTCTCATTCCTTTATCTCCACCACTTTTGCAAAAACATTGCCAATTGCATCAGTTCCCTTACCTTCAGATCTTGCTATTACTACACCTTTAGGATCTGGAACTAAACTCACCGAGTATTATCCCGACATTGAGATAGTGGTAGAAGGTCATAACCTCCCCGCTAATTTAATATGCCTTGATATGAAAGGTTATGATGCCATTTTAGGGTTAGATTGGCTTGTCGAGCATGGCGCTTATATCAATTGCCGAAACAGGATTATATCCTTCCGAAAACCTGGTCTTCCAAAATTTTCTTTCCTTGGCATTAAATACAAGAAACACCCCACTATCATATCCTCACTTCATGCTTGCAAACTTATCTCGCAAGGATGTGAAGTTTTTCTTGCTTCTGTCATTGTCACTGAATCCAAGGAAATTATCCTAGCAGACATTCCAATCGTAAACGAGTTCCCAGATGTGTTTCCCTCCAAATTGCCCAGTTTACCACCCGAGAGGGAAGTCAACTTCACTATTGAGCTCATTCCAGGTGCAGCACCTGTTTCTATAGCTCCTTACAGGATGTCCCCCACGGAACTCAAGGAATTAAAAAGACAGTTGCATGAACTATTAGACAAGGGTTTTATTAGACCTAGCACATCCCCTTGGGGTGCGCCGGTTCTTTCTGTCAAGAAGAAGGATAGTTCTCTCAGGCTGTGCATCGACTACCGGCGATTGAATCAACTTACAATCAAGAACAAGTATCCATTGCCGCGTATCGATGAGCTCTTCGATCAGCTTTCAGGAGCGGAGTATTTCTCTAAGATTGACCTCCGATCAGGTTATCATCAGCTTAGAATTAAAGAAGATGACATTTATAAATCGGCTTTTTGAAGTCGTTATGGTCACTATGAATTCGTGGTGATGCCGTTCGGGTTAACTAATGCCCCAGTAGCATTCATGCAACTTATGAACAGTGTCTTCCAGACGTATCTGGACCAGTTCATCGTCGTCTTCATTGATGATATCTTAATATATTCCAAGACAAAAGAGGAACATGAAGGACATTTGAGGATAGCTTTGTAAACACTTAGAAAACACAAGCTCTATGCCAAGCTTAACAAGTGTGAGTTTTGGCTCAAGGAAGTTTCATTCCTAGGCCACATCATTTCAAAAGAAGGTATCGCTGTGGATCCTTCTAAGATAGAAGCTGTCAAGAATTGGAGTTGGCCAACGACTATATCAGAAGTAAGAAGCTTTTTGGGTCTAGCTAGTTATTATAGGAGATTCATTAAGGACTTCTCAAAACTCATTGTTCCTTTAACTAGACTCACAAGAAGAGAAAATCCATTTATCTGGTCAGAGGAATGTGAAAAGAGCTTTCAAAAATCTTAAGAATCATCTTACTACAGCTTCTATTTTATCACTACCAGTGGAGGGTGGTGGATTTGAAGTATATACGGATGCGTCTGGCATTGGTTTATGATGCGTTCTTATGCAGAATGGAAAGGTAATATGCTATTCTTCAAGACAACTGAAACGTCACGAAGAAAATTATCCTGTGCATGACTTGGAATTAGCAGCTGTTATTTTCGCCTTAAAAATTTGGCGTCATTATCTTTATGGAGAAAAGTTTACGGTCTACTCGGACCACAAGAGCTTGAAATACTTATTCTCTCAAAAGGAGCTCAACATGAGGCAGAGGAGGTGGTTAGAGTATCTCAAGGACTTTGATTTTGCTATTCAATATCATCCTGGCAAGGCTAATGCTGTAGCAGATGCACTCAGCAGAAAACCAATGGGTATGCTATCAAGTCTTATGATTAGTGTGACTAACCTTGTTCCTCAATTTGCTCAGTTGAACTTAGATGTTGACATAAAGGAAGAAGACTGTTTCCTAGCTAATATCCGAGCTCAACCTACATTGATAGAGGATTTGGTCAAGTTGCAAGATAATGATCCGATATTACTGAAAATTAAGGCCAATATTGAACAAAGGCCAGATTTCTCTATTTCCAATGACGAAAGATTATTGTTTAAGGGCCGAATATGTGTACCAGATCATGAGGATACAAAGAAACTGATCTTAGAAGAAGCACATAAATCAAGATACACCATTCATCCAGGAGGCAAAAAGATGTATCAAGATCTCAAAAGAAATTTCTGGTGGCCCAATATGAAGAGAGAGATAGCGGATTTCGTATCCCGTTGTCTCACCTGCCAACAAGTAAAAGCAGAACATTTTAGACCCGCAAGTAAATTACATCCCTTGAATATTTCCGAATGGAAGTGGGAGAGTATAGGGATGGATTTCATTATGGGTTTACCCAAGACCAGAGGATGACATGATGGAATATGGGTGATCATAGACCGATTGACTAAATCTGCACATTTCATACCAATTAAAAGTCGATGGTCTGTGGATATTCTAGCAGCTTTATACATAAAAGAAATTGTCAGATTACATGGGATCCCAGCCTCTATTATATCGGATAGAGATCCTCGATTCACATCACAGTTCCGGAAGGGTCTACAACATTCACTAGGGACTAGATTAAATTTTAGCACAACTTTTCATCCCCAAACTGATGGTCAAATAGAAAGGACGAATCAGGTGGTAGAAGACATGCTCAGAGCTTGTGTTATCAATTTTGGAGGAAGTTGGCATAATCACTTGCCTCTGGTAGAATTTGCTTACAATAATAGTTATCAGGCTAGCATACAAATGGCACCTTTTGAAGCCTTATATGGTAAAAGTTATCGATCACCAATATGTTGGAATGAAATAGGGGAAAAATAATTTCTAGGCCCCGACCTTATCAAGGATTCTACAGAAAAGATCAAGCTCATTCAAGAAAGAATGAAAATGGCACAAGATAGGTAAAAGTCTTATACCGATAATCGAAGACGTGACTTGGAGTTTCAGGTAGGAGATCATGTATATTTGAAAGTTTCTCTAGGCCGTGGTATTCGAAGATTTGGTATTAAAGGAAAGCTAACTCCAAGATTCATTGGCCCATTTGAAATTCTTGAAAGGGTCGGTGAAGTAGCATACAAACTAGCTTTACCTCCACAACTAGCAGGAGTTCATGACGTATTTCACGTCTCCATGTTGAAGAAGTATGTATATGATCCGAACCACATCATCACTTATGACAATCTGGAGATTCAGAAGGACATGACATACGACCAAACGCCAATAAAGATTTTGGAGCGTGAAGTGCAACAATTAAGAAATAAAGTTATTCCTATGGTCAAGATCCAATGGAAGAAAATATGGCCATATGAAGCAACATGGGAAACCGAAGCAGCTATGCGGAAAAGATTCCCAGAATTATTTAATTATAAGTACACTCTCCATAATCCATGTATTGAATTTGGGGACCAAATTCTTCTAAGTGGGGGAGGGTGTAGTGCCCCAAGATTTGTATAAGTAATTTTTATAATTATTAATAAATTTTTAGAAGGCCTAAATATATTAGCAAAGGGATTATGAGATTTATAAGTCTTTATAAGGCCCAAATTAGGTTAAATAATTAACCAAGCCTATCTAATTATTACCCAAAAGGTTTAAGGACCAAACCCATTAAGTTTGGCCCATGTTCTAGAGGGTTATTTAGCTTATTCACGGATTTTTAAAGATAAATGCTAATTATCTAAGATAATTATATGGATAAATGAATAAAAGAGTTTTATTTATTTGAAATTCTATATACGTTGAACGTAACGGTCTATCGCGCGACCGTCACATGCTTGTAACGCATGGGTTTACGACTGTTACACTCTGTGAATTCCGTAAGTTGAAGAACTTATAAAAAGATGGGAACTTGATGATCTTATCCACTAGGGATCGACTTGAGAGAGTTCATAACACTACTAAGGACTCTTAGGGATTAGGTTTTGGTAGAATAAGGACTCTAGAATCGATCTAATCTTCAAACCCTAGCTAGAACCCTATAAATAGGACCTAGTTCTGAACTGCGTGACCCTTACTTTTGCTCGCGTGGAATCAAGGTAAGTGATGTGACACAACCAACGACTTAAGCAAGCAAGCACATTTGCATTCAAATGGGCCGATATGGGCCACCGCTCTATCGTCGCTCACCCAAGCCCGGGGTAACTTGGCGATGCCAAGTAGAGGATGTGAGAGTTGGGCCCTTGCTGGTAGAGGGCCAGCAAGGCCAAGGCTTGATCCCAAGGGTATGGAGGCCCAATTCAATGGGGCCGACAAAGTGCCGAGGGCACCGGTTACACTCTTCCCCACGGTGATTACTCAAAGCGACGGGGCTTGAGGATCGAGCTCTCACTCTCACGGCCAGCGGAACTATGAACTAATATTGAAAGACAAGCACCAAATTAGAGCTAGGTTGGAGCACTTACTTGACCGGTTTGAAGAAATCGGTCCCGCTCAGAGACGAGGGCGACCGGGGAGGTGAGTGGTTCCCCACACGCTGCGTCAGGGCAGCTTGACCTGTTTAACACTTACAAAACTACACCTCTAGCAGGAGGGGGGACCTTGGGGTGGGGGTTAAATGATATTACATCCAAAACTACCTCCACACAGGGAGGGGCCTTCAGCCGGCCAAGCAGGGAGGGGAGAAAAGGGGAAAAGATCGCCGAAAGGAGGTCGAGATCCGATCTGCCTGCTCTCTGCGATATGGGACTGACTGACGGAGTTGTGGATGCAGAACCTGCTCTAGAATTTTGCTGATGACGGAACTAGTGGGGAATTCTTCGTAACTGGATCGGAAAGTCGAATGAATTTTGTTGATTTCTTCTGGTATCAATGCTGGTCTGGGTGGAGGCTCGAACAGGGTGGCAGTTCTTCGGATCTGACTGCTTCAGGTTCCCAATAGCAGGAAGAAGGGGATGCCATGACCGCTCCTGAGCTCAGAATCAAGTGCTGCTAGAGTCGTTGGAATTGTGAACGAGTCCTCTTCGAAGCAAGACTGACAAGGAAGCCAAATGTTGTCGGAGAAGACCAGTAGGCTCTGAACACTGATGAGAGGTCGGTGCAGACTGTGGGGAAGCAGAACCGCGCACCCGGGGGAGAAAATTGAGAACTCCTGGATCCGGATGCCAAACTGAGCTCTTCTTTTTGGGGATGAAAGAAGACTCAGAGTAGATGACTTTTAATGAGAACTCTTGCTCAGATTCCCAGTAGGATGGCCGCAGTCGCGCTTCTCATCAGGTTCAGGTGCTCTGCCGGGGTAGCTTCGCGCAGTCGAGGGAGAACAGCTCTCCCGGATAGCACGGTGCTCAGATGACGACGAAACCACCGCCGTTGCCAAAGAAGACTGGCAGACGCTTCCATGGGTTATTCTTGGGCCTTCAGATTCGTCCGGAGGAAGCCGTAGTAGCCTCTACAAACTACTACTCTTCTACAGATCTTCAACTGGGAAATAGTTCGCCGATGGAGCTTTATCTATCAACCAAATAAGAAGAAGAAGTGGTGAATGGGGAAGGGAGAAGTGATGGGTGGTGGGAGGAGAATGTGGGGGTGGTGTAGAGGTTGACTATAGGTGGTGGAGGGGTTGGAGAAAGGAGAGGGTTGCAGGGGTTGCTGGTTTCGATCAAGGTGGAGGGAGGGTGATGGTGGTGGTAGCTCTTGGGTGGGTGGAATGGAGGGGAGGGGATGGGGGGTGACCAACTCAAAGGGGAGGGGGAAGGGGGCGGCCAAGGCAATGGAGGGAAGGGGGTTTTCAAAATTCAAATGGGCCTAGGGAAGTGAAGGGTGGCATGGGGAGAGGGCAAAGTGTATTGGGAAAGAGGTGGGGTGGTTGGTGGTTGGAGGGTGGGGTGGGGATTGGGGGGTTCTACCCTTGGGACTAGGGGGTGGAGTAAAGGGGTTGTGGGGAAGTGGAATGGCCTTAATGGGGTAGGTGGGAGGGTGGAGGTGGTTGGGAAGTGGAGGAGAGAGAGAGGGGGCCGAACCATGGAGAGAGAAAGAGAGAGAGAGTGAGATATGGGGTGGGGAGTCTCTCCCCTAGGGCTTCTCACCCACTCTAGGATTCTCTCCACTAAAACTAAATAATTTGAGCTCTCAAGAAAAATTTGCATTGATTCATTCATTAATTCCAAATGAGGGGAATGGGGCCCTACACATAGGCAACTCTCATTTTACAAAAAGACCCTGACAATTGACTCAATAACAAATAACCAAGGGGGTAGGGGCGCCCTTGGGCCAAGCCCAATGAATTGGGCCCAATAGCTAACTAATCAACCTAATGACACTCAAACTTAGGGAAATAAGCACAAGACCTAGGGACATGACTCAAATAAAATGAAAATTACATCAAAATGACTCAAATAGAAAGCAAAAAATGGATAATTGGGCCTTTATAGAGAGAGGCCCGAACTCAAATGTCGCCGGAATGTGAGGAAGACCCGAGCCAAAGGGAGTCACGGGTGATGCCTCCATCAGTAAGGAGTCATAATCTCACGTAAGTTCTTTAGAGGAATTTGTTTACAATACTTTAGACTAACTCCTCTCCAAATTTCACATCTTTAGGTCAAGAGGTCGTGGAGATAGAACCTAAGGAATTTGCTGAAAAGTCACAGGAAGAGTAGAGCTAGGACACAAGATTTCCAAACCAAATCAGAAGTTACAGCCTAAGTTAAGAGGTAGGTCATCTCATGAACGGTAAAAACATCTTGATAGGACAAAAAGCCCTCTGATTTGATTGAGTTTCATGCATTGTAGATCATCAATTTCATGTTTTACTAGTTCTATGCATCTCATGCATCTCTTAGTCTTAATGGAAATTAAAAGGAAACTATCCTGTTAAATCATTTGATACCTATGCATGTAGTTGGCTTATACTTCGTTGTAATGTCTAAGAACACCATGTGTTTGATTTAGACATGATGTGAGTTGATCTCTTAGGTTTCATATAGTTTTCTGTCAGCAGATACTGTAACGCACCATAGTAGGACCGTCACACTCAAGTAACGGCCATACGATGGACCGTTACAGACCCTGATTGCCTATTGATTTCTCTGTTATCTCTGACGCATCTATGCAGGAGCGTTACGTTACTGTAATGGCTGTTCGATAGACCGTCACACTACTGTGACGCACCACTTATAGACCATCAGAAGCCCTGTGTTCTGTCAATCCTAGATAGAACAAGATTTGTCAAACTTACTTATTATTAAGCCTAGTTAATTAGAGTTTTCACCTGATTATGTGAATTTAAGGTTATTTTAATTATTCATAATCGGGGTTGCATGATTTCAGGAACTCAATGGTATTTTAAGTTATGTTAGTTTCATAAGCCAAGAAAATTATATAGTCTTGTATTCTAAATCATGATTCTTTTAACTATTGTATTGTCGGAGTTTCATCATGATTTTCACGTTGATACTTGTATCTCTCTATCAATAGAGTCATTTCTATAAGTACATGGCACATATTCCGGTATGTTGTCCATTAGTTCACACTTTGAACTATAGGAACACAATCTTGGACTTGAGGACCTCTCTTTTGGATATTCCTTCCAATGGACTAGGAAATCTTATTTCAAGGCCTCCGTAATTCTCCGCGAGCCTGGGATTCCCACTAGGACGCCGAGTTGGTTGTACCATTAAAGCCCATTAACTAGATTGCACAAACCGATGTTTTCTAGTTCTAGTAATGTAACGGCTCTACATTGGACCGTCAGACTCACGTAACGGCCCAATGCATGACCGTCACATTTCTCTGAGTCTATTTTTATCTTTCTAGACTCGGATCACTGTAACGGCCCACTACTGGCGCGTCACATGATGTAACGGCCCAGTAGATGACCGTCACACAGCTTGTATATGTTAACCCAAGGTTTGACCAAAGGGTTGATTTTCTAAGGTTCTAGATGGACTAATGATAATCTAGAACTTATCATATTGATCAAGCAACTTAATATAATGAATGAAAAATAAAGAATGTACTGTTATGCTGCCGATTTATTTCCATAAGCATAGCATAGTCTAAGTCATTCTTGATCTCATATATTTCAATTGAAGCGTTCATTCATTGATTTTCATTATTTGGAATTGTTATATTCTTGGCCATACTTTACTGTTACATGCGTGGAAGTAGTTTAATTTATACCTGAAGATGCGATCGAGCACTGATTGTGTTCAAGGGCTCTATGCTAGTCCCCTCGGCTGATTGCCGGAAATATACTATTTTTTAAACCATGGGGTATGATGCTACTGGCGTCGCATTGCGCAGGGAGTACTATTTCTATAAATAAGTGAAGATCCACGACACGCTATGACATTCTTGTACATGACTTTCTTGCTTGATATCCCACATAAATTCACGAACTATGTACTCAAAAGAGACTAGTGTGATGAATATGTGGCTTGACAGTACATTCTCGATACATTATTGTTCATGAAAGGCTAATAACATGTTCTTATTATGTTCTTGATAGTTCATTCTTGTTCATTCTATCTTACATGGTTATCTTGTTACTTTGGTTTAATCGCATGATTGATTCACAATTCGCATGATTTTACCTTATTCTCTAGAGCTAAAATGTTAACTACTTTAATAGTGCCCTTATGTTGATGCGAAGATACCTACTGGGCAAGTGTGCTCATTACCTACTTTTCCAACATTTTTCAGGAGATGGAAGTAGTTCAGATTCGGATTCGGGCTATACTAGTGGCGGGTCTGGAAGCGAGTGAAAGTATTGTAAAGTTAAGAGTGAAGACATAGGAAGTCTATAATATTTAGATCGAGTCAATGTAATTTTTCCTATTTCTTGAGTCTGGAAGAATGGATTAAATGAGGAAGGGCGATTGTATTTGAATATTTGTTTAATGATGAATAAAGTGGATTTTGATTGAAATATTGTGCAATTGCATTATCTATGTATGATTGCCTTTGCGCTCTGATTATTCTTGCTTGCAAGAGGTTTACCATGCCGGCTGTCCACGTCCTCGAGCGAGTCTTCCACTGTAATAATGGCTCGGGGCGTGATAGGTCGACCCTTGTAGTGGGTCGACCCCAGGGGTTGACCCCTGTAGGCAGACTACAGGAAATGTGTTCTGTCCATTCCAGAAACACTAAGGGTCGACCCATGCCAGTAAAGGTTCAAAAAACACGCCAAACCTCTATGAATTCAAGGAAAAATAAATGATTAAATATTACAATAATCCCATGATGATCAAACACGCCAAACCTCTATGATCGACCCCTGTAGTCTGCCTACAGGGGTCGACCCCTGTAGGCAAACTATAGGAAATGTGTTCTGTCCATTCCAGAAACACTAAGGGTCGACCCCATGGGTCGACCCATGCCAGTAAAGGTTCAAAAAACATGCCAAACCTCCATGAATTCAAGGAAAAATAAATGATTAAATATTACCATAATCCCATGATGATCAACCATGAATTTTCATACTGAAAAACATGATAAAGCAAGAGGCTAGATGAGAATCAAAAATTACTTGCATCAAGTAATAACACTATGAACATGTTCACATTAAAATACATCATTGAACCTATTCAAACATGTATTTGACTTTCCATTCACAACCAACAAAAACACATTTCACCAAATGACAAGGTTTTGAAATGATGAACATGAATCACTCAATCAACCAAATATTAAAGCATGGGAGCTCAACCGTTCAATCACTTTCTTGTATCTTTCACAATTTCAACATCAAAATGCTTCAACACCCAAATGTTAACAATCATGTCAAATGTAAAGCATGTAGAAAAGTATGGGAACTCATTTATTCAAATGGCATTCTTGTTGATAAAAACTAACGTTCATGAAACATTGTTATCACGAGGAGCATTGTCATAAACATAGAATCTTCAAATTGCATGCATCACTTGCATCACACACATTAGTGAATATTCAACCATGCAAACATGTTTTCTCATGAATTCTCATTGAGTACAAGGCATATGCATTCTTTCATGTATGTTTTCCACAAAATCTTTCTCATTCAATACAAAGTCATCTCACCAAGTGTATATGCAATGTATATGCAATGTGCTAGCATCATTCCATCACAAGGCAACCAAAAATAATTGACATTAACAGTCCATATGGAAACACATATATAGAGAGCCACACAAAGTCACAAATGCATCCACATGATGAAATCACAATAACAACATTCTGTAATCACCAAAATCACATACACAACAATCTCCCCCATTTTGATGATGATAAAATGTTACACATTAATGCTCTCTCCCTCTTTGACATAATCAGAAATGGGGATCAACATGGGGAATTCATGATAGCATCAAGACCAAAACCAACATGCTTTCTCCCCCTTTGACAAAATCAGAACGGGCATGCAAAATACTATGTTCGTGAATTAAGCATAAAATTACTACCTCTCCCCCTTTGTCATTGACAAAAATCAACGGGCAATGGGGTTATTAAGAGAATCAAATGCACAGTATGTTCAAAAAGATGCAATTCAAAATATGCATGTGTGAATGCTATAAATACCAAATATGTTAGATATGGAAGTATGGGCAATATGAACATGCAGAGTGCAAAGTGATCAAGTATGATTGACCTTCAAGCAAATAAATGTATATGCATGTAATATAGCTCCCCCATTTTATTTAAAGTGAAGGGATATGTGTAGGAAAAGTGCAAGTGAGTCAGTAAAACTAGGATGCTCATGTGTACACCTAGGGGATTGTGAAATCATATAGGAGAATTAAGCAAAAGTCAATACAATCAATCAATTTTCTGAATACATATTAAATCAAATTTCCAAATGTGTAAGTGAATTACATGAAAATAGATTGATGTAATATGGATATTCAGATTTTCAGATTAACACAATGAGAGATTATACAAACTGCACTTCAATATATGAGAACAACATATTGGAGGCTACGCTCTGCCACAATGAGATTTTCAGAATTTTTCAATTCAATTTTTTTCACAATGACAATCAGAATTTTTCCTTGAGTGATCAAGTTCAAATAACTCCTTTTTACGCGAGGAGACACATGGAACTCATGCCAAGCTCCCCAGTTACTCAGAGTATTAACCGTTTCACTTCATTTTGAGCAGAGATATTATAGTACAATACCTTTCTGAAATGAACCACATCACATCTCAGGTGACATGAGCCCAATTTATTCAGTGAGACTAAACATTGCTCTACCTTTCATTTTTCATTTTCTTTCAACAAATAGACAGGCAGCTTTTTCCTCAACTGCATGTCTAACAAACATGCAGCAAGTTTAATATCTCTAGAGTGTTGAAAGGAAATTCCTATATCCTTATGACTACACTCATTTTCACATTTTGTGCATGATGCGTGTGAATTTGATTTAGCATGTATATCGAAAATATTATGAGCACATAACAATGTAGCTCCCCCTATCTAGATACACTTATCAAATCTTTACTCCCCCTGAGTGTTTGACATGAAGCACACTAGTTAAAACTCAGATACAATATTATTTACTAAGGGAGTGTGAGATCTTAGAATTTTTAAGGAAGAGATTTTTAGCATATATTAACATGCAAGCATACAATGGAAACATGCAAATATGCAGTGCAGAATGCAACAAGAGTGCAGTATGCAAGATTCTAAATTTCACATGATAACTCTATATGCATCTAATGTAACTAATGCGTGAAATGCATTTTTGCAAATGTGAGAACATAGTTTTATTTTTAACAGAGGATTAAAGAGTTTCATACAACGCATCACAGCTTTCACCACATGATAAGCAACCATAAAATAATATGATCATCCAAAAGAGAGTGGAATAGCATTAATCTCAAGTTCTTCAGCTAGCAAGACTCCCCCTTAATCAAATGCATGTATTTCAGAAATTTCATTTAAGTTTGATGCCATATGCATAGAAGACTCATGGTATCGGGCGGAGGCACATTCTCACGCACGGTGATAGATTTAAGATAGGAATGACCTGCCCTTTCTCAAATCACCATTTAATATACCATGAAGTCATGTAGTGATAATAAGATAGATGCAATATAAACTCATAAGAAAAACAGATTTTTCTTGATTTTCATGAAGGAAATTCACTTAAAATAAATTTCATATTTTCAAAGATAATTCAAAATTTTATTTTTAAAACCTGTGCTTTGAGCAACCATTATTTTCCAAGCCTTCCACTTGACCTCAAGGCAATTCTGCACCAAAAATTCTCATGTGGATATTTTGGGTACCCAAGTCTTCTTGGGTCCCGGATGGTTAGTTGCACCTCTAGTGGGTGCCTTCCACATTCTCTGTGCATGCATATCATCAAAATACATCAATTCATAATCATCCATATTATGTCCAATCTCACCACAATAATGACAACAACCAAACGACTTTTCATTCTTCTTAACATGATAAGCATGGAAATTTCTCTTCTTTATAGCATGAGTGTCATCATTCTTCTTTTGAAAGCAAGAGTTCATTGTGTGACCATATTTCTCACAATAATAGCAATGCAATGGGGGAACTCTATTACATGGTCGTTTTGCATGAACATAGGAATTTTCAAATCAATTTCTCCTTTTTGAAAACTTCCTTGAATTTTTAAAATCATTTTTTCTACCACATACTTTCAAATTATCATTCTTCAAAGCAAGACAATCATGCATCATATGACCAATTTTGTCATAATAAAAATATGAAATTTTCCTTGTGGATGGATGTGTGTGTGCAGCATGATTGTGCTTCCTAGCATTGACATTTGTATAAGTTGAATTATTTTTTAATTTCGAATCATGGTTCAATTTTTGCTTAACATCTTAGTTCTGGTTTTTCTTTTAAATATGCTGAATAGGGTGAGCATTTGAGGTACTAGCTATATTCGAACTTAAGACAAAAGAAGTGTACAATTTATTTTCAAAGTTCTTTTTGTTCACCGGATTATAACCTAGTCCTTCCTTTTGAAAGTTCACCTTAGTTCCCAAAATTTTGTTCAAGTTTTCTTTCCCTTGGACAAATTTAGACAATGATACATTCGAGTCTACAATTTCATATTCAAGTGAAGCAATGTGCAGCTCATAACTTGTAATTTCTTGTTCGCTACAAAGAATAGTCTCATTCAACACTCTATCGGCAATTTTATAGCTTTCAATCTCTTGTTCCAACACAAGTAGGTTTTCAGATTCAGCATTGACATCCAAAGCTTTCTCTTTTTCAAAAGTTAACAATTTTTCAGACATGGCGTTGTTTAATTGCTTCAACTGTTCATTTTCAGATTTCAACAACGCATTTTCTTTTTCAATTTTTTCAAAACATTTTAAGCTACCTTCAAGTAAACACATTTGAATTAGCAAGGCACCGTTTTTCTTTTTAAGATCCTCATTTTCATCCATGATGCTCGTGCTATCAATTTCACTATCAAGAAGCTTTTCAAATAATTTTTCATTATCAGACAATGAATCTAACTTATTTCTAAAACACTTTTCAGTTTATTCAAGCAATGAAATCTTAGACAACAAGTATTTATTTTGTTCATGCAATTCATGACACTCATTTTCAGAATCCAAACATCTATTAGATTTTTCAAGCATAGCATATTCTTCACGCATGTCAGAAATATCTTCTTCAAATAATTTTGTTTTGGATTCCAGAAGTTCATTTTGACTTTCTAAACTTTCAATTTTTGAATCTAACAATGTGCACTTTTCACAAGAAATATTAGCATGCACATTCTCATTAGTTTTCTTTTTCAGAGTTTTATTTTCAGATTTGAGCTTCTTACATTTTTCATACAAATTAGCATAAGCTAATTCCCATTCCTCAACAGAAAGCTCTTCAGACTCAGAATTTACCTACTCTAAATTTTCGTCACCATGAGCCATTAAGCATGGATCCATCACTTCTTCTTCATACTTTCGCACCAACTCGTCCCGAAGGTCTCTTGCTGACCTACAAGGAGAAATACATGAAAGTACATTACATTCAATGTTATCCTTCAGAAAATTTAAAGCTCGAAGATTTTCATTTGTAGAATGTTTATATGGTTCTTCACATATGACTTTCCAAATATAAGGCTCATGCAAACCAAGATAAACACACATAGCATTTCTCCAAGAAATGTAATCATGACCATCAAAAATAGGTAAGCAATTCATCGACATATGTTCAACAGAAAAATTCATGATTGACAATGCACTAAGATCACTCTATAAATCGCTAGATCTAGGGACAACAGAGCCTCACTCTGATATCAATTGTTGGGGTCCCGCAGTGCATGAACACAGATCTATTGGGGGGGTGAATAGATCCCTCTACTAAAAATATGTCCAATTAAAAACTTAAACCTACCTGCAGCGGAATTAGTAAGTTTCACAAGATTGAGGAATTTAAACTAAGCAGGATAAACTAGATTCTCTCAATCTTACCGAGCTCACACGATTGCGTAAATAGATTAAACGGTGATGCACACAATCACATTATTCAAACCATGAGACACAGGGATTTTTAAAGTGGTTCGGGGCCACGATGGGCTCCCTACGTCCACCCCTCACCAAACCTGTGAGGCTTCACTAATGTTAAAAATAGTCCCGGGAAAAATCTCCACACACACACAGAGCCAAGCTCCAACACACACACGTAGGGCGATGCCTACACAACCATACGGGAGTAAACTCCCAACCACACACGGGGAACACACCCCAAGTTACGCCCAAGCACACACGTAGATATGCTCCGCACAAAACGACGCACAAGTGTCAACACAAACACTCGGAGAACCCTTTCTCCGAACCCCCACACAAAAATCCTTTCAGAAGTTTATCAAACGAAGACAAATAGATACAATGAACCCCAAACAAACTCTAAAGATTGAAATGAAGAAGATGTAGCATGTATGAAGCTCCCCCTTTTAGAAATACTTCGACTCTTCTTGGCTCGTTGTCGGATGGTCGCGATGTCGCCATCATCTTGCTCCTCTCATCATTCCACTCCCTTTTCTCTTATATCACGAGCTCCAAATCTTCATGGATGTAGATGATAACCTCCTTGCAAGAGCTCCTCTTCCTTTTCCCTCTTTTCTTCTCCTAGAAGAAAAAGAAAATAAGCATTAGGGTTCATCTTCTTACAAAACTCGGAGTTCACATTCATATATATATAGGAAATGCCAAATGACTCATATAACCCTCCTAAAACATGTTAGAAACACCCTCATAACTTTAGGAACCTTTGGAGGGTAGTTTGGTAAAGTTCCATGGGGTTTAGAAAGGGTTTTAACACTTTATGGAACTCTCGTTCTAGAAGGGTCGACCCTCGGGCAGACAGACCACGGACAGACCAAAATAAAAACCTAGACACACTGGGGTCGACCCCTGCAGATAGACTACAGGAAATGTGTTCTGTCCATTCCAGAAACACTAAGGGTCGACCCCATGGGTCGACCCATGCCAGTAAAGGTTCGAAAAACACGCCAAACATCAATGAATTCAAGAAAAAATAAATGATTAAATATTACCATAATCCCATGATGATCAACCATGAATTTTCATACTGAAAAACATGATAAAACAAGAGGCTAGATGAGAATCAAAAATTACTTGCATCAAACAATAACACTATGAACATGTTCACATTAAAATACATCATTGAACCTATTCAAACATGTATTTGGCTTTCCATTCACAACCGAAAAAAACACATTTCACCAAATGACAAGGTTTTGAAATGATGAACATGAATCACTCAATCAACCAAATATTAAAGCATGGGAGCTCAACCATTCAATCACTTTCTTGTATCTTTCACAATTTCAACATCAAAATGCTTCAACACCCAAATGTTAACAATCATGCCAAATCCAAAGCATGTAGAAAAGCATGGGAACTCATTTATTCAAATGGCATTCTTGTTGATAAAAACTAATGTTCATGAAACATTGTTATCACGAGGAGCATTGTCATAAACATAGAATCTTCAAATTGCATGCATCACTTTCATCACACACATTAGTGAATATCCAACCATGCAAACATGTTTTCTCATGAATTCTCATTGCGTACAAGACATATGCATTCTTTCAAGTATGTTTTCCTCAAAATCTTTCTCATTCAAAACAAAGTCATCTCACCAAGTGTATATGCAATGTATATGCAATGTGCTAGCATCATTCCATCACAAGGCAACCAAAAATAATTGACATTAACAGTCCTTGTTGAAACACATATATAGAGAGCCACAAAAAGTCACAAATGCATCCACATGATCAAATCACAATAATAACATTTTGTAATCATCAAAATCACATACACGACAATCTGCATCTTGACATCTGTAAAAGGAGTCTCTGCCAGCATGATAGAAGAATCCATTTGAACAGTCATATATTCTGCATGATCATGGCATTCCTATGAATCTTGACTAGGTCAGTCCTCCCAATCATTGTCTCAATGCATACATAGCATGCATGGTCTTTTCCCCATTCACGTATCGAGTTATAATTTCAGATAGGGTGTTTCTGAACCCTTCTCATTCGAATGCTTGCTTGGTATAACCCTATGGGTATATCAAATGGTGAGCGATGGAAACCCGAATTATGTTCGGGTGAAAATCATTTACTATGCGTGAGTCGCGAACTCCACCTTGTACCAAGGGATCTGTGCATGGATGTGTGATCAAAAATTTGCACGATAATCAAAGCATGCATTGCCGCATTTCAAAAAAAAAACTACAAACAAAAGTCTACTTCTGGCTAGGCTTAAGTCGACTTGGCCCTGGCCAAGTCGACTTAAATCTGTTCCCAGAAGCAGAAGTCTGCTTCTGGCTGGGTTCAAGTCGACTTGGCCCTATT
Organism: Amorphophallus konjac; assembly: GCA_022559845.1. NCBI lineage: Eukaryota > Viridiplantae > Streptophyta > Magnoliopsida > Alismatales > Araceae > Amorphophallus > Amorphophallus konjac. Next base: position 28,867,221 of record CM040125.1, read on the forward strand.
GAAGAGGATCGTCAAGCAGCAAAGGCATTTATCACTTTATATCTATTTTGAGTGTTTTATTTTAAGTGGTCACATTAGTGAGTCTATATGTGTAATTTTCTTTTAAGATGTCATTATCATGTACTAGTCTTTAGTGTCTTTAGTCATCCATCGAAAGTTCTGTCTTAGGTGATGTTAGTCATAAATGATTAAGTGTTAGGTGTTGAAGATTAAGTGTTAGGTGAGGTTTGACATTAATAGTCATGGAGGTACGCGCTTCGTTCCACACTCACACTGCTGATTTAGTATATTTTCTATTATGCTGGGTTTGTGAGAATAGGGACGTTAGCTAGTTGCAAATTGCCATGGTTGTGAGTTGTGAGTGCCCGTTCCTTAGCTCCAGTCGAGCACCGGGCTCGGACTGCATTACCCTAGGCGATAGTGGTTCCTTAACTACTGTGATCCCACGTTTCCCTCGTAAGGGACGATCGTTGGGCTAGAGTGAGTTGATGTTGAGAGACGTCTCCACCCGGAGAACGCCACGGTAGTCAGCCGCTCGGCTTCCCTTAGTGTGCTAGTGTTGGCCACACTTTGAGTCAGTCGTACGTCTTAGCCCGGTCGCGTCACCCATCCCACATCGGTTTGGTATCAGAGAAAGTTGCCCACTTGTTCTCACAAGTCAGGTCCTTGGTCAAGTCTGCTCCATCGGGAAGGAAGAATTTGAAACTTCGGGTGCATCGTTCTTGAGATGGGGACGGGTGCAAGGCCCCATTCGAAGCTCCAGATGCGTCCTCCTCCGCTCCGCTGTGAAGGGAAAATTTGAAGCTTTAGGTGCATCATCCTTGAGATGGGGACGGGTGCGAGACCACACTTGAAGCTCCAGGTCCGTCCTCCTCTGTCGTCCGTATTCGCCTCCACCAAACGCCGCTGCCACGAGAGTCCTGCAACTCAAGGTTCGAGGTCGAACCTCCTCCAAGCGGAGGGGTTTGACGAGGATCATCAAGCCGCATGGGCATTTATCACTTTATATCTATTTTGAGTGTTTTATTATAAGTGGTCACATTAGTGAGTCTATATGTGTAATTTTCTTTTAAGATGTCACTATCATGTACTAGTCTTTAGTGTCTTTAGTCATCCACCGAAAGTTTTGTCTTATGTGATGTTAGTCATAAATGATTAAGTGTTAGGTGTTAAAAATTAAGTGTTAGGTGAGGTTTGATATTAATAGCCGTTGAGGTATGCGCTTCGTTCCACACTCACATTGCTGATTTAGTATATTTTCTATCATGCTGCGTTTGTGAGAATAGGGCCGTTAGCTAGTTGTAAATTGTCGTGGCTATGAGTTGTGAGCGCCTGTTCCTTAGCTCCAGTCGAGCACTGAGCTCGGACTGCATTACCCTAGGTGACAGTGGTTCCTTAACCGCTGTGATCCCACATTTCCCTCTCAAGGGAGAATCGTCGGGCTAGTGTGAGTTACTGTTGAAAGACGTCTCCACTCGGAGAACGCCACGGTAGTCAACCGCTTGGCTTCCCTTAGTGTGCTAGTGCTGGCCACACTTTGAGTCGGTCGTACTTCTTAGCCCGGTCGCGTCACCCGTCCCGCATCACCTGTCCAAGTCGACTTGTTCCCCCCCAGTGCCCTTGTTCCCATCAAAAAAAAGAAGGAGAAATAGCAGAGCAATCAAAAAGATAATAAGAAATAAAAGGACAAGGCATGTGCATGGCTTATCACTTAACTTTAAACAGATTCTCAAGTGCATTTGCATGGTCCCATGATCGAATTTCAAAGATAACAAAATTTCCTGCATTCACATGATCTCTCAATTGAATTTCATAGAAAAAAAAGATTCTTAAATGCATTTGCATGATCTCATGACTGAATTTCAAAGAAAAGCAAATCCTCAAGTGTATATGCATGGTTCACGAATGGATTTCAAGCATGCACAACACCTCACACATGCATCTGCAAGATTTTGGTCCATATGCAAGAAGAAACAAAAGAATGCATTCATATGGTTCTCCATCAGATTGCATAAACCCTTTTAAAATTGGAATCTGCTCCTTCTCATCTGCTTCCATGTTTTGAATTCAAACATGACTTGTATGAAAATCCCATGCACGCATCCTTTGAATCTCTGAAAACCCCCATGTACAATCAATTATACATGAACTTCTTACCGTCTTTGCATAGGCTAGCACCAAATGGGTGAGGAATTTCACAAGTTCATCAAAGGGCCGAGTCCCAACTTCACATGAAGCCCTTGTACATAGTGGATCATCTCACTTGCCCATATGCAAATCCATCAAGTCTCACCTATATTGAAAAATCTAGAAAGTTCACTATTGAATGAAACCCAAACCTGCCAGTCGGTTCGGTCGACCGAACCTTGGGCCTAGGGTTCGGTTGACCAAACTCTGCAACAAATTCGGAACCGTCATCTCTGGGAGGTTCGGGCCACTGAACCCCCCCCCCCCATTCGGCCGACCGAACTCTGAAACCATCCGAAGCCTCTAACCCTGGGAGGTTCGGTCGACCGATTAAGGCTCATTGGTCTATCGAACCCCCCTGTCTTTTCAAAAAAAAAACAAGAAAGGAATAGAATAAGCCCATTCAAAAAAAAGAGAAAATGACAGATAATAATAACATAATAAAACCCGCTCCTCAGCCCCGTTTCTCCCCGAGACCCGGTGTGAAGAGAATAACAACGTCGCTCCGTTAAGTCAGATTTGAACTTTGGGAACAATCCCGATATGGTCATGATCTGGCACTGCCTTGAGCTCGATAACCTGACCCGTTTCTATTAGGATTTGATCCCGCTCTTTTATTAAATTTGACGTATACTTGGCATACATTTGCATGGGTTTTGTATCCGTCTTCGTCACGCTTTCAACACGGACTTTCATCCGAACATGGAATGGTCGGTAAGCGACTAACACGATTTAAGAATTTTCACCCCATTGAGGGGCATTTTTCATGCGATTCACGAATTTCAATACTCCATTTAATTAATGTTAATTTCAGGCCGTAGGGCCCCTTTTCCCGGTGATCAATCAAGGGCTTTTCCCTCTCCGAGGGGATGTAATTAAGGTCGTGACCTTTACGGCGCGGTGAATTTTTATCCTGACATGATATCCACTATCGTCTGATCACTCAGATGGCACGCACCTGAGGCTTCTTCGAAGCCTGAATAAATCGTCACTTCGTGACTGGCACGTCCACACACTAAATAAACCAATAAATGAATTGAATAAACGAATGAAAAGATAATCTCAAAAGTGCGTCTACAAGTCTGGCATGTCCGGTGGGACAGAACTTCCCTTCATCTCCTCGCCGGGATAAGGGGCCCGATGGCCTCCTCTTGAAATTCTAACTGTTTTACTTACAATTGCCGGATCATATTTCGACGATTACAATGGCCGTCAACTTCGGACCGTTAGTCGTCACAAGCCATGCCAATCATGGCTACCTCGCGGTGCCGATCAAGTTCGGCAATTTTCCTCCAGTGGTGGGCTTCCCCAACTTTTGGGGGTGGATTTTGCCAACTTGGTAGAGACCAAGGGGCCCACGCTCGTCGAAGCCCATATCCCCACCGCGGGAACTTCTACCGCCAAACTGGCTGCTGCCGAGCCACCAGCAACTACTCCTGACTGCGTGGCGGTCAATACTGTGGGATGTTTTGTCCACCACGTCCGTTTTGACACAGGCTCTACTAGCAAGAAGTCGGCGTCCCGCCGAATAAGGAGCCAAAAGAATGTTGCTTCTCCCAGGGGTCGGATCTCCAGCACTGGCAAATTGGTTCTGATCGGAGGCATTCGAGTCCACCTTAATGGCCGAAGAGCCAACGTGATTCCTAAGCGGATCGTGCTGAATGTCCCTGTGCGCAACTCTTTCCAAGCGCTAGGAAGAATGGAAAGGAAGAATACTGGAGCAGCCCATCGGCCGAAGAATGAATCGGCCCTCAGGCCATTCAAAACCAAACAAGTTTGGGTGCCCAAGCCCACTTGGGTCTCAGTGCCAACTCGGCCGGGACCTATCGAGGCCAACAAGCCCAAGAAGGAAGAGAAAGAAAGAATGAAGAAAAATGAGATGCCAGTAGAGGCGTCTCGCAAGCCACCTGTCCAAGTCTACATATGACAGGAGAATACTTCTTTACATGTTGAGAATCATGGCAGGATTGCAAAAATGGGTCAGTCCTCTTACGGGCCCCTAGCACAAGGAAGGGTACCGCCACCCGCGGTCCACCTTGATTATGAACAAGAGGACATCACCCAAGCCGTGCACAGATATCTCCGTGGCTCAGGAACACCTCCCTACGGAGGCAGTGACTGCTATAAGCCATGACCGGTGCCAAAGAGGGTCGAGGGCATTCAACTAGCCCGGATGAAATAGAAGACGCAGAATCGGGGTGCTATGGGCCTCCACGCCATGAAGAAGTCACACCAAGAGTCTCGGTGTTTGAAAGACTGTCCTTCCCCAGTCAGCCAATCAGGCGGGTTAAGAGGAGAAATAGAAACGTGCAAGTATATACATGTTACATGGCCGGAGTGGCCAGTCGCTATGGGGCATTATCGGAGGAGCCCGAGGAAGTTGTCAGAATTGCCGAGAGGCCAGGCCCTCTCACAAGAAGAGGGAGAGCTGCTACCGAGGTGTTGCATACCCTCGCCGAGATAATAAATCCAGAAGAGACAACGGCGGACCTGACAACCAATGTTATTACGACTGAAGGTGACGATGGGGTGCCATCCACATCATCTGAAGAAACACCAACTAAGGACAGGGGCAGCCTCCCCAACCTCTCTCTCAATGACTCGGCTTTGCTGATGTTGCTGCATAGATACCAGCAAGAAATTGAGGCACTGAAGAAGTAGCTGAGTGAAAGGGATACACATGCTCCTGCCCCCGGGGCAACTAAAGGTCAACCTGGAACATTAGGGGGCAGAAGCCAGGCATTTGAAGCCTCGCCGTAGGCAACCCCATCCCAACCGGCACCCTACTACACTAGGGGCATTCCTCCCCCATAACAACAACTTACTGCTATGCCGCAACCCTCAATCTTCCAATTTCAAGGGGCCCTTGCTACACCCAACGCGGTCGTGTTAACGACGCTGCACATGCAACAAGCTCATTTCTACCCAAGCCCGGTTGATCCGACGGTGATGAATAAGCTCATGGTCGAGCAGATGATAGAAATGAAGCTGGCGGAAAGGAGCGATTGCGACTCCGCCTTATTTGATGTATACAGGGTACCATACCCATCCCATCATGTTGCTAAGAGGCTACCCCCTGGCATCACTAAGCCTCCAAAGTTCGAGAAGTTCAACGGGCAAGGATCTCCGCGGGAGCACATTGCCTACTACACTAATGTGATGGGCGACTTAGCTACTGATGAGTCGTACCTACTGTAGTTCTTCAGGTCCACACTAATGGGGCTCGCCTTTGAGTGGTACTCAAGCTTGCAGCCCGGGTCTATTATTGATTGGCCCGACATGTAGAGAAAGTTCAAAGAAAGGTTCCACATCGCCAAGAGGGAGGTGACGATGGCCGAACTATATGAAACCAAGCAAAGGAACGACGAGTCCGCCCTGGAATATATCAAATGCTGGAGGAACCTTAGCATGAGGTGCAGGCGACCGCCGCATCATGAGGATGCCATCCAAATATGCAAGCAAAACTTGAAAAGAGAGGTGTTGGAAAGAATGACAGGCATAGAAATTAAGTCATTTGACCGACTGAATAATGTTGTGGTAGAAGTCGAGGCATTCCTCTCAAAATACTCCGCCGCTCCCGCCACTTCAAGCCAGAAGGCCAGGTCAGCTGAGAAACGGCTAGCACCTTAAGAAGTGCACACGGTCGACTTCAAGACCTTTGAACGATATAAGAAAAAAGACAAAGGGGTAGCTGAGTCTTCCCCATACAAGGCCGTCAATCGGCGTGAGGGTCCGTCCCTACGGGATAAAATGAAGAAGCTATATTTGTTCCCTCGAGATAAGACTCGAGTCTTGTTCAAATGGGCTACGAAATTCAACAAGATCACTCTCCCAGAGCCAAAGAGGCCGGGTGATCTTAGAAGAAAAGATGACCCTCGTTTCTGCCCATATCATCAGATGATCGGGCATACTATCGAGGACTGTTATATCTTTAAAGACACTATTGAGTCTTTAATCAAGAAAGGGGAGCTGCAAATGGGGGAGCACAAAGTCGATCCCCTGCACCCGCATGAAATGCCCACTCTAGGGGTGACAATCAACATGATATCCTTATATCAGCAACTACCCGAAGAAGTGGCGGAGGTCTACACTCAGCACACCTATGAGGGTTATATTCTAGCGCCAGCAGAAGAACGGGAAAATTGGCACACCGTGCCATCAAGAACAAGAAGAGGGGCAGCACCTCGTCGTGGCCTAGGGATTCATATACGGGGCATCACACCTCAGTCAGAACACTTGGCGGTGACCCTCTTCTAGCATGAGACGGCTCCTCAGCTAGTCATCAGAAGATTCACTAACAATAAGAAGAAACACATCCCCCTGCGGGCATACAAGGAAACCAGCCCGGCGGTGGAACGACATCAAGAAATCATTGATGGGCTAGATGAATATGAACAGCCCAAAATCTGGCTCGTCCAGCTGAAGGGATATATCCCTTGGGAACATTTTGAGTCCCTAGAATTAGCAGAAGATGGAGAGCTCGGCATATGGGATGAACCTCCCCAAGAGTAGCCGCCGGCTGCGAAGAAAAAGAAGAAGAAGTCAAAGAACAAGAGAAAAGGCAATGTCGTATCTTGCAATACTCTTGCGGCCCTATTTGACACAGTCCGAATTTTTGAAAAAAAATGATGAAGAGACATGCCTCGAGCCAACAGAGGCAAATCAAGCCGAAGCTTCCACCTTCCAGCATGCCACTAGGTCCGAAAGAAAATGGGGGCATCTCCCCCAAGATAACCACAACATCATGTTATATGGTGAGCAACCATACTAGGTTCCCCAACCTGAAGTCAAAGGCGTAGAGATTCCTCCTCCACCGGGGCTCTACCCGGAATGTGCAAGCAACCAGGGGTCCCCTCCTTTGTTGAATTTCTATCCTCTCGGGAGGGCAAGTGGTCATGCCCGCAGCCACAATGGAGGGTCAAGGGTGCTCCCACCTTACCCTCAGTAGTCTCTCCTCCAGCAAATAAAGACTACGCGGGCGTTCTAAGCCTCACCGAATTTATGCAAGGGAAGGAGCCGATTGTACCGGCGCAACAAATTCAGGCGACGCCTAAAGAAAAAGATGAACTGTCTCCCGCACCAGCTCCTCAAGAATACCATGAGGGCAGGCATAAAAGGTCCGAAGAGCTGAGGTTGACTAACGTCACAACCATCAGTAGAATAGTGAAGCAGCTGAAGAGAATCCCTGCAAGTTTTTCTTTCTGGGATATACTCTCCCTCGACGAAGAAACAAGACAAGCCGTTATCACGGTTCTACAAACCCCGACATACTTTGAGAGCTATTTTACCGAGGCACAGTCGGGGGTGGCTATGACATTCACTGAGGAAGACATGCTTCTGCCCTCCGTTAACCACAATAGACCGCTCTACATGAGGGGGCAACTAAATGGCCAGCCAATAGGGAGAATTCTAATTGACCCGGGGGCGACGGTAAGCATACTCCCCTATTGGGTATATCAGAAGTACTATTTTGATGTACACCTGATCAAGGTCAAGTATATGAGAATTGTCGGTTTCAACCAGAAATTTGAAGTTCCTATAGGCATGGCGAAGTTTGAACTCTCACTCGGCGACTTCACTACCAAAGTGCAATTCCATGTGATAAACTCCGATACATCATACAAGGCGCTATTGGGCCGGCCGTGGCTGCATCAAAATCAGGTGGTGGCCTCCACCCTCCACCAATGCATAAAATACCCATGGAATGGGAAAGAAGAGATAGTGTTTGCCAACTTACACCCTTTCGAGGTGTTCGAATGTCACTTATTAGATGCTTCCCTATATCTAGAGAAGCCGAAGAAGCCTACCCCTCCAACCCGAGATAAGGGGAAGAAGAAACTAGAATCCGACGACTGGTTACCTTTGTCACTGCCTGGCTATGTGGAGCCCCCAGAAGTGTCACTCATATCTGAGAAAGAAGGGGATCTCAGAGCAATTCAACTCAGCATTTACCGTAAACCGGGGGCATTAAAACTCGAAGAGTTACTTGGGGATGTTAAGGTCCCGCCAAGGATCATCAAACCCATAGCTGATTCAGACTGTCAAATAGTCGAGGTATTGCAGACCCTGGAGGTCCCTAATTCTGATGGCCAACCCACCATGTTCTATGTGGCCAAGGAGCAGCAGACCAAAGGGGACGATGATTGCAGATTCCCCGAAGAGATGCATGATCCACATGTCCCAATTATGGGGCTCCCATACATGACTGGCCGCGCAATCAAGTTGGCCAGGAAGTAGCAGATCTCCTTCTGTCAACCCTCCCGTCAAAACAAGATGTTCAAAGAATTATGGGATCCACCGAACATTAACAGAAGATTGATACAAATTACTCAGCACCCAGAACTGGGTTTCTCTATTGAAGACATCAAGAAATCGACATGATTTCTACCTACACTGTAATGAGTGAAGACACCCCGGGGGCAATCTATGATGAATACACAGGAGACTATGAAATAGCTGAGCCGTCGGCTGAATTGAAGGGCTCGGGCCTATCTTGGCCACAGGCACATAATGATCATGGAGCTGCTACTCCGTGCAGATGCTGGGAGTCCATCTCTATGGAGGTAACTACAATTCCCAATAATGACCCATAAGAGTCAAAAGTTGAAGAAAGTCGCTCCGCCCTTGAGGGCGCTCCACCCATAAGCCAGCATCCAAGCCGCACAGAACCTACACTGCCAACACAATGACTGCTCATCTAGCCCAATCAGTAGCCAAATGGCTCAGAACAAGGCAAAGCCAAAATTCTATCGTAGGCAAAGCCAAAATTCTATCGTCATACGAGATAAGACAAGAACACACCTACGAGGCCCTTGAAGTTGAAGAAGATGATGAAGGCTTCGTAGACCTACAGCCGACTCCTATGGAAATAGAAAATGGTGGCCAAGCCACTATTGATGAATTGGTCAAAATAAACCTCGGCATGAAGGATGATCCTAGGCCGACCTTTCTCAGTGCCCTCTTGTCACCCGAAGAAAGGGGGGAATACATAAAGCTGCTTCAAGAATTCTGAGATTATTTTGCTTGGAATTACAAAGAAATGTCTGGCCTCAGCCCTACAGTTGCCCAACATATCCTGGCCATTGACCCTAACGCCGAGCCCGTGAAGCAGTCACCTCGGCGAATGAGGCTAGAACTAATAAGCCAAGTATGCAAGGAGGTCGACAAGCTAATTGATGCGGGACGGACACGGGGACCGACTCTACGTGGTATGGACCTCAGACTCTAGATGTGGACACGACCAGCAACACATGACAGAAGAGACACTAGGCCTGACACGGAGAGCTCCTATGGGCTATACGTCGCTAACAGAAATGCAAGCTCACTCGTCGTCCCAAGCGAGGGAAACGCGGATCATGCGCGGTTAGGGAACCGGCAGAGTTCAAGGTAGTCAGACTCACTTCCGGACTCGGATCGAGTCGCGGGACGGGTCACTTTCACGCTCACAGCGGTGACATGGACACACGGGCTAGTACCTATCGCTCTCGGCAGCGGCAAAAGACCATATACTAAACTAGCAAATGAACGCCGAGAAGTTTATACCATTACCTCCACGCACCCGGCGTGGCGAAGACAACCCCGGCCGAATTATGGACTCCTGGTTAAACAATGTTACAGCAATACAATAATTTGACCCACTCCACGCAGGGAGGTAAAAGGTCACATGTGGGGCCTGGGAATCACGTAAATCGGGTTGACGGGCAGCATCTTGATGTCGCCCGGCGGTGCCGAACTCCGCATTTTCGTGCTTTCCGAATGGCGGGTTCTGCGGGCCCGTGGGGCCCACGGACGGCGCTGTCCTCCGGATCTGCGGGGGTGAGTCCCACTGTGATGGGAACCCCTGGTGGCCCACCTCCACGGAAGGCGGTCGGCCGGGAACACCGATCGGGGGTCGATCGGCCCCGATTCCCAACTCTTGAACTAATAACCCACGGATTTTGCTTGCTATTTTCCGGCGCGCGCTCCGGCGAAAACGGCCGCTGCGATCAATCCCGACGTCGGATCGGGACGCATGAGCTATCGTTGGAAAGCTCTCTTCAAATGATTCAATCTAGACCCAGAGAGATCGGCTGGATCTGGTCAAATCATAAATTTATTGAATTTACAAGTCCCTGTTGTACAGTAACCGAAATCTCAGATCTGCAGGGCACTTGTCTGAGAACTACCGTTGACCGCCTAGTAAACCTCCGATTCAGCTCTTGAGCTCTTCATCAAAGTTATGGTATTTTGTACAAGGAAGATGGGGGTATTTTGTGTGGACTGATTAGAGGTGGATGTGATTTGTTATGATTTATTTACTAGAGGGTGGTCGGATCTGGGAACAAGTGGACAACACTGTAGCTAGCTCTGAGATTTATTTTTGAAAAATATGAGATGGCCTTACAAAAATTCAAGAAAATTTTGGGACGGTGGGGTTTGTGGAAAGAATTCCCAGTAAAATGGGGAGGTTAAAAAAAATCAAAAAGAGGTCCAAAACCTAGAAACATAGGGCGGATGGAAATGGAAACAGACAGTAGACATATCTGGAAATTAAGATTGGCCGAAAATGAAAAAATATCAAGTGGGATCTTTATGACCAACCAATTCTTTTGGAACGTGCTTGACACCTCAAGAACATCCCCTCAAAATCCCAACTCGATCTGAGCTTGTGGCTGACTTCAAGAATTCGTGGAAGTGGTGGCTGCAGGCAGATGGCAGAACTCCGGTGAACTTGATGGCGGTGCGATGGCGGCTCGTGGCGGTGGCGGCGGCGACCGGAACTGATAGGGTGGAGTCACACCACCAAGAAGCAACCTTCACAGCGGCAATGGGGAGAGGGAGAGAGGAAAGTGGTGGCCTAGGCCATGCTCCAATAATTTTCAAGTTCAAATGGCATTAATTCTATCAAAAATGAAAATTACAAGCATATATAGGTCACATGTCTAACCAATCCTCAACCGTTGGATCTAGGGAGGTGAGGTGGAGGGTTGGGATTGCATGTGACCATCCACACAAAAAAATACATAAAAAGATAAAGGGGGGGGGGGGCGGCCCTTAGACTAGAATGGCAAGTTTCAAATGGTAGGTGGGGTGGGTGGCCAAAATGTGGACTTTCCAAGTCACTTGTCCCCCACTTGGCCCACCCTTCTAGAAGCCTCCATGTGGAAGGTTGACTGACCCCACATGGGACCCTAGGCTGAGGTGGCTCAGTGGGATGGGGCCTGGGGGGCCCGTGGGGCCCACGGGGCCCAAATTGCACATAAGCCCCTCTTACAATCAAAATAGCAAACCGAATACAATGAAATAAACACAAATTACACACAAATAAAGTTTAACTAAATATGATAAATGGGGAGGTTCAAGGCGGAGTCTCTAGGCTGTCTCCGAGCCAGATGGAAGTTGAGGTGGCTCGAGTCGCGCTCCGTGTGCGGTACCGGTGGCTCGGCGTATCGCGCCGCTCAACTGCTCGGGTGTCCGCACCAATTCTCCCCGGGTGGGAGAAACTCGACCCTGTCGAGTAAGGGTCTGCATCGCTCATGTATCGCTCCAGAAGGTCCGGATCAGTCTGCTGCAACTCGCCATGTGTGATCCATGTGTCCTCGGTAGCGGGCCGGCCCCTCCATCGCACTAGGTAGCGCGGGTAGGATCCACTCCTGGTAACTGTCACCTGCTCATCCAATATATGATCTATATGCTCACGCTGCCGTAACAATGGGGCTGGAGGTGGACACTCAGGTGTGGGATCACTCTCAAGGGGAGGAGATGGCTCGAAAGGCTCACTAGGGATCACCGCTGGGTCCCTATATGTAACTAGATCCGATACATTAAAAGTAGAGCTAATACCATATTCCTCGGGCAAGTCCACAACGTACGCATTAGATCCAACGCGTTTCAACACTCTGAATGGACCGGCTCCGCGAGCTTGCAACTTCTTAACGGTTCCAGAGGGAAACTGTTCAGGTCTTACCCTGATCATGACATATTCGCCCTCTTAGAACTCTCGGTGGTGTCGGTGGGCATCGGCTAACTCCTTGTAACGTGCATTGCTGGCCTCAATGTGACGATGGATGTCGTCATACAAACTCCTAACATGCCTAGCAAACGACTCGGCCGACTCCGACACTCTAGCATGGATAGGCATGGGGACAAGGTCAACGGGTTTCCTAGGCCTACGACCTGTGACAATCTCAAATGGACTCATGCCGGTAGACCTATTCACCGAATCATTATATGCAAACTCGGCCATGGGTAGAATGAGATCCCAATCCCCAATGCGGTCCCTAACAAGACACCTCAAAAGGTCTCCCAGACTCCTATTGACCACCTCGGTCTGACCATCTGTCTGGGGATGATATGCAGTGGAAAACTTGAGGTGCGTACCCATCATATGCCATAGTGTCTTCCAAAAGTAGGAAGTGAATCTAACATCACGGTCAGACACTATAGTGCGAGGCAACCCGAACTTGCACACCACATGCGTAAGGAAAAGGTGAACTACCCTCGAAGCATCCGAAGTCTTCGAGCAAGAAATAAAGAGGGCCATCTTCGAGAAACAGTCAACCATCACATAGACCGAATCATGCTTCCTGGAGGTACGTGGCAATCCCAAAACAAAGTCCATGCTAACATCCTGCCACGGGGCATCAGGCACGGGAAGAGGCGTATAAAGGCCGGAGCTTTGCTTATTCATCTTGGCCGTAGCACAGGTACGGAACTGAGCCACGATGTTAGCAACATCGCGCTTCAAGCTCGGCCAATAAAATCGATGCTCCACTGCCTCAATAGTCTTGTTCCGACCAAAGTGGCCGGCTAGACCTCCCGCATGTAGTTCCCACACTAAGAAATCTCGAACCGAAGTTCGGGGAACACATAGCCTGCTACCTCGAAAGAGGTAACCCTCCTGAAGCACATACTCATCAAGGTCTCTCGAGGGTCCGGCCTGGAGAGTGGTAAAAATCTGACCGAAGTCAGGACAATCAACATAGGCCTCCTTCATCTTCTCTAACGCTATGACCTCGGCACTCATGGTGGTAAGCAAACATGCTCGCCGACTCAAGACATCAGCCACCTTGTTCTCCACTCCAGCCTTATGTTTAAGCACAAAGGTGAACTGCTGGAGATACTCAACCCAACGACTGTGACGCGAGTTCAGCTTCTTTTGGGAGTGGAGATACCTCAATACCTCGTGATCGGAGTATAGGACAAACTCTTGATGTAAAAGATAGTGCCTCCAATGCCTAAGAGCCTGAACAACTGCGTAGAATTCTTTATCATATGTGGAATATCGCAGTTTCGCGTCATTCAGCTTCTCGCTGAAATATGCGATCAGGTGGGACTCCTGACTCAAGACTCCTCCTATCCCAACACCCGACGCATCACAAGAGACCTCAAACACCTTCGAGAAGTCAGGCAATCAAAGGATAGGCGTCTGGGTCATGCGCTCCTTGATGTCCTTGAAGGCGGCAGATGCGGCCTTCGTCCATACAAATGTGCCCTTTCGGATACAATCCGTGATCGGGGTGGTGACGGAGCTAAATCCGCGGATGAAGCAACGATAGAACGTCGCAAGACCATGAAAGCTGCGGACATCATGAACGGTACGGGGTTCCGGCCACTCAACAATGGCCCGGACCTTCTCCGGGTCGGCGGAGACCCCCGTACTAGACACAATGAAACCCAAGAAGGTAAGCTGAGGTGTCATGAAGGCACACTTCTGTGGGTTCGCAAACAGCTGCTCTCGCCGAAGAAGTAGACAGACCTGCCGAAGGTGGTCTAAGTGGTCCCCTGTGGTGCGGCTATAGATAAGGATATCATCAAAATACACCACTACAAAGACTCCAATAAAAGGTCGAAGGACCTGAGTCATGAGCCACATGAAAGTGCTAGGGGCATTTGTAGATCTTAATTAAAATCCACTTAAGAAAAATTTAAATAAAAGACATGCAATAAGCATCAATATGGAGGAAAATATATGCACGAGGTGCACAAGAGGAGTTTGTGATCGCCAGAGACACGAGGCCTCAAAATATAACAATAAAAATCATGGAGGGATCGCGAAAAATACCTTGAATGCGGGGATTGTGAGTGCTCCTTTCTCTTCAAATCGGCCGGCCGACGAAGAGAGTTCTTCTTTCTTGATTACCCTTGCAAAACAAAGACGAACACCAATAAAAGAAATTGAATTATAACATGGTGAGTGTAGCATCAATTCTTAATAGAAATATGAGCATGATAAATTGATTATGAACACACCTTAAGGGTGGTTGCCCTTAAACCCCTATGCAAAAGGGTGGGAATATGAATGAATGATGTGAAAAATAATGAAGTGTGCAAGAGTTGCACTAGAGGAGAGTCTCAACGTGGTTGAGAAGGGAAGAATATAACAGCCCAAAGGCTAAGATGAATGCATGCGATAGAAACTAATGCAATAAAACACAAGAAGAAATTGAAAAGAAGTAAAAGAGCCTGTTTCTCTCGGCTTTGATGCTCAATAGGGGGAGAGCCTCCTTCAAGAGATGAAACGTTAGATGTAGAAAGCCCCTCCTTCAGCCATAGCAACAGCCTGCGTGAAAGAAAGAAAGAGGAAGAAAAACAATAGAAAACACAACAGCAGAAGAATAACGTCGGGAGGAAGAAGAGAAGGAAGAATCCAACCTTAACAATAGAGCTAATAGCTCTATTAAATAGGATTTGGAGGAGATAAACATGGGTAAGAGTCCAAAGAGGGAAGGATAAGAATGGGCAAGAGCCCCATTCAAAGCAGGTGTCTAACGAAGCAAGGACTCTCTGGGGAAAGGGCTGCGAAGCCGGAAGAAGAAACACGCCTTAGGTCAGGGCGTTAATTTAAGAATTGACGACCTACCCTAGGGCGTTTCTCAAAAAAACACGCCCTGCACAAGGGCGTTTCTCAAGACCAAATTTTTAGAAATGAAAACTCCCCATATTTGAAACATGAAAAACACGCCTCAATCAAAGCCGCGTTTCAAAAACACGCCCCTGGGAAGGGCGTTAATTTCAAGAGCTCAAATGGGGAAGTCGGTCAAACCAAAAGAATTGACGCCCTCCAGTGTGGTCGTCCTTTCTTAAGAAACGCCCTAGTACAAGTCGTGTTTTAATAAAAACACGCCCTTACCCAGGTCGTGTATTTAGAAAATTCATAAAATAGATAAAATGGGGATAAATAGATAAAATGGAAAAGACACGCCCCAGTCAAGGTCGTGTTTCAAAAACACGCCCCTATCAAAGGCGTTAATTCAGAAAATAGAGATAAATACCCAAAAAATCTAAAAAAAATAGGAAAAAGGAGATAAATGAGGAAAAATAGGAAAAATTCAAGAAAAGTGAGAAAACCACTCAAATAAGCTGATTCGAGGGTCAAATGGGGCATCGCAGAGCGATATGCAATATACTCAAAATAATGTCAATTTTGGCGTGTCTACAGCTGCCCCGCCTTGGCGTCTGCTTTGCAAGGGAGCGTAGCAAACTGAAAAGTAGATGCCAAGGTGTGATGAGACACGCAATCAACATCACTTGATGAGAATGAAATCAAAAGCACGAGATGAAGCAATCTCGGGAAATTCACTGAAATCAACAATGTTTGGATAAAAGGGGAGATGTGCACGCGGTGCACGAAGAAGATAAAATAAAATGATCAACTTCCAGCGCGGTGGAAGTACCCCAGGTCACAAACCTGTAGATTTCACCATCGGGGAGCGGTTACCAGCCAGTGGACGTGCTGCAGCCAAGGTGGATCAAAGGAAAGGAGATTAAAAAATAAGATGATAAAAATCCAAACAAGGAGCTTTCGAGAAAATGACCCAAAACAGCGACAAAACGAACTGAGGATCTAATTCGGAAATGAAAATCGCATATCGGGGAAAGGTTAAGATCAATTCAACTCTCAACATCAGCTTATCAGAATGATTTTTCAACAATTGTTCCAAAGTCCTACATGAATGCATGCTGGGCTAAAGGAAAAAATTAAATCAAATAAAAATATAATATAATCAAGGATAATATTGTTAAACTGCCCAGACTGGGTCAAGAAACCAATTCTGCGAGCTGATACTAAGCCGAAGCCCGTTTATCCACGCACCAACTCATAAAAAGGAACCATCGTCCCCAGTCTCGGACGGCTCAACGGCCTATCCGTATGACTGAGATGCCTCTGGAATCGTCATCGTTTTTGATGAAGGGGAACTCAAATTCCAGATTTACCAAAGCCACAAGGTCCTTGATATAATCTAGTAGCATATGTAACATATAGTAAAATGCATACAGGAGATGGTGATATCAATAAGCATGGGAACTGAGAAATGAGCTGCAAGCACCGTGGGACTTTGAGTGATGATGCCCTGCCGGCGGGACCAAGAGCTTCTTATCCTACGCTCAAAAATTCATTAGCCAAGATATAAAAGATAACAAACAATGAAGAAGGCATTTAAGCATAGCAATCATCAAAGCATCAATTATAGCATGTATATGGCATGAATAGCATAAGTCAAATCATAGCATTGTTTGTTGTTTTATCATGAGGAGACAATCTGGCTAATCAAGATTTGGAGATAAATGATCAAGATCTGATATAATGCCCATTGGCAGAATTAATTAAGAGAAATCAGCAGGAGTTGATTGAAAGATCTCGAGATGAATAATCAGGATGATAATCAGGAGATATAACCAAAAAAGATATGAGGAGATGATAATCAAAAAAAGATGCCCAGGGTGGCATGTCATGAGAATATTGGGAAAGAATCAATAGATTGATAGCAATGAGTGGAGAGAGGACTCATCCCGTGCTCCTGGTCCTTGGAAAGTTATTCCTGCAAAACACCATCAGAAAATACAATGCAAAATTTTTGGATTTTGGAAATATGTAAATTTTTTATGAGATTTTGGAAATATTCAAATTTTTGTGAAATTTTGGAAATATTCAAATTTTTGTGGAGATTTTGGAAATATTCAAATTTTTTGTTAGATTTTGGTTAGTCATTGCTAAAGCAGCATCAAAGGGTGTTCTGAACCACTGGCTAGGGGTCCTTGTTCCTTCCCTTTTTACTTAAAACTGTCCAAAGCTGGGCGTGCATTGAAAGTGGCGTCCTATAACCGACCGTCTTTGATTAACGGTGCCCCTACCAAGGCCATACCCGAGAAACATTCGGTCTTGGAGGGAGAAGAGAAGAATAATTGTGGATAAGCTTTATGCAGGATGAGAGATGTCGGGACTTAAATTCCTTCCAAGGTTTAACCCTCAAAGAGGTAGTCTGTTGCGCCGGGGCTTTATGCCTTTGATTTTTAGACCCATGACATGCATACGACCAGGGTTTTCCCTGCGGGGACTTTGCCACTCTTGACATGCCATAATTCATAATTGCTTTTATCAAAATTCTGATTTGATTTTCATAATGGCCCTTTTGGCGAGATGTATATCATGAAACTCATATGAAAAACTCATATTAATTTTGGGTCAAGACTGTCCCTATTTGAGACTCCTCTCGTATTGGGGATTACCGAGGTTGGTCATCTCATCCGTCAACCTCTTGCCCCTGCATTCGGCTGAGTAAAGAAGAGAAAAGACTTTCGGTATACTCATGGCATGGCCAAGGTAGTAACGGTGTTCAACCAAAGAGCCGGCTAAGGACGCCGTGAAGTGTGTGTGGTGCCCAACTAAGGGTTGCTCTTAACAAGCGGGGAGAGAATGTTGAATTCCCAGCGCGGGGTTCTTTATCAACCAAAGTGCTGCAAAAGCAAGCCTAACGACTCTTTTTTATGAAAAACAATTCAATTAAAAGGCCTAAGATAAAGGTTTGAAACACCATTCTTAATCTCGTTAAGAAGCACTTTGTTTTAAAAATCATGCGTGAAGCGATGAGGAGATATATCGTAGAAATGCTTACTTACGCCAATATTACCTTGTAACCTTCGTAGAAGCAGCTGCTGAAGGTGATCATCATGGGATTTGTCCTCTTTGGAAGCAAAGGATCTTGAAAGTGGCCTAACAAGAAGGAGTGGTGCCCAGACCAGACGCAGATGAAATAAGAAGAAAAGAAAAAGAGACAAGGGCTAGAACTCCCTTATTAAGGCGCGGAGACCCTGATTACAAGGAACAGTTTACAAAAGAAGCGGAAAATTAGGAGGTGGAGTGAGGACTAAAGCCTCGGAAACAATGGGAGAAAGGGCAGATGCCCAAGGCAGTGGAAGTGGAAGAAGTTGGGTCGGACCCAGGATCATGAGGAATTAGAAGAAGAAATTGATAGATGGAAAGAGGCGGATCCGGAGGGTCCGGAGGCAGTGGAGGAGAATTATGATAGGAAGAATCCGGGGGCTCCGGAGGGATAACGAAAGAAGGGACGCAATGCCCTGGGAAAAAATAGGGAAAAAGATGATGGAAAAGGAAGAAGAAAAGAAAGAAGAGAGTAAAAGATATGGAGTCCCGGAGGAGCAAAAAGATGAATTGAAGGACATATGGAAGGTCCGGAGGTTCCGGAGGAATGAAATCAGGAGGGTCGCGATGCCCTGGGAGATGATAGAGAGAATAAGACGGAGAATCCGGAGGTTCCGGAGGAATAAAATCAGGAAGGAGAAGGTGGAAAGGGGCGTCGTGCCCGAGGGAAAAGTCCGGAGGTTCCGGAGGAATAAAATCAGGAAGGAGAAGGTGGAAAGGGGCATCGTGCCCGAGGGAAAAGTCCGGAGGTTCCGGAGGAAGCAAATAGAAAGGGGCGCGATGCCCGGGGAAAAGATGGAGACAATCGGGTGGAGAATCCGGAGGTACCGGAAGTTGAGGAAGATACGGGTTTGGAAACCCGGGAAGCAGGAGGTGCAAATGCATGTAATGGGATGGATGCGATGAATGCATGAAATGCAAAGAATATGAAGAATGTGAAGGGCGAGAGGATGTGATCCTCCTCCTAACCCTGGGAATGGCCCATGAAGAAAAAGTGATAGAGATGGATGAATAGAAAGTGGAGCAAATAAGGGATGGCCCCTTAGCATTAAGGTAACTGCCCCTCCCTGGCAGTGAACATGTACGGCCGATTGGCCCAATAAAGGAAGCTTCAATAAATGACAACCCCTTTGGAAAGCGAAAATCAATAAAGTGAGGGAGTCGTAGAGTTGGAACGGGAAGCATTATGTTGCCCATTGAATGTGGTGTATATGGAATGTTGAGCAGAATGGGCCTTCGCCCCTTGTAAGGAATAATGAATTCTGGATTGGAAAGTTTGAACAAGGGGTGCCCTGCCTGGCCTTCATACGTCGTTAACACTTGGCATCTGTTGAGCAATGGCGGTGACTCGGCCTCTTCGATCACGCGCGGCACAATAACCCGGATTGGCATCCGGCAAATAAATTCTTGAATCTTGAATGGCACAGTCGTGGCCAAAGTCTTCTTGCCCGCCTTTTGCTTATCCTTGGCGCCTGTGCTTGTAGAAGGCCCCCCATTCCGAGTAGTAAAAGGAGGTGAAGCGGGGGTGGAAGGCTCCATGAATGGTGATGGTGTAATGGAAGGCGTTGGCGTAAGTGGAGGCGGAGGTTCAAACACGCTGAGCTTCTCCCTTTGCTCGGAAGCAGTTAGGATTGGCTCGGGTGCAAAAAGTGGTGGATCCTGCTCAGGACTAACCATAGGTGAAGGGTTAAGTGGTGGCGTAGGCAATGTGGGTTTTGGGGTTAAAGGCATACTGGAGGATAATGGTGGGGAAATTGGGGAAGTGGAGGCCGAGGTGGAGGCTAATGGCATAATGGGGGGAGGTGTAATTGGCGGAGGGTTAATGGGTGAAGGTTTGGTGCGTAGGAAATGCCGGACGGGGCGAGCGGTGTTAGGAGTGGGAGTGGGAATGGGAAGAGACTCAATAGGCGCCGGCGCGGGCGATTGGAATATCGATCCATCGTCGTAACACCAACTAGTCTCAGAAACAGGGGTTGAATTGGGAGTGGTTTCCTCCTGAGCAGGGGGTTCATCAAATGATAGTGGGGGAAGTGGAAAGTTAGGGAAACTCGAAAGGGGTGCCTGCATAGCTTCATCATCGTACATTGCTTCAGATTCTTCAATTGCCGGCTCTTGCTCATTTGGAATATCAACACTGTAGTCGTCCATCCTATCCTTCCATTCTCTCTCCATTCTTGTAATATCATCCAAAGCCGCATGGAGAGGATTAATCGGAGTAGGAGGAACTGGCCGTGAACTTGTAACCCTCTTTAATTGTTCCTCCATGGAAGCAATCTTATCAAGGATATCCTGCTGGAGGGGAGTAACATGAACAATAGAGGGTTGGCAGGGCATTGAAGGAGGAGCCGCATAAGAAGGCCGTGGAGGGGAATTGACGGGATAACCCGAAGAAGAACCCGGATGGGCCGGATTGCAAGGAATAAAAGGGCCTCGGGGCCGTGTTGGAGGAGGAATAGAAGGAGGCGGGTGTCGGACCACCCGAGTAGAATGAATAGGGGGAGATGGGTAATGGGCTACCTGAATATGATTGGAAAGAGGGGGTGGGTGATGGGCCACCCGTGTAGAATTGGAGGGAGATGGGTGATGGGCCACCCGAATAGAATTGGAATGAGGGAGAGATGCATGAGATGTACCCTCAACGGCAGCCTTAAGGGCTTGGATCTGTTGAGGGGTAAGATGATCTAATGCATGCAAGATTTGAGAAACTTTCCCATCATTAGGACGAGGTGGTCCCGTAGGAATAGTGGCTCGAACCTGAGTAGGGGGACCATGAGGATGGACATTGCCCATGGGTCGGGCATGACCATGAGAATAAGGACGTGGTCCCTTGAAAGAGTGGTGAGAATTGTGATGATTAACATGTTGAAATTGAGGATGAGAAGTGCTAGGTTGTGCATCCTCATGAATTGAATTGAACATGTTTTTCTTATCATGGTAAACCATTATGTAATCAAAATTTCACAATAATATGCAAAGGAGCACACAAGTTGGAATGGTTACCGTGATTTTGATTGTTTAAACCTTGGTGAATTAATGAATTTTAATAAAGTTTGGAAAAATTCACACAAGGAGAGTCCTAGTTTCAATATGATTCACTTCAATGCCAACTAGGAACTCTCACTCACCACGTATTAGGCCAACTATATCGGGACTCCAAAAAGGTACAACCTGCCCGGCGTCCGTGAGGGAATCCACGGGTGCGGGGACTTATGGAGGCTTGGTTTAGGAATTTCCAATCCAAAGAGACGGAATGCTCAATGGAGGGTCGTTCCTTCACCAAGGGGGTGTGTGGCTCCTAGTATAAAGAGATAAGGCCTCTCAAACCAATGCAAAATGAATGAATGAATGCAAGATATAAGCAGAAATATGATACAGTGATAAACAAAGGAGTTCGGTGAAAACACAGGAATAAGACGCCCTGGGGCAGGGCGCTACCAATCAAAAAACGCCCTGGGGCAGGGCGCTATAAATCAAAAGACGCCCTGGGGCAGGGCGCTACCAATGGAAAAGACGCCCTGGGGCAGGGCGTGAAACACTGTGGGGGACCCACAGGCAAGGTAAAACGCGCCCTGGATCAAGGCGCTAAAACTAAAATAAACGCCTCTGGAGAGGTCGTTAAAATACAATAGATGCCAACCAAGTCAAAGAAACGCCCTGGGGTGAGGCGTTACAAAGGAAAGGACGCCCTTGGGGTAGGGCGTCAAATTATAAAACGCACCTTGATGTGGGGCGCTACGCAACAAAGAAACGCCCTGCTCTAGGGCGTGAATTCTCAGTGTAGGAGATATGAATAAAAACGCCCTGTCAGAAGGCGTTACTCATGAAAGAGACGCCCTTGGAGGAGGGCGTTAAACGAAAACACGCCTCTGACAGGGGCGTGAATCGGCTTCCTTCAGAAACGCACTCACAGCAGCAAGGCAATCAACAGATTAAAAGAATCATGCTCATCAAAATTTTAAATAAGTGGAAATTTTAAAACAAATCTATTCAATTGACAAATCACTTAGGGGAGAGTGCAAAGCACAATGGAGGGTGCCCGAGGGGCACAAAGGAAAGGGTACCGAGGGTACCAATGGGAAAGGGCACACGTGGGTGCCAAAGGGAAAGGGGTAATCAAAATAAAAACAAGAAAGTGTCCCACCGTGATCGCCAATTTGTAGATCTTAATTAAAAATCCACTTAAGAAAAATTTAAATAAAAGACATGCAATAAGCATCAATATGGAGGAAAATATATGCACGAGGTGCACAAGAGGAGTTTGTGATCGCCAGAGACACGAGGCCTCAAAATATAACAATAAAAATCATGGAGGGATCGCGAAAAATACCTTGAATGCGGGGATTGTGAGTGCTCCTTTCTCTTCAAATCGGCCGGCCGACGAAGAGAGTTCTTCTTTCTTGATTACCCTTGCAAAACAAAGACGAACACCAATAAAAGAAATTGAATTATAACATGGTGAGTGTAGCATCAATTCTTAATAGAAATATGAGCATGATAAATTGATTATGAACACACCTTAAGGGTGGTTGCCCTTAAACCCCTATGCAAAAGGGTGGGAATATGAATGAATGATGTGAAAAATAATGAAGTGTGCAAGAGTTGCACTAGAGGAGAGTCTCAACGTGGTTGAGAAGGGAAGAATATAACAGCCCAAAGGCTAAGATGAATGCATGCGATAGAAACTAATGCAATAAAACACAAGAAGAAATTGAAAAGAAGTAAAAGAGCCTGTTTCTCTCGGCTTTGATGCTCAATAGGGGGAGAGCCTCCTTCAAGAGATGAAACGTTAGATGTAGAAAGCCCCTCCTTCAGCCATAGCAACAGCCTGCGTGAAAGAAAGAAAGAGGAAGAAAAACAATAGAAAACACAACAGCAGAAGAATAACGTCGGGAGGAAGAAGAAAGGAAGAATCCAACCTTAACAATAGAGCTAATAGCTCTATTAAATAGGATTTGGAGGAGATAAACATGGGTAAGAGTCCAAAGAGGGAAGGATAAGAATGGGCAAGAGCCCCATTCAAAGCAGGTGTCTAACGAAGCAAGGACTCTCTGGGGAAAGGGCTGCGAAGCCGGAAGAAGAAACACGCCTTAGGTCAGGGCGTTAATTTAAGAATTGACGACCTACCCTAGGGCGTTTCTCAAAAAACACGCCCTGCACAAGGGCGTTTCTCAAGACCAAATTTTTAGAAATGAAAACTCCCCATATTTGAAACATGAAAAACACGCCTCAATCAAAGCCGCGTTTCAAAAACACGCCCCTGGGAAGGGCGTTAATTTCAAGAGCTCAAATGGGGAAGTCGGTCAAACCAAAAGAATTGACGCCCTCCAGTGTGGTCGTCCTTTCTTAAGAAACGCCCTAGTACAAGTCGTGTTTTAATAAAAACACGCCCTTACCCAGGTCGTGTATTTAGAAAATTCATAAAATAGATAAAATGGGGATAAATAGATAAAATGGAAAAGACACGCCCCAGTCAAGGTCGTGTTTCAAAAACACGCCCCTATCAAAGGCGTTAATTCAGAAAATAGAGATAAATACCCAAAAAATCTAAAAAAAATAGGAAAAAGGAGATAAATGAGGAAAAATAGGAAAAATTCAAGAAAAGTGAGAAAACCACTTAAATAAGCTGATTCGAGGGTCAAATGGGGCATCGCAGAGCGATATGCAATATACTCAAAATAATGTCAATTTTGGCGTGTCTACAGCATTGGTCAACCCAAAAGGCAT
This sequence comes from Amorphophallus konjac, assembly GCA_022559845.1. Classification (NCBI taxonomy): domain Eukaryota; kingdom Viridiplantae; phylum Streptophyta; class Magnoliopsida; order Alismatales; family Araceae; genus Amorphophallus; species Amorphophallus konjac. The sequence continues at coordinate 28,891,054 of CM040125.1, forward strand.
GACCAACCACTCATATAGACCGTCCTTGGTCTTAAATGCGGTCTTCCACTCATCACCTGGCCTAATCCTCACCTGATGGTAGCCACTCTTAAGATCGATCTTCGAAAAGATAGTGGCACTTGCCATCATGTCCAGCATGTCATCAAGGCGGGGAATAGGGAACCTGTACTTCATGGTGATTTTGTTGATGGCACGACTATCAATGCATATTCTCCACGTGCCATCCTTCTTCGGGGTGAGTAATGCGGGTACAGCACATGGACTCATGATGTCCCGAATAGACCCTCTCTGCACTAACTCATCGACCTGCCGTTTAAGCTCGGCATGCTCCGTGGGACTCATGCGATAATGAGGAAGGTTGGGCAAAGAAGAGCCCGGAATAAGGTCGATGGCATGCTAAATATCCCGCATAGGTGGGAGTCCCTCGGGAAGCTCATCGGGAAAGACATCAGCATACTCCTGCAGAATGGGAACAACCTCGGGTGGGAGCTCACCCTCGGAGTCCCGCTCCACCTCTCGGACCGTAATGGCAAACACCGGACATCCCTGACTAAGCTCCTGCTCCATTTCCCGGGAGCTAATCATCATCAATCTCCTCGTCGAGGGCTCTCCTGGGCCAGAGGTAACGGTCATAGCCCGAGCTGGGGATGGGGTACTAGGCCCGGGAACGGAAGGCTTTGGAGTACTAGGGCCAGTAGGACCCCTGACTGATGGGCTCCTGGGCAGAACGGGTTGGAGGGTGACCGGCTGGCCAGCGTGGTCGAAGGTACAGGTGTTCGTCCGGCCATGGAGCGTGGCATCCCAGTCAAATAACCACGGCCTACCAAGAATGATACTGCCCACTTCCATGGGGAGAACATCACACCAGATCTCATCACGGTAGGAGTGGAGCTGCAGCGGGACCAAGCACCGCAGCCTGACCGAAATGGAAGTGGTATCCACCCATGATACCTGATAGGGACAAGGATGGTCTACAGGTGTGAGACCAAGACGGGCGACAGCGTTCGTGGAGATTGCATTGATACAACTCCCGCTATCGATGACCACCTTGCAAATTTGCTTTCCCAGCCTACAGAATACATGAAGGATAGTAGTCCGACGCCAGTCATCACTGACCTGCGGCTGGGTGAGGATACATCTGACGACCCCCACGTGGGTATCGTTCGAATGCTGGGCATCCTGGGCCTCACCTCCCATCTCATAGTACTCATCAGCTAGCTCTTCATCTGCCTCATAGCTGACTAACTCGAGGCCCGTAGGGGTGGTATCCTCGGCCTGTGTGTCCCCATGTGAAGAGATGGGCAGGTGGGACACTGGTTGGCGAAATGGCCAAACCCATTACAGTGATAACACTGCTGCTGTGATCCACTAGGCTCCCCAATCATAGGTCATTTACCTTTATCCTCCCGACGGATAGGAGGCGTAGGCAACAAAGGACGTGCAGGAGGTGCGGGTGCCGGTGGACGGGCTATGGGTGGGGCCGTAAGATGCTGGGGACGAGGAAGGTCCCTCGGGGGTGGAGGACGAGGCCTAGGAGCAAAGGGCTCGGGGCGAGCGGGCTCCTGAGGTCGAGTCATGGGGGCCCTCGGATACGTGCCAGATGAGCCACGGGGCTCGACACTACGAAGGGGAAAGGAGCCCAACAGATGGGGTGACTCAAACTCGGCCTCGAACTGCTCCAATTCGAGAGCGATCTGATATGCCTGCTCCAAAGTGGTTGCATTGCGGCGAAAGAGTCCATATTGATAATTGGGCCGTAAACCTCTTCGAAAGCGGGATATAGTCATGGTGCTCTCTTCCGTGGCCCCACACCGTAAGTAATACTCATCGAACTCGGTGGTGTACTCGGTCACAGATCGGTTCCCTTGGGAGATGCTTTGCCACTTGTCTATAAGACGTTGGTGATATGAGGCGGGAAGGTATTTCTCCCTCAATTTAATTTTCATATCATCCCAAGTACCGATTTGGGGTTGACGTCACTGATTGAGCAGGCTCTCCACATTGATCCAATAAGTTTGGGCCTGCCCTTGCAGCATCATCTTCGCGTATCGGACTCTTCGGTGGTCCATCATCTCAAACCACTCGAAGTACCGGTCCATGCCGGCCTCCCAATCTAAATACACCCTAGGATCCAAGGACCCGCTAAAGGTCGGAGCGTCCGCACGCACACCCCTAAGGATGCGGTCGTCATCATCATCATCATGATTCCGTCGTTGATTCCGACGACCATTTCCCCCCTGATCATTGTCGGAGGCATAATCATCCACTATAGGCGCCTGTTGTCTCCCGACATCCACCACTTGAGCCATTGGCACGGCGGGTGGCTGTGCCGGCTCTTGTTGGCCATTCGTAGGTGCGGGTTACGCCGCTACTGGGCCCCTCTCTAGAACGGCGATCCTCCCTACAAGGCCTTGAATGGACTGATCCGAACTCTCAGCCCGATCCTCGAGGGCTTTCATCCGCCCTTCTTGACGCGTTCCTATGCCATCCATATGCGTACTAAGACCATCCATACGCGTGTCAAGATGTTTCATAATGGCTCGGAACATCTCGGCCGTCGAGGACTCATCGGAGCTACGGGCTCAGGAGTCCGCCATAGGTGGTGGTGGCGAGTATTGGGTACCTCGACGGGTGGGCATGCAAAGACACACGACCTAGAAGACACTGACTAATGCAAACACTCACTAGATGATGCACTTAGACCTAACCAATATCCGGTACGAGGCGGAGATAAGTGATCCGAAGATCACTCGCGCAAGTACGCTACCCTCCCGATAGGCATAACCTAATGTTCGGGCAACGCCTTTTAATATACCGAGCTATTGGGTGAAATACAATTTGAAAACACTTTTTTTTTGTTGTTTTGAAATGATGATCCTATACTCGACTTATACTATGCAAGACATATGCAACGACTACCCTAGACTCGACTGGCTCTGATACCAAACTGATGCGAGACGGACACGGGGACCGACTCTACGTGGTATGGACCTCGGACTCTAGATGTTGACACGACCAGCAACACATGACAGAAGAGACACTAGGCCTGACACGGAGAGCTCCTATGGGCTAACATCGCTAACAGAAACGCAAGCTCACTCGTCGTCCCAAGCGAGGGAAACGCGGATCGTGCGCGGTTAGGGAACCGGCAGAGTTCAAGGTAGTCAGACTCACTTCCGGACTCGGATCGAGTCACGGGACGGGTCACTCTCACGCTCATAGCGGTGACATGGATACACGGGCTAGTACCTATCGCTCTCAGCAGTGGCAAAAGACCATATACTAAACTAGCAAATGAACGCCGAGAAGTTTAGACCATTACCTCCACGCACCCGGCGTGGCGAAGACAACCCCGGCCGAATTACGAACTCCTGGTTAAACAATGTTACAGCAATACAATAATTTGACCCACTCCACGCAGGGAGGTAAAAGGTCACATGTGGGGCCCGGGAATCAGGCAAATCGGGTTGACGGGCAGCATCTTGATGTCGCCCGGCGGTGCCGAACTCCGCATTTTCGTGCTTTCCAAACGGCGGGTTCTATGGGCCCGTGGGGCCCACGGACGGTGATGTCCTCCGGATCTGCGGGGGTGAGTCCCACTGTGATGGGAACACCTGGTGGCCCGCCTCCACGGAAGGCGGTCGGCCGGGAACACCGATCGGGGGTCGATCGACCCCGATTCCCAACTCTTGAACTAATAACCCACGGATTTTGCTTGCTGTTTTCCGGGGCGTGCTCCGGCAAAAACGGCCGCTGCGATCAATCCCGACGTCGGATCGGGACGCATGAGCTATCGTTGGAAAGCTCTCTTCAAATGCTTCAATCTAGATCCAAAGAGATCTACTGCATCTCGTCGGATCAGAACTTTATTGAATTTACAAGTCCCTGTTGTACAGTAACTGAAATCTCAGATCTGTAGGGCACTTGTCTGAGAACTACCATTGACCGCCTAGTAAACCTCCGATTCAGCTTTTGAGCTCTTCATAAACGTTATGGGATTTTGGACAAGGAAGACGGGGGTATTTTTTGTGAACTGATTGGAGTTGGCTGTGATTTGTTATGATGTTTTTACTGGAGGGTGGTCGGATCTGGGAACAAGTGGACAGCATTGTAGCTAGCTCTGAGATCGATTTTTTAAAAATATGAGATGGCCTCACAAAAATTCAAGACAATTTGAGGACGGTGGGGTTGGTGGAAGGAACTTTCAGTAAAATTAGGAGGTTAAAAAAGATCAGAAAGAGGTCCGAAACCTGGAAACACATGGCGGATGGGAATGGAAACAGACAGCAGACAAATCTGAAAATTAAGATTGGACGAAAATGAAAAAATATCAAGTGGGATCTTTATGACCAACCAATTTTTTTGGGATGTTCTTGACACCTCAACAACATCCCCTCAAAATCCCAACTCGATCTGAGCTCGTGGCTGACTTCAAGAATTCGTGGAAGTGGTGGCTGCAGGCAGATGGCAGAACTCCGGTGAACTTGATGGCGGTGCGATGGCGGCTCGTGGCGGTGGCGGTGACGACCGGAACTGATAGGGTGGAGTCACACCACCAAGAAGCAACCTTCACAGCTGCAAGGGGGAGAGGGAGAGAGGAAGGGGGGGGGGCCTAGGCCATGCTCCAACAATTTTCAAGTTCAAATGGCATTAATTCTATCAAAAATGAAAATTACAAGCATATATAGGTCACATGTCTAACCAATCCTCAACCGTTGGATCTAGGGAGGTGAGGTGGAGGGTTGGGATTGCATGTGACCATCCACACAAAAAAATACATAAAAAAATAAAAGGGGGGGGGGGGCCCTTGCACTAGAATGGCAAGTTTGAAATGGTAGGTGGGGTGGGTGGCCAAAATGTGGACTTTCCAAGCCACTTGTCCCCCACTTGGCCCACCCTTCTAGAAGCCTCCATGTGGAAGGTTGACTGACCCCACATGGGACCCTAGGCTGAGGTGGCTCAATGGGATGGGGCATGGGGGGCCCGTGGGGCCCACGGGGCCCAAATTGCACATAAGCCCCTCTTACAATTAAAATAGCAAACCGAATACAATGAAATAAACACAAATTACACACAAATAAAGTTTAACTAAATATGATAAATGGGGAGGCTCAAGGCGGAGTCTCCAGGCTGTCTCCGAGCCAGATGGACGCTGAGGTGGCTCGAGTTGCGCTCCGTGTGCGGTACCGGTGGCTCGGCGTATCGTGCCGCTCAACTGCTCGGGTGTCCGCACCACTAATAGACGTCGACTTCGTGGCAGAAAATCAGTACACTACATGGTTGGCCAACATCGTGCCAGTCAAGAAGAAAAATGGCCAGATCTGGATTTACGTGGATTTTTGGGACCTGAATAAAGCCTGTCCGAAGGATGATTTTCCAGTGCCAATTACCGAAGTAATGATCAACTCCACTACTAGCCATGAGGCCTTGTCGTTCATGGACAGATTGTCCGGCTACAACTAAATATGGATAGCTGAGCATGACAGAATCCACATAGCTTTCCGGTCACCTAAAGGGATTTCCATTACAAACGGATGCCCTTCGACCTCAAAAATGCTGGCTCCACCTATCAAAGGGCAATGACGAAAATCTTCGACGAGTTGCTCTACAGCAAAGTCGAATGCTATATTGACGACTTAGTCGTCAAAAGAAAGAAGAGGGAGGATCACCTGGCTGACCTCAGAATTATATTTGAAAGGTTGCGACTGCATGAGCTGAAGATGAAGCCGATGAAGTGTGCTTTTGGCGTCTCCAGCGAAAAATTCCTGGGTTTCGTCGTCAGATAATGGGGAATTGAGATAGACCCCGCAAAGATCAAAGCTATTCAGGAGCTGCCTCCTCCCAAAAGCTTGATAGAGTTATGGTCATTTCTAGGCCGGTGTTTTACATGCGTGGGGAGTCACTTGTTGTTTTGTCCTCGCGGCGGGGGGCGCACACTCACCTTTTATGGAACGCCGAGGTAGGTTAACTAGGCACGCGGGGATTCTGGGGGTATTGAGAAGAAGGTAGAGAGAACGATATGAACACACTGGAAAGGATGGCGTATGGTTCATCATTCTGGGAGACTGGGACAGGGATGGCTGGGTGGAATGCGGGCGTGCCAGTTGATTTCTCGACAATCACCTATGGAACCAAGGATTGACCGGGGAAGCGTCGCCAGGACGCGGCACATGGCTGGAGAGATCGGGTGACACGTGGATAGAAGGGGTTTTACGGGTGCGAGTATGCAGGTGATTATGGGGATTCGTGTACTGGACGTCTTTCTCCACCGGTCGCTATAGACACGCCAAAATTGACATTACTGTGAGCATATCTTTTATTGCTTGTGATACCCCAATTTGATCTTGAAATCAACCTTGTTTGAGTGATTTTCCCTCACTTTTCTTAGATTTTTGACTTTTTCCTATTTTTTATTTTTCTGAATTTTTTGGATTTGTTTAGATTTTTCTTGATTTTTTCTAGATTTTTTGGGCATTTTTCTGAATTTTTAAGAATTAACGGCATATGGGGTGGACGTTATTTGTATTTTCTAAATAATAAAAAAAGAAAAAAAGAAAAAGAAATAATGGCTTGGTGGGTGGACGTTATTTTTTTTAGTGGCCAATGGAGTTGACGCTATTTCTTTGGTTTTATTATTATGTTATTCATTTCGGGCAATCACTCTAGGCCTGTTTGAGAGGGTTTTTGGGGTCGAAAAAATGTGAAAAAAATATATTTGGAGTCAACTCAATCAGACGCCCGTATATAAAAAATATAAAAACAAAATAAAATGGAAAAAGAATTAGCGTCCGTAGGGGCAGACACCAATTCTTTTTCAATTTTGTTTGATTTTTGGTTTGTGCGTCTTAGCTCGTTGTCGCTCATTTTTGGGTTTTCCGAGTCCGGTTAAAAGCGTATTCTTTTATAATAAATGTCTGGATGCCTAGACGCGCATTCTTATTCAATTTTGGAAATAATTGGGCTTGCTTTATTTGATTTGTAAATAACATCTGTTGCATTTGATGTTTATTTTAATAAACGTCAGGGGTATATGACGTCATTTTTCTGAGAGGTTTTCATGGCTATTTTTTATTCCTAAAGAACGTCTGGCACAGTGGACGTTTATTTTATAAACGTCCATAGCATTGGACGCCATTTTTTCTACAACCGCCCAACCTCGATCGCAGCCCTTCCCTTCCTCGTTTTGCGGCTCGTTTTAAATGTGCAAGTGCCCAAATGGCTTTCCGAAGTGAGGGAGACTCTTGCCACCTTTTATCTCCTCCCAAATTGGATCTCTTGCCACCTTTTATCTCCTACCAAATTGGATCAGTCAATCCCTGAGCTCTATAAATACCCTCTGCGGTTCTTTACGCGAAGGGGGGGCGATTTTGATTTCTAGGGGAGGTGATGCCCGTGTGCTGGCTGAAGGAGGGAGTCCCCTGCGTCAGTGGTCCATCTCCCTGGGTCTTCCTCCCAATCGTGCATCAAAGCCAAGAAACAGGAAACATTCCACAGGCTTCTCCTTATTCTTCCTCCGTTCTCATTTGATTATTATTTGTTTGCATTAACTGTGCATGCATCATACTTTATCCTTTTTTATTCTCCACTTCTCACCCACGGTGAGCATCTCATAGTGCAACGCTTGCACACATACACACACTCTCTATTTCATTCATATCATATTCTTTCCACACCCATTGCATGGGGTTTAAAGGGCAACGCCCGACAGGTGTGTTCACCTCCATTATTTTCATGTCATATGCTTTCATTTGAGTCGGATACTACACTGGTTATCTAATTCCATTCTCTATTGATGTTGTCTTTATTTTTTGCAAGGGTAATCAAGTACAAGAGAAACTCTCTTCGTCGGCCAGCCGATCGGAAGAGAAGGAAGTCACCCAATCTCCTGCATCCTTTTGAGGTAACCCCTCTGGCGATCACCCTCCTCCTAGCATCCACGCATGCTCCTGTATCTTCCCTTTTCCCATTCGTATGCATATAGTTTTTTATATGTTTATTCTTTAGTTGATTTTAATCAAATCTACAAATTGGCAATCACGGTGGGACATCCTACCATTTTTCTTTTGATTACCCTATCCATCGGGCACCCACGTGTGGCGTCTCCCTTTTGCACCCACGGTGCATCCCCCATTAGTGCTCTACGAGCACTCTTCCCCTCTTGTTCTCCCAAGTGGTTGTCATTCGTAGGTTGATTTAAAATTCCATCTATCTTATCCTGTTAAAAATAAATAAATAAAAATTTTAGCATCCATTGCACTGGACGCGCATTGAATTTGCGCCCAAGCCTCTGGACGCCCATTCCCATCATTAAAAAAAAGAATAAAAAAAGAAAAAGGTTGCATCCAGTGCTTTGGACGCGGATTAAAATCTGCGCCCCGTGCACTGGACGCCCATTCCCATCCCTGTAAAAAAAAAAATCAACGGCTATTGTGGTGGATGCGGATTAAATTTTGCGCCCTCTGAAGTAGACGCTATCTTTCATCATGTCTGTTGTGTATTCAGTGGCCTTCTTCATTGCATGTCATCCGTGATTCCCTGTTTGCATTTAACCTGTGGTGTTTGCATACACTTTTCACCCTTCAGCATCCCATATTCTCCATTGCATATTCCTCGTTGCATATTATCCTTTACATATGTCATGTTGCATGCATTGCATTCACGTCTCTGTTGCACTGTTACTATTCATATCCATTGTCACTTTGTCTGCTCTCCCTGCATTCATCATTTATACCTGTTGAATATTGTTCATATTAATTAGTCTTCCTATTTGCTCTATTCCCCATTCATCATTTGCATTTTGCATTATTATTTGCATCTATTTTTCTGTTGCATTCATATTGTTGTACATGCATCATTCTGTCATTTTTATTTTTATTTTGCATTAGCAAGCATTTAGGTGCATCTTGGTTCGGGAGACCTCCTCTCCCCCCACCTTTAGGAGCCATACCCCTCTCTTGGTTAAGGAAGGACACTACATTGAGCATTCCGTCTCTTTGGATCGGGAATTCCTAAACCAAGGCCTCCATAAGTCCCCGCACCTGTGGATTCCCTCACGGACGCTTGGGCAGGTTGTACCCTTTGAAGTCCCGGGGTTTTAGTTGGTCTATGCGTGGTGAGAGTTAGCCTAGTTGGCACCGGAAGAAATCACATTTTGAAACTAGGTCCAAGACCTTGAGTGATCAGATCAACTTTGATAAAAATCATTTAATTCACCAAGGATCAAACAAAAGAAATCAAGGGTAACCATTCCAACTCGATTGCTATCTTTGTAAATTGTTTTGATTGTACTTTGATTGGTTGCATAATGGATTACCTTGGTATGAAAACCAACATGTTTAATTCAATTAACATGCATGAGGATGATCAACCTAGCACATCCTATTCCCCTCAGTCCCATAATTCTCATCACAATAATTTCAAGGGACCACCTCCTCATTTCTATGGTCTTGCCCGACCCATGGGCAATGTCCAACCCCATGGTCCCTCACATTCATTGCGAGCCACTACTCCTGTGGGACCGTCTCCTCCCAATGACGAGAAGGTCTCTCAAATCATTCGTGCATTAAATCATCTCACCCCTCTGCAAATCCAGGCCCTTCACGCCGCTATTGAGGGTGCATCTCATTCTTCTCATCCTCCTTCTACTCCTATTCGGGTGGCCCATCACCCGCCTCCTCATCCGATTCATCTTCCTTGGGTGGCTCATCACCCGCCTCCTTCTATTCCTCCTCTTACAAGTCCCCAAGGCCCATTTATTCATTGCAACCCGGCCCGACCGGGTCCTTCTATGGGTCAGCCCATTACTTCCCCTCCACGGCCTTTTTATGCGGCCCCGCCTTCAAGGCCCGCCAACCCTCTGCTGCTCAAGTCACACCCCTCCAACAAACTCTTCCCGACAAAGTCACTTTGTTGGAGGAACAATTAAAGAGGGTTATGAGCCCACGGCCCGCTCCTCCTACTCCAGTCAATCCCCTTTATGCTGCTCTAAACGATATTACCAAGATAGAAAGGGATTAGAAGGATAGGAGAGACGACTACGGCGTTGGCATTTCAAGCAAGCAAGAGCTGACGGATTTCAACGCTCAAGTGGACATCGTCCACCCTCCACCCATTCACCCCAGTCACTCGTATGGCCCTCCGCCTCCACATCCGCAATATCATTACACTCCACCACCCACATATACGCCTCCACTACGGTGTCCACTTGAGTTTAACGATGAAGAACCGGTGATTGAAGAGCTCAAGGCGGCACGTGATGATGAAGCTCTACAGGCACACCTTTCGAGTTTTCTTCATCTTCCTCTCCCTCCGCTACCACTGGATGAACCCCCTGCTCAGGATGAAGCCACCGTCCCCAATCCAACCCCCATTTCTAAGACTTACTGGTGTTATGATTGCTGGGACCTGTGCGATAGATTCAGAGGGGGGGTGAATGAATCAACCCTTCAAAAATTTTGCCTAATTAAAATCTATAACTAGACACAGTTGCGGAATAAAGATCAATTGAGCTTCTTAAGAAGAGATTCCAAGAAACAATTGATCAACCAGTTGGACTGCGACAATGTAGGCACCTAAGCAAGTCTAAGCCGTAGACAGAATCAAATCAAAGGAGCGTGTGCCTTAAAGCATTCAGATAAAGTACACAATTGAAGCGCTCCTAGCCATTCATCTAGCAGAATCAGATAAGAAATCAAACCAAAGCACAGAGGATTTTTTAGGTGGTTCGGTCCTCCAGACCTACATCCACCCCACACTCAAACCCAAGTGTGGCTTACTGCTGCGCAACACAGCTTGTGTCCGCTGGGCCTTACAGCTTAGCCTACAACCGCTGAGCATCACAGCTTGCTTCCGCTGGGTAATACAGCTTAGCCATCCGCTGCCTAACAGCTTGCGTTGAGCCTCACAGCTTGCTGTCCAGAGAACCACGTTCTCTACAACCGCTGAGCTTCACAGCTTGCTCCGCTGGGCAATACAGCTTAGCCGTCCGAGGTATCCACCTCGCCACTGTGCATCACAGCTTGCACTGCTAGCAAACAGCTTGATGAAAGATTCAAAAGAAAAACAAAAATAGGAAGACACAGCAACCGAAAGCTGAAAATGAAGCACAAGTAATATAGCTCTCGAAGGAGCAAGTCTGGCTTGGATTTGATCCAAATGCCAGGGGACAGATCTTCAAGGATTTCTGATTTCTTCTCCACGAACTCTTTCTTTCTCTCTCTTCTTCTTCTTTTGGCTCTTCTCTCTCTTTTTCTCTCATTCCTCTTCACACTAGATCGTGCAGGCCCTTAGTTCCTTCTCTGCTTCAGTCACAATCTCCTCTACTCCGATCATCTTCTCTAGATGGAGAAGTCTTCTTTTTATAGCAGCAGCAGATAGAGCGTGTGCTTTCCATGATTCCCGCCCAGATGCCTTAGTCCACGTGGCGGTATCTCAGCACAATGGTTCCACGTGTCACGATCAGGGTTAGACCTCCATCCTTGGATCACGAGCCTTCTTTAATGTCTCGAACAGATATCCTACAAAGGTTAGACTTAATATCAGTTAAAATCAATATGAGGATAGTAGAGGGATGTACAGAGTTGGTTCGAGAAAGTATAGACTTGCTAAGTGATCAAGGAGTGTATGGACTTAGTGTGCATGCGACAACGATGTACAAACTTGGTGTGCAGACTTTGTGTGTGTGTGCGAGACAATGTATAGACTTGATGCACGGACAAAGCATATGCATGAACAAGCCACACAGAATGTATAGACTTTGCGTGGATGAGGCAAGGCTAACAGATGTATAGACTTGCTCAGCCATGTGGCGTGCAACCAGACAATGTATAGACTTATGTTCGTGCGACCAGACAATGTATAGACTTGTGTGTGCGGGCAGACGATGTTCCGACTTGACAGATGCAATGTGCATGCGATGCGATGTATAGACTTTGTATGTGTGCGAAACTTATCAATGTGTAGACTTGCGCATATGCATGAACAAGTGGCGATGTATAGACTTTAGAGATGATGCATGAACAAACGATGCGATGTACAGACTTGCCACCAGAGAATGTACAGACTTTGGAAAAGCTTGAAGCACACGATGTATAGACTTGTTAAAGAAGTGATGCATGAACTATGCACATGCATGAAGAGCACTGACGATGTACAGACTTGCTTAAATGACGCATGGACATAACAGCAAAGAATGTGCAGACTTTGTATGTGCATGAAACAACCGAATGCACTGACTATGCTCATGAATGTATAGACTTAGTGTATATTCTAGACAAATCAATTCCTTGACTATGTATACGGATGAAGAGCACTGGCTGTACTGACTTGGTCGAATGAGACAACGGAGGTTGTACAGACTAGCTACCAAATAATGTACAGACTTTACCCCATGAACATGCATGAGTCTAGGCATTCACTAACTTATTGCCACCATGAAACATAGTTATGAAATGCACAAGCCTAGATAATTAGCCCTGCACTGACTACATTACGAGCTGAGCCAATGGATGTATAGACTTGCTCAGTTATCAGCTAATGGATGTATGCATCGATGCAATACATGCACAACCATATATGCTAATGAGAAGCAATGCACCGATGCAAACAGGGAAATGCACAGACCTTAAATGCATGCACAAAACAATTTATGCATATCATCTAAAACATCATTAAGGCATAAGGCATATAGATCAAGCTCTCAATTGAAGATTAACCAAGTGATGACACTAATGTTGCTATCATCAAAACATCACTGCATCATCAAGGCACAAGGGGCACAACAATCTCCCCCTTTTTGATGATGGCAACATATTGACTCATATCAAACTATTCTCCCCCTTTGACATAATCAAAAAAAAAAGGAAATGATTTGAGAGACAAAATTCAGCACACAGACTATTTTCCCCCACAAATTCAGTATACAGAGAATGAAACATAGTTCATTGAAATAGAGTTCCCCCTATCAACATGCATGCAGAACTACTCTCCTCTTAATGCAACTAATAACCAAAGCTCCCCCTGAGAACATGAGTGAAGTCAGGATGGAAGATTTCAACAGTGTGGAGAGTAAAGTGATTGATGATAGGAAGGTAAAAGTAGACAACAATAATCACAAGACATCTTAATGAATAATCAATAACAAGATTTATGTTGATCAGGCTGTCAGGAATGAATCTGATCATGAGGGATTTTAATGCTTGCACCACTACAATAAGTCTTAAGAAGAATAGACTCTTCTATCATAAAGGGTTATGAATTGGCAACTTAACCTATCTTATTTAATTATGATGTATACCAAATTTGTCAAATTAAACTCAATACACATATCTGAATCCAAGTCTTAATAAAGGTGAACCAAATAGTCGGATAACACTCAAAACCAATCATCTTTATCTTACACACATGATCTCAATAGCTCCTTTGAAAGATACACAGATTAGTACTGAGGTTAAATACTTTTACAAGAACATGAGTTGATAGAATTTTCAATATATTTTCATTTGAAGCACATTATATTTTTCCTGAGCAATTTAGGTTGATCAACACCTTTTTACATGAGACACAACACGTCTCAGGTGAAGTGACCCAGTTACTCAGTGTGATAACTGGCATTGCCTCTCAACTTCGAGAACAGAGTTAGCAATATAAGTATCTTTTTACATGAGAAGACACCTTGATCAGAGGCCAGACTCCCCAGTTACTCAACACAGAAATGTCATTGCTCTGTCAGATTCTCAATGAATTTTCATTTTAAGTGACTATGACACTTCATGACTTAGGTTCACTCCATTTCTTTGATGGAAAACTCAGTTTCTCAGTGAACAAAGTCATTTCATTACTCACTGATTTTATTTCCTGTCAATTTTTTCAAAGTTAATGTTTAACAACAATACTCACTCTATGTATCTTAACCAAAGTAGCCATGATTTCAAATTTTCAGATATCTGATGAGTGAGTCTAAGGTTTTTATGACACAGATGGTTAAGATTTATTAAAGCTTATCATTCAGATATTTTCAATTCATTTAATTACAAATCTGAGAATACATTAATCTTATATCAGTCTGATTCAGTGGTAATTCTTAAACATATATGATAGAAATTTTTACAAAGTTCTCAGACTGAATTGCATGACATGCAGCTTAAGTTCCTCAGACCGAATACAGACACAGCTGAGCAACAATCAACACTAGACACAATCATTCAAACCAGCTAAGAAGAATGTGAAGGATGAGTGTAAGCTAGTGTAAGAGTCAACACATGAAGGAATATATCAGAAGAGTGTATATCAACAAACAGTAGCTGAGTCTGGAATTCAGACAGATCAGCTGACAGGTAGCAACATGAAGAAAGTTGAAAGAAACTCTTCTTTGACAACTTAATGAATAGAAGGCAGAATCCATTATCAAGAGAGAGAATATGAAATCAGATGAGAGTTATTCAATTACTAGACAAGAGGTGTTCAAAGTGTGGCAAACTAAACACCAATTTTAAAGGCTCCCCCTGTCTAGATGCAGTGAATCACTTCTTTTTGGAATTTTTAGTATGATGATATGCAATGTAGTCACTACATGTATGCTTATGCAATGACTCTCCTTCAGATATTTCCTGAACATGAATGTCATGAACATTATGCAGGGATAACCAAACTCCCCCTGATTATATGCAATGAATGAGGTTTCTTAATGCAACATATGCAATATCATTATACAGGGAATTTGACAAATATGTATCATAACAAGAATGTATAGTGCATTCATTAAAGAATTTGTCATGATCTACAAGTATCTGGAGCACACAAATTCAGAAGATAGATTTTAAACTGAGTTTTCAGAACTAACCTGAATAGTCCACTTCTGGGGGTTTCACTTTTGAGTGCCTTGAATTATTAACCCCTTTATTCATCAGCTTCCAAGGCACACCTACAAAGATTTGATCATTTTGATCCAGTAGGAACCCAAGCAACCTTGGGTCCTGTATTAGCCCTGATGGGTGCTCTAAACAATATTTTAGCAATATTATCATCATGATCCATCAGGTAACAACTATCCATGGAATGACCAAATTTTCCACAATATCTACATGAAGAAGCAAATTTTCTGGTCCTATAATGCATATCAACAATAGTAAGAATTTTTCTGTTGTATGCATGAGCAGTTTGTTTCTTATTACCTGATGACCAACATTCAGTATACTTGTGACCTACCTTGCCACAGTTAAAACATGAAAGACTCATAGGTCTTTTGGCAGAAAATTTGAAGAATTTATTATTCCCATGGCCTCTTCGGACATGCCAACAGTCCTTGACTGCATGACCATACTTCCCACACTCGAAGCATCTTAGATGCTTACCTTTTGAGTCATTGTATCCCCACGAAGACCTAAACCAACACTCAACTACTTTATGACCACGTTTGTTACAATTATAACAAATGATGTGTTGGTTTAAAGCAAACGTGTTTCTTTTGGGATCATAAGGATGATTTGTAAAAGATTTATCATGCATCATATCATCATTTTTCATTATACTACAGTCATCCATATAATGACCATGCCTACCACAGTAATGACATGACACTTGTGATTTTCTGGCGACATGATTACTAACAGACTGACTAGATGCATGAGAATGAGTACATGAGGCATGAGCATTGTGCATTGACCCATTAAATTCAGCCGAGCTAACAGATTTCATGACACAAGTAGGGACATTTTTAACCCCATCTTTCTTTCCATTCTTGTTCGATTGTTTATCTTTGTTCACAATTTTTGTTCGTTTTTCAGCTTTCTGTGCCTTAAATTGAAAAACAGATGATGAAGGTGTTTTCAGATTTTTGTTTTGTTTTGGGGATTGACTTGAGGTACCAGCTACATCAGAGCTTTGCACAAAAGTAGTGTATAGCTGGTTTTTAGTAATTTCCTTAACATCAGAACTACAACTTATCCCCCTTTTTGAGTTCTTATCCTCACTTTTCATGACATATTTCATTTTTCCTTTAATTTTAGCATACTCAAATGCTGAATTTTCCAGATCATGAATTTTATCTTCCAAAGAAGCAATGTGGAGTTCATAACTGGCTATCTCCTGTTCACTGTAATTAACGCATTCACTTAAGACTTTATTTATAGTTTTATACTTCTCAGCTTCTAGTTCCAGATTGCTCAAGATTTTTGATTCTTCATCACAGACAGTTTTTCCTTTCTTTAACATGAGAAGTTGCTCGGACATACCAGTGTTTAACCATTTCAATTTTTCAACATCAGCTTTCAATTCAATGTTTTCCTCCTCAAATTTTTTAGCCTGAATTTCATTACCAGCACATCTTTCTCTTCCAGACATCAGCTCCAGTTTTTCAATTAGTTCCTCTTCCCTTTCTTCCACTTTAATTTTCTCAGCAAGCAGATTTCTGTGATCCTCTTTAAACAAGGCAATTTGTTTATTCAGCCATTCATTCTCACTATAAAGATCTTCATTGCGTTCTTTTAAAACCTCGCACTTACTGCAGCTTGTTTTGAGAGAGGAATCATGCACACCTTCCTTGTTGACATTCTTTATTTTAGCTTCAAGATTTTCATTTTTCCTCTGAATTTATACATTCTCAGCTTTCAATTTCTTCAGATCAACCTTAATCCTTTCCAACTCTTCCAGTTTCATCAAATGTTCATTAGTTTTCAGTTTCAGCAGACTTTCTAATTCGGAGATTTTATTGATACATTCTTGGTTTTCCTTTTTCAACAAGCACATTTGCTTCATATTCAAGTGAGACTCAGATAGACATTCATCATACAATTTATTCATCTTCGAGCACTTTTCACATGATGAATTTGAATTACTTCGACAAGTTTTCTTCTTCAACTTCTTATACTATTTTCTTAAACAATCATAAGACTCCAGCAATTCATTGTATGCATCAATCCAATCATCCAGGGTGTAATTTTCGAAGATGTTTACCTGATCATCGTCCCATTCTTCATCTTCATTGCTACTTGGTTCACTCCCTTGAGCCATCATGCATCGATCATTATCTCTATCGCAAGCAGTCTTCAATTTATCCAGGATTTCCTTGGTAGACTTGCAGGATGAGACGCATGAGATTAGTGCTCTATCAATTGAGGCTTTTACCATATTCAATGCTCTAGAGTTGATGGAGCCTTTTATTTTATCCTTCTCGGTCCATTTGGATTTATCCTTCGACAGTTTGTATGAGCCGTGAGTCATTACCTTCCATAAATCAGGATCGGTTGTCCTTACATACCGATGCACCTTTTCCAGCCATGGGCCAAGGTCATCACCTCTGAATATCGGTGGATGAGCCATCGAGAGATGAGTTAGACAATTGAGATAGTTAAGAGGTGCACCGGAATCAGTAGAAGTACAGCAAAACACCAGCTCAGAAAAACTGAAGCACCGAGACCAGATGAGCAAGGCAAGGCACTAAGTCAGTGAAATAAAGCACCGAGCACAAGAAACCCACTCTGAAATGCACCACAAAAAAAAATGCAGGATCTGCTGCGGATTGTTAGATCCTATGCACAGCAACCCGCTCTGATACCAATTGTTGGGACCGGTGTGATAGATTCAGAAGGGGGGTGAATGAATCAACCCTTCAAAAATTTTGCCTAATTAAAATCTGTAACTAGACACAGTTACGGAATAAAGATCAATTGAGCTTCTTAAGAAGAGATTCCAAGAAACAATTGATCAACCAGTTGGACTGCGATAATGTAGGCACCTAAGCAAGTCTAAGCCGTAGACAGAATCAAATCAAAGGAGCGTGTGCCTTAAAGCATTCAGATAGAGTACACAATTGAAGCGCTCCTAGCCATTCATCTAGCGGAATCAGATAAGAAATCAAACCAAAGCACAGAGGATTTTTTAGGTGGTTTGGTCCTCCAGACCTACATCCACCCCACACTCAAACCCAAGTGTGGCTTACTGCTGCGCAACACAGCTTGCGTCCGCTGGGCCTTACAGCTTTGTTGTGTTAGATCGACGCAGTCTATCTCCACTAACTGTGGATCTAGAGGGGGGTGAATAGATCTAATGCCTAATTAAAAGCTAGTATAAGCTCTAATGCGGAATATAGGCAAATAGCAGGAAAATCGAAAGAAGATGCACTAAGCAAAGGGTCGACCCATGCAGCCACACAGCATATCACTATCTCGAATACTAGATATGAACATGAGCGATATAAGCTATGATACTAAGTAAGGAAACCCATCGCACACAGTTCAAAGACAATCACACAAACACAATGCACCCAAGAATTTTAGGTGGTTCGGTCAAAGACCTACGTCCACCCCACACTCAACAGAGTATGGCTTACTGCTGCGCAGTACAGCTTGCGTCTGCTGGGCACTACAGCTTGGCCTACAAACCGCTGAGCAACACAGCTTGCTGTCCGAGACAAGTCTCGCCTGCTGAGGATTACAGCTTCACCTGTCCAGTGGAATCCTCCATTGCAACTGCTGGGGTTTACAGCTTACCCGTCCAGAGGAAGCACCTCTGCAAAACAGCTGACTCACAGCTTGAAGAAGCAATAGTTCGAAAATAAAAGTGCAGAAGCAAAACGAAAAAGAAAACCCCAAAGGGGAATGTAGCTCTAATGAGCAAATGCTTAGCTCTGGTATCTGAACCAAGAGACTGAGTACAATCCTCTCGAACAAGATCTCTCAATCTCACTCTCTCAACTCATCTCTTCTCACTTTCTCTTCTTCTCTATTTTCTTTCTTCTCACAGTGGATCGATGGCTCTCTGCTGTATAGACTTTGCTTCTCTTCAGTCGATCAGCCTCCATCTGAAGACGAAGGCTTCATTATATACTAGCAGCAAGTGGATGAGGGCGCGTGACTTCCATATTTCCCGCCCAGAGAATTCGCTAGAACGGAGGCAATTCCATCCACATGGCAGCATCCTGGAAAGGCTTCTTCCACGTGTCATCATCATGGTACCTCATCCTTCTTGGATCACGAGCCAGGTCATCAGTCCAGGTAAAGAATCCCTGTCAGACAGAATACCAGATTATCAGTTTAAGTATCAAACTCTGTATAGACTTGTGAAATGAAATGCGATGTATAGACATGAAAACACAGGGAGTGTATAGACTTGGAATTTACACGCAGGAGGGAGCAGTGTATAGACTTGCTGTGAAGAACAGTAATGTGTAGACTTCGATGAGAACAATGCATGAACACAGTATATGGACTTAGAAGTCTAAAGGGGGTCGACCCATCTAATCAGGGGGTCGACTCATGATGCATGAATGAATACACTTCCAATGTGTAGACTTCGGACTTGCCATGATGTATAGACTTGGAGCACAAAAGCCACGATGTACAGACTTCATGAGACTTTAATGAAGACAGACGATGTATAGACTTCATGACTGATGCACGATGCAGACTCGTCCATTGTATACACTTGCTCAATGTTCAATCTTCACGAATGATGTACAGACTACCAATGTGTAGACTTGCCAAGACAAATGAATGATGTACAGACTTAAACAAGGCAAAATCTGTACAGGCTTTGAGGTTCACAATGTATGGACTTTGGCAACCCAACGGTTGTACAGACTTCCACTAAACAACGTTGTATAGACTTGGAAATCTGAACAGGGAGGATGTATAGACTTGGCCCCTTGAAGGATGTACTGACTTTGAAGAAATCAGGCGATGTGAAGACTTTACCAATGAATGGACTTGGGCCAACAAAGAACCGATGGATGTATAGACTTTAAAGGCTTGAAGGCCCAATGTGCAATCTTGGAAGCTTGAACCAATGTACAGACTTAACAGTCGCCTTGGCTGTACAGACTTGGTCACAAACTGAACAGTCGGTTGTATAGACTTGCACAAACCAAAGTCTATACAGACTTGAAAAGAAAACCAATGTATAGACTTTCCAAGTGAAAGGCTGTACAGACTTGAGCACAGAAGCTCTGTACAGACTTGATCAAGACAAGGCAGTCGAGTGTATAGACTTCAAGTGAAACGACGGTAAAGCCATCAGTGTATAGACTTCAAGGGAAACGATGGTAAAACTACCGATGTATAGACTTGAAGGGAAACGTAGGTGAAACTTCCAATGTATAGACTTTGAAGTTGAACGAAGGATGTACGGACTTCACCCCGGTGTATAGACTTTGCTCGAATGCATGAGACGCTAACTAAGAAGCTGGACTCTGTACAGACTTGAGCGATGTATGGGCTTAGCTTCGTGTAAGCTACAGTCCAATGTATGGACTTTAAAGTTCAATTGGTGAGTGTATAGACTTCACCAATGAGACGCTCGCTGTACAGACTTGGCATCGACCAATGTGCAGACTTGACAATGCTGAATGAACGAATGAGCAATGTATAGACATTGGGTGCCACACTGTGCAGACTTCACGATGTATGGACTTGAGTGTTCGTGTGATCTGCACTGTATAGACTTTAACAAAATGCCTAAGACGCTACATGAGACACAAGACAGACAGACAGTGTATAGACTTCACTCTCGGGGCGTCGACCCATCTGAGAAGAGGGTCGACCCACTACTGTCCAGACTAAACAAGGAAAGGTATAGACTCTATGTTCATGCTGCAATGCACTGTGTAGACCTGTAAGTATGTGCATAACAATATATAGACTCTGACTGCATTATATACACAGACAACCTGATAAAAATAATTTCATCAAAATAATAACAGTTGCCAATCAATCAAAACAAGCTGTTGCCAATGAAGTAAAACTTATTGTCAACATCATCAACACAGAGGGGTCACAACAATCTCCCCCTTTTTAATGATGGCAACACCCTATTATATAGAATAGCAACATCCTGTTGTGCAGATGCATTTTTTATGAAGGACATGTTTTGTTATTCAGATTTGTCATGCAGATGCTATGTATGACATGCTGAGACATGAACACAACTCTCTTCTCACAAGATCTCCCCCTTTGCCATAGACATGATGCATACACTTCCCTGGAATGAATTCATCAAACAGACAATATATTCTCCCCCCTTTGCCATCAACAAAGAGGAGGGAAAGTGAACACAAGGGAAAGATCAGGAAATCATCTGACTGACATTCTTAGCAGGTAGTTCAGAAATTAAGCAGCTAAAGCACAGAATCTGCAGTCATATGAATTTAGAAACTGCTTAGAAAGTGAAGTTCTGGTTTAAATGTTATAAAAATGAGAGTTCATGCACTACATTCATTGGATAAGGTAGCTGTGCATGATAAAACAGTAAACCAGAATCATATTTACATGAGATATTCAGTTTCAGAATATCTTACTTTCATAGACTCAGTATAATGTGCTAAGAGATACCAGGTCATGTATTGAAATTAAACAAATTGACATCCATGAAATTTCTTTTGAAGGAACAGCATTATCAATATTATTTCATTTAGGGCATTCAGGTACCATAAGTCTTTTTACGTAAGGGTATACGTTTATCAGACGCCAATACCCCTAGATACTCAACATGATAGACCATTTTGCCTATGATCAAACTCAATAGAACTGATTTACACCTTTCGTGTGAGGGTACACATTTATCAAACGCCAGTTACCCCCAGGTACTCAGTGAAACCAACCTATTGTTTTGATCATTTTATACAGAGATAGCTGATACACCTCATGACATGAGTGTTGTCCACTTCTTTGATGGATCAACTCAGTTTCTCAGTGATTTACCAGTCATTGCTCTGCCAATGCTATTTTTCAATTAATTTTTAATATTTTTCAATATCTTTCTTAGCTGTCCTTTATTTGTTTCAGAATGACTTGTTTAAGGACAATACACATACTCAGTTTCTCTAACATGATTTCAGATGAGTTTTCAGATTTCAGATATAATTAGCTTTGTCTGACATGAAATAAGATGAGGGTTGAGTGCTTTATCAATTTTCAGCATCCTTATTTACTTATTGTAGTCTTTTAACTCTAAAGATTATAAAATTTAAACCATTAAGTCAGTCTTTAAGCAATTAAAATTCTTATGAGGGAAGAAGTCTATTTTCTATTGCTTAATATTAGAACTGACTAAAAGATTACCATACTGTTAGACTCAATCATTCAGAGTCAAAGGATGAATAAACAGAGTCGACGCTGGGAGTTCAAGGCGTCCACGCATCAGTTGAAGAAGCAAGAATATAAAACACTGAGATAATATCAGTGCGTCGACTCCACGCTATTGCAGCATCAACTCATCAGAATAAGAAGCAGAGACATTCACAGATCTAGTTCACTGCGTCAACGCCACAGTATAGCAGCGTCGACACAGCAGTTCACCCTAAATTTCTGACAAGACTCCCCCTGTCTATATGCATGCAGTTTTGTAAATGATGACTGAACAAATGATTTTGAAGTTCATGCTTATTCAGACTGCACTATCATGCAATATGACCACCAGGATTATGCATAGAAATATAGTGCAAAACAGTTCTATATGCATGTGATTTTAGACACATTCATGACTAAATAATATGCAGTGATGATCATGAGAAGATAATATGAGTGTCATGCATGATCATGAGTCTGTTGCACCATTCAACCTTCACAGAGTTTTATACAAGCTATCAGATGCAAGTCCAAATCAGAAATTTTATTCAAAACAGTTGAAAATTTTATTCATCATACTGAAACTTACACAAACCAAGTTCTCTTCTAAGAAATTTAAACTTTTCATTTCCAAGTGGCTTAGTAAAGATATCAGCAACTTGTTTGTCTGTTTCAATGAAATTCAGTTCGATTTCCTTTTTATTCACAGCATCTCTCAGAAAATGGTGTTTTATCTCTATATGCTTAGTCCTTGAATGGTGAATAGGATTTTTAGCAAGGCATATGGCACTAGTATTATCACACAAGATTGGAATGCATTCTAATTTTATCTGATAATCATCTAGTTGGTGCTTGATCCATAGTACTTGGGCAGCATAATTACCTGCAGCAACATATTCAGCCTCAGTTGTAGACAAGGCTACAGTGTGTTACTTTTTAGATGCCCAAGATACTAGACAGCCACCAAGGAATTAGCAATAGTCACTAGTGCTCTTTCTATCTACTCGACACCCAGCATAGTCTGCATCAGTGTAGGCTAGAAGATCTAACTCACACTTAGCAGGATACCAAAGACCTAGCTGTTGGGTGCCTAGTAAATATCTAAAAATCCTCTTCACAGCCTTAAGATGAGATTCTTTAGGACTAGCCTAAAACCTAGAGCATAAACACACTACAAATTGAATATCAGGCCTAGATGCTGTAAGATAAAGAAGGGATCCGATCATACCTCTATATAGCCTTTGGTCCACTGGTTTACCTTTAGGATCTTCATCCAAACTGGTTGAGGTACCCATTGGAGCAGCTATTTCCTTGAGGTTGTCCATTTTGTACTTCTTCAATAAATTCTTTACGTACTTGGACTGAGAGATGAAAGTGCCATCCTCTGATTGTGTAACCTGCAGTCCAAGAAATAGTTTGAGCTCGCCCATTGAGCTCATTTCAAACTCATTAGTCATTATCTGAGAGAATTCCTCACACAATTTGGGGTTAGTTGACCCAAACACAATGTCATCCACATAAATCTGAATAATAAGAATATCTAAATGACTCACTTTGGTAAACAATGTTTGATCAACTATACCTCTTGTGAAATTCTTGTCGGTGAGGAACTTGCTCAACCTGTCATACCAAGCTCTAGGAGCTTGCTTTAAACCATAAAGAGCTTTATTGAGTTTGTAAACATGATTAGGGAAATCTAAACATTCAAACCCAGGAGGCTGTCTCACATAGACATCCTCACTAATTTCCCCATTTAGGAAAGCAGATTTCACATCCATATGCTGAAGATTTATACCTAGGGAGCATGCATAAGCCAACAATATTCTGATTACTTCTAACCTAGCTACAGGGGCAAAAGACTCTTCAAAGTCTATTCCAAATTCCTGATTGTACCCCTGAGCTACAAGTCTGGCTTTATTTTTAATGACATTCCCTGATTCATCAGTTTTATTTCTAAACACCCATTTAGTCCCTATGACTGTTTCATGATCAGGAGGTGGAACCAAATGCCACATCTTATTCCTGTCAAATTGATTAAGCTCCTCATGCATGGCATTAATCCAATGCACATCTTGGAGAGCAAAGTCAATGGACTTGGGTTCTATATTTGAAACAAAAGCATAAGCATTTAATTCATGTCGAATTCTCAAGTGGCCTCTAGTCCTAAGGGGGTCATGCAGATTTCCAATTACATTATCTACAGGATGATCCTTAAGATATCTAATGTTTACAATTAGATTATCATGAGGTTGATTTACCTCCCCCTGAACTGTAGGCTCTTCTTCATCAAGCTCTTTATGTCCTTCTTCATCCTCAGATTTGTCTGCAGCATCTCTTTCCTTCAGAATATCACCACTGTCTTCATTCCTGCATTGACCAATATTAGTATTTACCAAGGATTCATCAAAAACTATATGTGGAGATTCTTCAACAGTTTTAGAATTCAGATTGTAAACTCTATATGCTCGGGTGTTTTCAGAATAACCAAGAAAGATTCCTGGTTCACCTTTAGGTTCAAATTTATCAAGGTCTCTTTTATCATTTATATGAATGAAACATTTACATCCAAAAATCTTGAAGTGAGCAATAGAAGGTTTCTTACCATTTAAGATCTCATATGGTATTTGCTGGGTAGAAGGTCTTACCATGGCTCTGTTAATTACATAACAGGCAGTTTTCACTGCTTCAGCCCAGAATTTCCTAGGTATACCACCTTCAACAAGGAGTGTACGACCCATCTCCACTAGGGTTCTGTTCCTTCTCTCCACAACTTCATTCCGCTCAGCTGTCCTTGGTGAGGAGTACCTATGGTTGATTCCATTGACCTGCAGAATTCATCAAACTGTGAGTTTTCAAACTCACCTCCATGATCAGTCAAAATGTTTTTAATTTTCTGATTTATTCTAACATAGAACTCCTGAAATTCTGAAAATGCATCACTCTTATGAGATAAGAAACAAACCCAAGTATACCTAGAAAAGTCATCTACCATGACAAACCCATACTTCCTCTCTGATAAGCTAACAAATCTGGTTGGCCCAAAAAGGTCCATGTGTATCAGCTCATAGGGTTTAGAAGACAGATTTTCAGTTCTAGACTTAAATGACTTTCTAGTTATCTTTGATTGAGTGCATGCATCACAGATTTTATTTTCATTTTTGAAGGAAACTTCAGGAAGTCCTCTAACCATGCCATGCTTATTCAGTTTATGCAAAACAGTGTAACTAGCATGACCTAACCTACGATGCCATAAAAATGCTAAGTCTTCTCTACTGGCAGTAAGGCAAAGGTTAGTATGTTGAATGTCATCTAAATCTATCATGTATGTATTATTTATTCTTTTTCCAGAAAATTTGACAATTTCAGAATCAGGTTCAAAAACCTTGCAGCATTGAGAATCAAATAAAACCTTATATCCTTTATCACACAACTGGCTGATACTAAGTAAATTATAAGCTAACCCTTCAACCAGCATAACATCATCAATGCAGCAGGTAGAACACTTACCTACCTTACCTGATCCAATAATCCTACCCTTTGTGTTGCTTCCAAAGGTGACAAGGCCTCCTAGCTTCTCAGTCAGCATGCAGAACTTGGCCTTATCTCCTGTCATATGCCTGGAGCAGCCACTATCCAAGTACCAAAAGTTGCTCTTGGCTGCCAGGCATACCTGCATACACAATTAGGTAGAGAGGTTTGGAACCCAAGACTGATTGGGCTCCATAACAGAAGAAGTAGAAGCAAAGCAAGAAAGCAGGCTTTTCGGAATCCACATTTATTTAAATGAATTTTGTTCAGTGGATCCTACAGGTTTTCTTCTGTTGTTGTTCCTCTTCTTTTTGTTATTTTTCTTCTTATTTACACCAACATGATTATTGACATTGTTGTTTCTTTGCCAGTGCCTTGGCCAGGTTGCATTCATGGAATTGTGGCCATAATAGTTCCTGGGCTGGCTGTGGAAATGTTGGTTCCTAGGTGTCCAATAACCATACCCATTAACCCAATTTCTAGTGTAAGGTCTTTGATATTGAGCAGCCTGATATGCAAGACCTGTATGCCTCCCCGGAGTTCTAGTCCAACCTGACCTATTGAAATAGGTTGACTGTGCATTGTAATGGGTCTGAACTCTGGGTTGGTAGAAATGATTGGGTTGACTCTTAGCAGCATTCTGTCTCCCCTGCACCTTGGACCCTGCTGACCTATTCATAGGTTTGTTTTGGGTCTTCTTCAGAGGTGGAGGTGATGGTGGAGACTTGGTTACCTTGACCTGGTGTTTATAAGACTGGGTAGGTTGACCCCTAACCTGAGATTGAGCCTTTGGATTTTGCTTGGATGTGCTAGCTCTACTAGGCTCACTGACTTTTTGTTTGCCCTTCTCCTCAGCACTGGTCTTTTTCAGATTAGCATTTTTGTTCATTGAATTGTTTGGATTCATGCTAATTAGAGGTCCTTTTTCTTTTTGTGCAACAAATGAAATAGTTTTCATTCCAAAGGTTTTCGTTGCACTTGAATTAAATCCTAGGCCCTCTTTTCTGAAATTGACCTTTGACCCTAACAAAGCATTTAAGTTATCTGTTCCTTGGGTCATTTTCTCAATGGTTCTCAGTTTATCCTCATTGTCTTTCTGAATTTCATCAATAGACTTTTTCAGTTCATTATTTACATTGAGGACAGCTTCATATTTTTCAGAAACAATTTTTACTTCACTCTCACATTTCTGAATTTTCAGCTTCCATTCATCAATTTCATTTTCAAGCCTCACATTCTCTTCCCTAGAAGCTTTTAACTCATTTTTGATTTCATCTAATTCAGAACATGTGAGTTTCAAATTTTTATTCTCAGATTCTAAACATGCAATTTTATCAGTTAGAGTTTTATCATTTTGCATGGAATTGATCTTTCTTCTCAGATGCCTGTTTTCTTTTCTAATATCATCAGCTCTATCAGCTATATCATGGTAGGCATCTACCCAATCAGCGATAGTAAAATTTTCAAATCTAGTGATTACCTCATCTGAGTCCTCTTCTCTATCTTCTGAGCTTGTTGCCATAAGGCAAATGGGCTTCTCAGATTTGGCTTCACTGTTTGAAGTGTTGCTCAGAGAGCCTTCATCTTCATCACTCCAGGTACTCACCATTGCTTTCCCTTTCGTGTTCCTTCTCTTTGACTTGTCCTTATATTTTTGATTATCTGGACAGTCAGCTTTCAGATGGCCTGGTTTCCTGCATTGATAACAAGTGTTAGTTTCAGTTTTCTTTGCAGGGTTGTGTTTATACCTTTTGTCCCTTCGGCCGCCACTGTATTTCTTTTGGCCGAATCGTCCTGCTCCTTTTCTGAGAAATCGCCTGAACTCTCTGGTCATCATGGCCATCTCAGAATGAGTCATATCTTCTTCTTCATTCGGGCTCTCCTCTGATGATGAAGAACTGCTGGAGCTGGATTTGTTGGATTTGCTGGAACCAGCCTTCAGCGCTATCGGCTTCTTCTTCCTTTCAGCTTCTTCTATCCTTGGCATATTAATCTCATATGCCATCAGCGAGCCAATTAGCTCATCAGCTCTTGTATTGCGCAAGTCCCTTGACTCCTCCATCACAGTAGCTTTCGTATGCCAGGCATGAGTCAAGGACCGAAGTATCTTCCTTACTAAATCATATTCTGTCAGAGGTTTCCCGAGACCTCTTAGACCATTGGTGATGATTGTCAGTCGAGCATACATTTCTTTGATGGTCTCGTTTGGCTTCATCTTGAAGGCTTCATACTCAGACACTAGGAAATTAGCCTTCGTCTCCCTGACTTGAGAAGTCCCCTCATGGATAACTTCCAGTGCATCCCACATCTCCTTGGCTGAAGTGTACGCTGACACGCGGGAGAATTCAGTAGGGTGCAGAGAGCACTGGATGGCGTTTATGGCACTCCAATTCAGCGTGGACCTTCTGATCTCCTCCTTGGTCCAGACATCTTCATTCGGGGACAGCTCATAAGGTCCCTTGCTAACAACCTTCCAGATCTCGTAATCTTTAGCCCTCAGAAACACTTGCATACGATTCTTCCAGTATGCGTAGTTAGATCCATCGAAGAATGGGGGCTTGGTGGTTGAGTGACCTTCAGCTATCATCCCTCGAGCATCCATCTCTGCCTATCCTCTTCGGGCGATGAGTCCCTGTAGAAGAGTATGGCTCTGATACCAATTGTTGTGTTAGATGGACGCAGTCTATCTCCACTAACTGTGGATCTAGAGGGGGGTGAATAGATCTAATGCCTAATTAAAAGCTAGTATAAGCTCTAATGCGGAATATAGGCAAATAGCAGGTAAACCAAAAGAAGATGCACTAAGCAAAGGGTCGACCCATGCAGTCACACAGCATATCACTATCTCGAATACTAGATATGAACATGAGCGATATAAGCTATGATGCTAAGTAAGGAAACCCATCGCACACAGTTCAAAGACAATCACACAAACACAATGCACCCAAGAATTTTAGGTGGTTCGGTCAAAGACCTACGTCCACCCCACACTCAACAGAGTATGGCTTACTGCTGCGCAGTACAGCTTGCGTCTGCTGGGCACTACAGCTTGGCCTACAAACCGCTGAGCAACACAGCTTGCTGTCCGAGACAAGTCTCGCCTGCTGAGGATTACAGCTTCACCTGTCTAGTGGAATCCTCCACTGCAACTGCTGGGGTTTACAGCTTACCCGTCCAGAGGAAGCACCTCTGCAAAACAGCTAACTCACAGCTTGAAGAAGCAATAGTTCAGAAATAAAAGTGCAGAAGCAAAATGAAAAAGAAAACCCCAAAGGGGAATGTAGCTCTAATGAGCAAATGCTCAGCTCTGGTATCTGAACCAAGAGACTGAGTACAATCCTCTCGAACAAGCTCTCTCAATCTCACTCTCTCAACTCATCTCTTCTCACTTTCTCTTCTTCTCTGTTTTCTTTCTTCTCACAGTGGATCGATGGCTCTCTGCTGTATAGATTTTACTTCTCTTCAGTCGATCAGCCTCCATCTGAAGACGAAGGCTTCATTATATACTAGCAGCAGGTGGATGAGGGCGCGTGGCTTCCACATTTTCTGCCCAAAGAATTCACCAGAACCGAGGCAATTCCATCCACATGGCAGCATCCTGGAAAGGCTTCTTCCACGTGTCATCATCATGGTACCTCGTCCTTCTTGGATCACGAGCCAGGTCATCAGTCCAGGTAAAGAATCCCTGTCAGACAGAATACCAGATTATCAGTTTAAGTATCGAACTCTGTATAGACTTGTGAAATGAAATGCGATGTATAGACATGAAAACATAGGGAGTGTATAGACTTGGAATTTACACGCAGGAGGGAGCAGTGTATAGACTTGCTGTGAAGAACAGTAATGTGTAGACTTAGATGAGAACAATGCATGAACACAGTGTATGGACTTAGAAGTCTAAAGGGGGTTGACCCATCTAATCAGGGGGTCGACTCATGATGCATGAATGAATACACTTCCAATGTGTAGACTTCGGACTTGCCATGATGTATAGACTTGGAGCACAAAAGTCACGATGTACAGACTTCATGAGACTTTAATGAAGATAGATGATGTATAGACTTCATGACTGATGCACGATGCAGACTCGTCCAATGTATACACTTGCTCAATGTTCAATCTTCACGAATGATGTACAGACTACCAATGTGTAGACTTGCCAAGACAAATGAACGATGTACAGACTTAAACAAGGCAAAATCTGTACAGGCTTTGAGGTTCACAATGTATGGACTTTGGCAACCCAACGGCTGCACAGACTTCCACTAAACAACGTTGTATAGACTTAGAAATCTGAACGGGGAGGATGTATAGACTTGGCCCCTTGAAGGATGTACAGACTTTGAAGAAATCAGGCGATGTGAAGACTTTACCAATGAATGGACTTGGGCCAACAAAGAAATAATGGATGTATAGACTTTAAAGGCTTGAAGGCCCAATGTGCAGACTTGGAAGCTTGAACCAATGTACAGACTTAACAGTCGCCTTGGCTGTACATACTTGGTCACAAACTGAACAGTCGATTGTATAGACTTGCACAAACCAAAGTCTGTACAGACTTGAAAAGAAAACCAATGTATAGACTTTCCAAGTGAAAGGCTGTACAGACTTGAGCACAGAAGCTCTGTACAGACTTGATCAAGACAAGGCAGTCGAGTGTATAGACTTCAAGTGAAACGACGGTAAAGCCATCAATGTATAGACTTCAAGGGAAACGATGGTAAAACTACCGATGTATAGACTTGAAGGGAAACGTAGGTGAAACTTCCAATGTACAGACTTCGAAGTTGAACGAAGGATGTACGGACTTCACCCCAATGTATAGACTTTGCTCGAATGCATGAGACGCTAACTAAGAAGCTGGACTCTGTACAGACTTGAGCGATGTATGGGCTTAGCTTCGTGCAAGCTACACTCCAATGTATGGACTTTGAAGTTAAACTGGTGAGTGTACATACTTCACCAATAAGACGCTCGCTGTACAGACTTGGCATCGACCAATGTGCAGACTTGACAATGCTGAATGAACGAATGAGCAATGTATAGACATTGGGTGCCACATTGTGCAGACTTCACGATGTATGGACTTGAGTGTTCGTGTGATCTGCACTGTATAGACTTTAACAAAATGCCTAAGATAGACAGACAGTGTATAGACTTCACTCTCGGGGCGTCGACCCATCTGAGAAGAGGGTCGACTCACTACTGTCCAGACTAAACAAGGAAAGGTAAAGACTCTATGTTCATGCTACAATGCACTGTGTAGACCTGTGAGTATGTGCATAACAATATATAGACTCTGACTGCATTATATACACAGACAACCTGATAAAAATAATTTCATCAAAATAATAACAGTTTCCAATCAATCAAAACAAGCTGTTGCCAATGAAGTAAAACTTATTGTCAACATCATCAACACAGAGGGGTCACAACAAGCTTAGCCTACAACCGCTGAGCATCACAGCTTGCTTCCGCTGGGCAATACAGCTTAGCCATCCGCTGCCTAACAGCTTGCGCTGAGCCTCACAGCTTGCTGTCCAGAGAACCACGTTCTCTGCAACCGCTGAGCTTCACAGCTTGCTCCGCTGGGCAATACAGCTTAGCTGTCCGAGGTATCCACCTCGCCGCTGTGCATCACAGCTTGCACTGCTGGCAAACAGCTTGATGAAAGATTCAAAAGAAAAATAAAAACAGGAAGACACAGCAACTGAAAGCTGAAAATGAAGCACAAGTAATATAGCTCTCGAAGGAGCAAGTCTGGCTTGGATTTGATCCAAATGCTAGAGGACAGATCTTCAAGGATTTCTAATTTCTTCTCCACGAACTCTTTCTTTCTCTCTCTTCTTCTTCTTTTGGCTCTTCTCTCTCTTTTTCTCTCGTTCTTCTTCACACTAGATCGTGCAGGCCCTCAGTTCCTTCGCTGCTTCAGTCACAATCTCCTCTAATCCGATCATCTTCTCCAGATGGAGAAGTCTTCTTTTTATAGCAGCAGTAGATAGAGCGTGTGCTTTCCATGATTCCCGCCCAGATGCCTTAGTCCACGTGGCGGTATCTCAACACAATGGTTCCACGTGTCACGATCAGGGTTAGACCTCCATCCTTGGATCACGAGCCTTCTTTAATTTCTCGAACAGATATCCTGCAAAGGTTAGACTTAATATCAGTTAAAATCAATATGAGGATAGTAGAGGGATGTACAGAGTTGATTCAAGAAAGTATAGACTTGCTAAGTCATCAAGGAGTGTATGGACTTAGTGTGCATGTGACAACGATGTACAGACTTGGTGTGTAGACTTTGTGTGTGTGTGCGAGACAATGTATAGACTTGATGCACGGACAAAGCATATGCATGAACAAGCCACACAGAATGTATAGACTTTGCGTGGATGAGGCAAGACTAACGGATGTATAGACTTGCTCAGCCGTGTGGCGTGCAACCAGACAATGTATAGACTTGTGTTCATGCCACCAGACAATGTATAGACTTGTGTGTGCAGGCAGACGATGTTCTGACTTGACAGATGCAATGTGCATGCGATGCGATGTATAGACTTTGTATGTGTGCGAAACTTATCAATGTGTAGACTTGCACATATGCATGAACAAGTGGCGATGTATAGACTTTAGAGATGATGCATGAACAAACGATGTAATGTACAGACTTGCCACCAGAGAATGTACAGACTTTGGAAAAGCTTGAAGCACACGATGTATAGACTTGTTAAAGAAGTGATTGTAGACACGCCAAAATTGCCGTTACTGTGAGCACATCTCATATTACCTTGTAATGCCCCAATTTGACCCTAGAATTAACTTTATTTGAGTGATTTTTCTCACTTTTCTTGGATTTCTCCCTTTTTCCTCTCTTTTCCTATTTTTCCCTATTTTTCTGGATTTTTCTGGATTTGCTGGGCATTTTTCTCTATTTTTATGAATTTTTCAGAATTAACGACTTGAAAAGGGGCGTCATTTCTTTTTAAGAAAATTAAAAATAAAAAATAAAAATAAAAGAAAATTAACGACATATAGTGAGGGCGTCCATTTCCCATTTTTCTAGAATTTTCTGAAGTTTTTTCGGAATTTTTTAGAATTAACGACCAAGAATAGGACGTTACCTTTATTTTAAATAAAATAAAAATCAAAAAAATTGAATTAACGACATATGGCACGGGTGTCACTTTCTAATTGATTATTTTAATATTATTTTTAACCTCATTCCAGAGGTGATTTGGTGGCCTTCCGGGTGTCAGAAAAATACGCAAAAATAGTCGTTGGAATCAGCACATCGAGATGCACCTTCACCTAAAAAATGGAAAAATAATATTGAGAAATAAAAAATGGCCCTATTTTGAATATTTTGAATTAACGTCCTGATCTAAGTCGTGTTTTTAATAACGTCTTTTGGCAGGTCGTCAATTCTTGAAAAGACGCCCTTTGGCAGGTCGTGTTTCAGTTTTGTGTTCCGAACGAACGCAACCTTTCCCCAGAGAGTCCCTGCTTCGTTTGGGCTCTTGCCCAGCTTAATCCTTCCCTCTTTGGGCTCTTGCCCGTTCTCATCCTCTTATCTTTTGATTCAATCCTTTATATAGAGCTTCTGTAGCTCTGTTAAAGGGGGATTTTTTTTCGAATTCTTTCTTCCTCAGTTCTTCTTCTTATGTGTTCTTATTCTTCTGTTTTCTTCTTCTGTTTCTTTGTGTTTTTCTTCTTCTTTTCTTTCCTTCGCAGGTTGCTGCTGGCTGAAGGAAAGGCTTCTACGTCCCATCTCTTCATCCCGTTGGAAGTCTTCTCCCCATCGAGCATCAAAGCCACAAGCAATAGGCTCCTCTGTTATTTTTATTCTTCTTTTACTATCATCGTTCATATGCATGCATGATCATAGTGTTCATATCTTCAGCTCAACCACGTTGAGTATCTCCCCTTTAAGTGCAACTCTTGCACTCTTTCCCCTTATTCTATTTTACATATCATCATTATACTTTCCACACCCTCTTTGCATAGGGGTTTAAGGGCAACCACCCTTAAGGTGTGTTCTACTCCATGTTTGCATGCTCATATCTTTATATGAATTGATGCTACACTCACCATATTTCTAATACATATTCTTCATTGGTGTTTGATTGTTTTGTAAGGGTAATCAAATCAAGAAGAACTCCCTTCGTCGGCCGGCCGATTTGAAGAGAAAGGAACACTCACAATCCCCGCATTGAAGGTATTTTTCGCGATCCCTCCATGTTTATTATTTGTTATATCTTTTGAGGCCTCGTGTCTCTGGCGATCACAAACTCCATCTTAGCACCTCGTGCTTATTTGTGCCTTACATTGCTTATTCATTCATTATTTCTATTCTATTTGTTTAAGTGGATTTCTAATTTTAGAATCTACAAATTGGCGATCATGGTGGGACCCCTTTTCGTTTTTCTTTTGATTACCCTTTCCCCTTAGGCACCCACGTGTGCCATCTCCCCTTTTGCACCCTCGGTGCGTCTCCTTTTCGTGCCCCTCGGGCACCCTCCATTGTGCCTTGCACTCTCCCCAAGTGATCTGTCAGCTTGTTAGATTTTTTTGAAAATTCCACTTATTCAAAATTTTGATGAGCATGCTGTATCGTTCATATTGATTGCCATGATTATGTTGTGACTGTGAGTATCTTGATATTTTTTGACGTGGAGCTTTCCTGGGGAATTAACGCCTCAGCCAGAGGCACTTTTGAATTAACGCCCTCATCCAGGGCGTCTATTTATTGCTTAGCGCCTCTCGTCAAGGCGTTTTTCTGGATTTGATGCCTTCTGGCAGGGGCGTCCTTTTACTTATAGCGCCTCACTCTAAGGCGCGTTTTTCGCTGCCCCTGGGCCCCTCACAGTTATTCACGACAGTGACCCTGTCGTCTCTTTGTTGGTAGCGCCCCCTGCCAGGGCGCCTTTTACTGTGGGTTTGCAGAACCCTCCCCGTGTGTGGGTTTTCATGCTGATTCATGCTTATACTTGTTGATTGATTATATTGCTGTGGTTGGCTTGTTTACCCTGCTGCATTCATTCATCTTTGCATTGGTTTAGGAGACCTCATCTCTCTACATTAGGATTCCACACACCCTCTTGGTGAAGGAAGGACCCTCCATTGAGCATTCCGTCTCTTTGGATTGGAAGTTCCTAAACCAAACCTCCATAAGCCCCCGCACCCGTGGATTCCCTCACGGACGCCAGGCAGGTTGTACCCTTTTGAAGTCCCGAGTTAGTTGGCCTATACACGGTGAGAGAGTGTTCCTAGTTGGCACCAGAGTTCAAACCATATTGAAACTAGGATCCTCCCTTGTGTGAATCACACCAAACTTTGTTAAAATTCATTAATTCACCAAGGTTCAAACAAATTAAGATCAAAAGGTAACCATTCCAACTTGTATGCTTTTTGCATATTATTTTGAACTTTGATTGAATAATGGCTTACCATAAACAAAACAACATGTTTAATTCAATTCATGAGGATGCACAACCGTGCACATCTTATTCCCCTCAATTTCAACATGTTCATCACAATTCTCACCATATTTTCAAGGGACCGCATCCTCATTCTTATGGTCATGCCCGGCCCATGGGCAATGTCCAAACTTATGGTCCCTCATCTCAATTTCAAGCCACTACTCCTTCGGGACTGTCTCCTCCCAACGATGAGAAGGTTTCCCAAATCATTCATGCATTAGATCATCTCACCCCTCAACAGATCCAAGCCTTTAAGGCCGCTGTTGAGGGTGCATCTCCTTCATCTCTTCCTCCTTCCAATCCTACACGGGTGGCCCATCACCCACCTCCCTCTTCTATTCACAATCCTAATCGGGTAGCCCATTACCCATCCTCTCCTATTCACATTCCTCCCCGGGTGGTCCGACACCCACCTCCTTCTATTCCTCCTCCATCATAGCCCCGAGGCCCATTTATTTCTTACAATCCGGCCCATCCGGGTTCTTCTGCGGGTCATCCCGTTAACTCCCCTCCACGGCCTTGTTATGCCACCCCTCCTTCAAGGCCCAGCCAACCCTTGGTTGCTCAAGTTACACCCCTCCAACAAACCCTTCTTGATAAAATCACTTTGATGGAGGAACAATTAAGAAGGGTCATGGCTCCTCCTACTCCGGTCAATCCTCTCCATGCCGCTTTAAATAACATTACAAAGATGGAGAAAGAGTTGAAAGGTAGGAGAGATGATTATGGTATCGGCAGCTCAAGCAAGCAACAGCCGACAGATTTCGACGATCAAGTGGATACCGTCCGCCCTCCACCCATCCGCACACTTCATTCATATGGCCTTCCACCCCCACATACGCAACATCATTACATTCCTCCATCCACATATACGCCTCCACTACAGTGTCCACTTGCATTTGATGATGAAGAACCGACAATTGAAGAACTTGAAGCGGTATACGATGATGAAGCTCCGCAGGCATCCCTTCCGAGTTTCCTTCGCCATCCTCTTCCTCCACTGTCAGAAGACCCCTATGCTCAGGACTATGCCACAGTCCCCGATCCAACCCCCATTTATGAGACCTCTTGGTGTTACAATGATGGGTCGATACTCCAATCACCCATACCGCCGCACCATGAGTCTCCTCCTCACCCCAATACTTGGTGTTACGATGATGGGTCGATACTCCAGTCACCCACACCGGTGCATCATGTGCCTTCCCCTATACCTGAAACCTCTCGCCCCATCCGATATTTTCAGTGCACCAAACCTTTTCCTTTTACACCATTAACCTCTATGCCATCGGCCTCCGCCAAACCTCCACTACCCTCCACTCCACCGGCCTCCGCCGAACCTCCATCACCCTCCACTACGCCGGTCTCTGCCGAGCCTTCTATTACCCCTCCTCTTTGTTCGCTACCTAAGCCGCCCATTATCCCTGTAACGCCAAAACCAGCTTTGCCAGGCCTTTCCCCTATTCCACCACTTAACATATCACCCTTCCCCGTGGCTAATCCTGAGCAAGGTCCACCCCTTTTTGCACTCAAGCCAACCCCTGCTGCTTCCGAGCAAAGGGGGAAGCTCGACGTGTTTGAACCTTCGCTTCCACTCACCCTTTCTCCAACACCTTCCACTATACCTCCACCATCCATGGAACCTTCCGCCTCCGCTTCACCCCCCTTTACTACTCGGAACGGGCGGCCTTCTGAAAGTACTTGTGCCGAAGATGAGCAAAAGCCGGGTAAGAAGAATTTGGCCACTACCGTGCTGTTCAAGATGCCAGAATTTATTTACCGGATGCCAATCCGGGTTGTTGTGCCAAGCATGGTCGAAGAAGCCAAGTCGCCGCCATTGCTCAGGGAAGAATGCCAAGTGTCGATGCCATCCAAGGGCCGGGCATGGCACCCCTTGCTCCAGTTTTCAAATCTTAAATCCATTCTTCCATACAAGGGGCAAATTCCTATTCCGTTCAAATCAATGGGCATGGCAATGCTTCCTGTATCAACTTTCCAACTCCCTTACGTTGTTGATCCTTGCCTTCCAAGGGGGTTATCATTTATTATTGAAGCTTCTTCCATTGGGCCGTTTGACTATACTCTTTCACTGCCGTGGAGGGGCAGTTATCTTGGCGCTAAGGGGCCGTCCCTTATTTGTTCCACCTTTTATGCATCCATTTCTATCACTTTTTCTTCATGGGCCATTCCCGGGGTTAGGAGGAGGATCTCGTCCTCTCACCCTTCACATTCTCCATCTTCTTTGCATCTCACGCATTTTGTTGCATTCGCGCATTCACTGCATTCATCGCATCCATCATTTTGCATACACCTCCTGATTCCCGGGTTTCCAAACCCGTATCTTCCCCGCCTTCCGGCACCTCCGGATATTCCGAATTTCCCATCTTATTCATCTTCATCCTCGGGATCTTTAGGTCCCCTTACATTGCTCGGGCGTTGCCCTCTCCCCAATCTCTTCTCAGGGCATCGCGTCCCTTTTCAGCTCTTGTATCCGGACCCTCCGGATTTCTCTCACTTTCTCCCAGGGCATCTCGCCCCTTTCCACTTTATTCTTCCGGAACCTCCTAACTTTCTCCCAGGGCATCACGTCCCTTTTCAGCTCTTGTATCCGGACCCTCCGAATTTCTCTCACTTTCTCCCAGGGCATCGCGCCCCTTTCTACTTTATTCTTCCGGAACCTCCGGACTTTCACCCAGGGCATCGCGTCCCTTTTCAGCTCTTGTATCCGGACCCTCCGAATTTCTCTTACTCTCTCCCAGGGCATCGCGCCCCTTTCCACTTTATTCTTTCGGAACCTTCGGACTTTCTCCCAGGGCATCGCGCCCTTTTCTGTCTTCTTCTTCCGGAACCTCCGGATCTTTCATACCTTTCCCTTGGGCATCGCGCCCCTTTCCATCTTCTTCCTCCGGAACCTCCGGATCTTTCATACCTTTCCCTTGGGCATCGCGCCCCTTTCCATCTTATTCCTCCGGAACCTCCGGATCTTTCACCCCTCTCTTTATCCCTTGGGCATCACGCGCCTTTCCATCTTCTTCCTCCGGAACCTCTGGATCTTTCATACCTTTCCCTTGGGCATCGCGCCCCTTCCCATCTTATTCCTCCGGAACCTCCGGATCTTTCACCCCTCTCTTTATCCCTTGGGCATCACGCGCCTTTCCGTCTTCTTCCTCCGGAACCTCCGGATCTTTCTCTTCTCCTTGGGCATCGTGTCTCATGGTACCTTCCCCCTCCAGAACCGCTGGACTCTCTTTCCTTCTTCCCAGGGCATCCCGACCCTTCTGATTCCATTCCTCCGGAACCTCCGGATTCTATTTCCCTCTTCTCTGGGCATCGCGTCCCTTCCCTTCTCATTCCTCCGGAACCTCCGGATCCTTCATACCTTTCCTTCGGGCACGACGCCCCTTTCCATTTTCTTCCTCCGGAACCACCGGACCCTCCATCTTTCTTCCAATTCATCTTTCTGATCTTCCAGAATATCACATCATTCATTTTCGTCTTCCTTACCCATCATCTATTTCCCTATTTCTTCCCAGGGCATCGCGTCCCTTCTTTCGTCATCCCTCTGGAGCCTCCGGATGATTCCTCCTATCACGATTCACCTCCACAGCTTCCGGACCCTCCAGATCCGCCTCTTTCCATCTACCAATTTCTTCTTCTAATTCCTCCTGATTCTGGGTCCGACCCAGCTTCTTCCACATCCACTGCCTTGGGTATCTGCCCATTCTCCCTTTCCATCTTATTCCATCTTATTCCTCCGGAACCTCCGGATCTTTCACCCCTCTCTTTATCCCTTGGGCATCACGCGCCTTTCCGTCTTCTTCCTCCGGAACCTCCGGATCTTTCTCTTCTCCTTGGGCATCGCGTCCCATGGTACCTTCCCCCTCCAGAACCGCTGGACTCTCTTTCCTTCCTCCCAGGGCATCCCGACCCTTCTGATTCCATTCCTCTGGAACCTCCGGATTCTATTTCCCTCTTCTCTGGGCATCGCGTCCCTTCCCTTCTCATTCCTCTGGAACCTCCGGATCCTTCATACCTTTCCTTCGGGCACGACGCCCCTTTCCATTTTCTTCCTCCAGAACCACCGGACCCTCCATCTTTCTTCCAATTCATCTTTCTGATCTTCCAGAATATCACATCATTCATTTTCTTCTTCCTTACCCATCATCTTTTTCCCTATTTCTTCCCAGGGCATCGCGTCCCTTCTTTCGTCATCCCTCCGGAGCCTCCGGATGATTCCTCCTATCACGATTCTCCTCCACAGCTTCCGGAGCCTCCAGATCCGCCTCTTTCCATCTACCAATTTCTTCTTCTAATTCCTCCTGATTCTGGGTCCGACCCAGCTTCTTCCACATCCACTGCCTTGGGTATCTGCCCATTCTCCCACTGCTTTCGAGGCTTTAGTCCTCACTCCTCCTTCTAATTCTCCGCTTCTTCTGTAAACTGTTCCATGTGATCAGGGTCTCCACACCTTAGTGAGGGAGTTCTAGCCCTCGCCTCTCTTCCTTTTTTTCCTTATTCGTCTGAGCCTGGTCTTGGCCCCACTCCTTCTTGTTAAGCCACTTTCAAACCCTTTGCTTACAATCCTTTTGATTGCCAAAGAGGACTATCCCATGATGATCAACCTCGCCTCTCACAGCTGCTTCTACAAAGGTTGCAAGGTAACATATCGGCGTAAGTACGTATTTTTGTGATATCATTACCTCATTACTTCACACATGATTTTTAAAAATGAAGTGCTTCTTAACAAAATCAAAAGTGGTGTTTTAGACCTTTATCTTAGACTTTTGTTTAATTAAATCTCATAAAAGAGTCTTTTAGGCTTGCTTTTGCAGCACCTTTGGTAATAAAAACCCCACGCTGGGAATTCAACATTCTCTCCCCACTTGTTAAGAGTAACCCTTAGCTGGGCATTCCACACACTTCACGGCGTCCTTAGCCGGCTCCTTTGGATAAAACACCGTTGCTACTTTGGCCATGCCATGAGTATATCTGAAAGTCTTTTCTCCTCTTTACTCGGCCGCGTGCGGGGGCAAGAGGTTGACGGATGAGATGACCAACTTCGGTAATCCCCAATACGAGAGGAGTCTCAAATAGGGGCAGTCTTGACCCAAAATCGATTTGAGTTTTCATATGAGTTTTCATGATATACATCTAGCCAAGAAGGGCTATTCTGAAAATCAAGTCAAAAATGATAAAAGCAAAATTGTGAATTATGGCATGACAAGAGTGGCAAAGTCCCCGCAGGGAAAACCCTGGTCGTATGCATGTCAAGGGTCTAAAATCAAAGGCACAAAGCCCCGGTGCAACAGACTACCTCTTTGAGGGGAAACACCTTGGAAGGAATTCAAGTCCCGACATCTCCCATCCTGCATAAAGCTTATCCTCAATTATTCTTCCCTTCTCCCTCTAAGACCGAACGTTTCTCAGGTATGGCCTTGGTAGGGGCACTGTCGATCAAAGACGGTCGGTTATAGGATGCCACTCTCAATGCACGCCCGGCTTTGGGAAATTTTAGCAAAAAGGGAAGGAACAAAGACCCCTAGCCGATGGTTTAAACACCCTTTGATGCTACATTAGCTATGTCTAAACCAAAATCCAAAAAATTGAATATTGCAAAATCAAACAAAAAAAATTAAATATTTTCTGAGCAAAATCAAACAAAAATCAGATATTTCTTCCAAGATTCATAAAAATCGAAATATTTTCCAAAATTTATAAAAATTTGAATATCTTTTCCAAAACTCATAAAAACTTGCATATTTCAAAAAAAAAAAACTCCATAAAGATTGCATTGTATTGTCTGATGGTGTTTTGCAGGAACAACTTTGCAAGGACCAAGAGCACGGGATGAGTCCTATCTCCACTCATTACTATCAATCTATTGATTCCTCCCGATATTCTCATGACATGCCACCCTGGGTATTTTTGCTTATCATCTCCTCATATCTTTTTTGGTTATATCTCTTGATTATCATTCTGATTATTCATCTCCAGATCTTTCAATCAACTCCTGCTAATTTCTCTTGATCAATTCTGCCACTAGGCATTATATCATTCTGATCATTCAACTCCAAATCTTGATTAGCCAAGTTGTCATCCTCATGAAAAACAACAAATAATGATGCTTTGCAGTGCCATGATTTAACTCATGCTATTCATGCCATATACATGTTATTGATGCAATGCTTAAATGCCTTATTCATTGCTTGTTATCTTTTATATCTTGGCTGATGAATCTTTGAGCGCAGGAAGAAGCTCTTGGTCCCACTGACTGGGCATCATCAACATCCAAGTCCCACGGTGTTTGCACATTATTTCATCTCAGTTCCCCATGCTTATTGCTATCACCATCCTCCCTGTTAAAGGGGGATTTTTTTTCGAATTCTTTCTTCCTCGGTTCTTCTTCTTCTGTGTTCTTATTCTTCTGTTTTCTTCTTCTTCTGTTTTCTTCTTCTGTTTCTTTCTGTTTTTCTTCTTCTTTTCTTTCCTTCGCAGGTTGCTGCTGGCTGAAGGAAAGGCTTCTACGTCCCATCTCTTCATCCCGTTGGAAGTCTTCTCCCCATCGAGCATCAAAGCCACAAGCAATAGGCTCCTCTGTTATTTTTATTCTTCTTTTACTATCATCGTTCATATGCATGCATGATCATAGTGTTCATATCTTCAGCTCAACCACGTTGAGTATCTCCCCTTTAAGTGCAACTCTTGGTAGATTCTAAAATTAGAAATCCACTTAAACAAATAGAATAGAAATAATGAATGAATAAGCAATGTAAGGCACAAATAAGCACGAGGTGCTAAGATGGAGTTTTTGATCGCCAGAGACACGAGGCCTCAAAAGATATAACAAATAATAAACATGGAGGGATCGCGAAAAATACCTTGAATGCGGGGATTGTGAGTGTTCCTTTCTCTTCAAATCGGCCGGCCGACGAAGAGAGTTCTTCTTGATTTGATTACCCATACAAAACAATCAAACACCAATGAAGAATATGTATTAGAAATATGGTGAGTGTAGCATCAATTCATATAAAGATATGAGCATGCAAACATGGAGTAGAACACACCTTAAGGGTGGTTGCCCTTAAACCCTTATGCAAAGAGGGTGTGGAAAGTATGATGATGATATGCAAAATAGAATAAGGGGAAAGAGTGCAAGAGTTGCACTTAAAGGGGAGATACTCAACGTGGTTGAGCTGAAGATATGAACACTATGATCATGCATGCATATGAACGATGATAGTAAAAGAAGAATAAAAATAACAGAGGGGCCTGTTGCTTGTGGCTTTGATGCTCGATGGGGAGAAGACTTCCAACGGGATGAAGAGATGGGACGTAGAAGCCTTTCCTTCAGCCAGCAGCAACCTGCGAAGGAAAGAAAAGAAGAAGAAAAACACAAAGAAACAGAAGAAGAAAACAGAAGAAGAAGAAAACAGAAGAATAAGAACACAGAAGAAGAAGAACCGAGGAAGAAAGAATTCGAAAAAAAATCCCCCTTTAACAGAGCTACAGAAGCTCTATATAAAGGATTGAATCAAAAGATAAGAGGATGAGAACGGGCAAGAGCCCAAAGAGGGAAGGATTAAGCTGGGCAAGAGCCCAAACGAAGTAGGGACTCTCTGGGGAAAGGCTGCGTTCGTTCGAAACACAAAACTGAAACACGACCTGCCAAAGGGCGTCTTTTCAAGAATTGACGACCTGCCAAAAGGCGTTATTAAAAACACGACTTAGATCAGGACGTTAATTCAAAATATTCAAAATAGGGCTATTTTTATTTCTCAATATTATTTTCTCATTTTTTAGGTGAAGGTGCATCTCGATGTGCTGATTCCAACGACTATTTT
Source organism: Amorphophallus konjac (assembly GCA_022559845.1). Lineage (NCBI taxonomy): Eukaryota > Viridiplantae > Streptophyta > Magnoliopsida > Alismatales > Araceae > Amorphophallus > Amorphophallus konjac. The sequence continues at coordinate 28,933,951 of CM040125.1, forward strand.
TGCGTATTTTTCTGACACCCGGAAGGCCACCAAATCACCTCTGGAATGAGGTTGAAAATAATATTAAAATAATCAATTGGAAAGTGACGCCCGTGCCATATGTCGTTAATTCAAATTTTTTGATTTTTATTTTATTTAAAATAAAGGTAACGTCCTATTCTTGGTCGTTAATTCCAAAAAATTCCGAAAAAATTTCAGAAAATTCTAGAAACATGGGAAATGGACGCCCTCACTATATGTCGTTAATTTTATTTTATTTTTATTTTTAATTTTTAATTTTCTTAAAAAGAAATGACGCCCCTCTTCAAGTCGTTAATTCCGAAAAATTCATAAAAATAGAGAAAATGCCCAGAAAATTCAAAAAAATCCAGAAAAATAGGGAAAAATAGGAAAAGAGAGAAAAAGGGGAGAAATCTAAGAAAAGTGAGAAAAATCACTCAAATAAAGTTAATTCGAGGGTCAAATTGGGGCATTACAAGGTAATATGAGATGTGCTCACAGTAACGTCAATTTTGGCGTGTCTACAGTGATGCATGAACTATGCACATGCATGAAGAGCACTGACGATGTACATACTTGCTTAAGTGACGCATGGACATAACAGTAAAGAATGTGCAGACTTTGTATGTGCATGAAACAACCGAATGCACTGACTATGCTCATGAATGTATAGACTTAGTGTATGTGCTAGACAAATCAATTCCTTGACTATGTATACGCATGAAGAGCACTGGCTGTACTGACTTGGTCGAATGAGACAACGGAGGTTGTACAGACTAGCTACCAAACAATGTACAGACTTTACCCCATGAACATGCATGAGTCTAGGCATTCACTAACTTATTGCCACCATGAAACATAGTTATGAAATGCACAAGCCTAGATAATTAGCCATGCACTGATTACGTTACGAGCTGAGCCAACAGATGTATAGACTTGCTCAGTTATCAGCTAATGGATGTATGCATCGATGCCATACATGCACAACCATATATGTAAATGAGAAGCAATGCACCGATGCAAACAGGGAAATGCACAAACCTTAAATGCATGCACAAAACAATTTATGCACATCAGCTAAAACATCATTAAGGCATAAGGCATATAGATCAAGCTCTCAATTGAAGATTAACCAAGTGATGACACTAATGTTGCTATCATCAAAACATCACTGCATCATCAAGGCACAAGGGGCACAACAATGATGACGGGTCGATACTTCAATCACCCACACCGGTGCATCTTGAGTCTCCTTCTGCCCCTAACACCGTTCGCCCCGCTCGGCGTTTCCTCTGCACCAAACCTTCACCAATTACACCTCCACCCAATACACCATTAGCCTCTATGCCATCGGCCTCCGCCGTGCCCACCACCGGATTTTCCACTAAACCTCCATCCATTATACCTTCATCAACCCCCACGTCGTCGGCCTCCACTGAACTTACCACTAAACCCTCTCCAGTTAACCTCCCATTACCGCCACCTCGGCCCTCCACTATACTTTTGACCGCCAACCCAACTACCCCTACTCCACCACTCAAGCCTTCACCTTTACCCATGGCAGATCCTGAGCACGGTCCACCCCTTTTTGCACTCGAGCCAATCCCGTCCGCTTCCGAGCAAGGGAAGAAGCTTGTTGTGTTTGAACTCACCATTTTTCCAACACCTTCCATTACACCGCCACCCATGGAGCCTTCTGCCTCCGCTTCACCTTCCTTTGCCACTCGGAATAGGTGTGCTTCTACAAGTACATGTGCCAAAGATGATCAAAAGCCGGATAAGAAGGATTTGGCCACAACTATGCTGTTCAAGATGCAAAAGTTCATTTGCCCGATGCCAATCCATGTTTTCATGTCAAGCATGGTTGAAGAGGCCAAGTCCCCACCGCTGCTCACCGGAGGAGAAAGTCAAGCATTGATACCGTATAAGTCTACGCCCAAGGGCCGGGCAGGGCACCCCTGGTTTCAGATTTTCAATCTTGAACCCATTCTTCCGTACAAGGGGTGAATGCCCATTTTGTTCAAAACTCTTTATACACCGCAATCCCTGGGCAATACGATGCTTCCCATTCCAATTTGTCAACTCCCTCACATTATTGCTCTTCACTCTTCAAGGGAGTTGCCATTTACTATTGAAGCTTCATCATTAGCTTTTACTTTATCCAATGGGCCGATTGTCTATTCACTTTCACTACTATGGAGGGGCGGTTGTCCTAGTGCTAAGGGGCCCTCTGCTGTCCTATCCACCTTCTATTCAACTCCACCCATATTCATGTCTATCACCAATTCTTTGTGGGCCACTCCAGGGGTAAGAAGGAGGATCTCATACTCTCACCCTCCATATTCATTGCATCTCATGCATTCCATGTGTTCATCACATCTATTCTGTTGCATCCGCATGCATTTGCATTCCTTCTTCCCCAGGTTTCCAGACCCGTATCTTCCCCACCTTCCAGAACCTCCGGATCCTCCATGTTTCCCGTCTTATTCATCTTTGTCTTTGGGATCTCCTGGTCCCCTTACACTATCAGGGTATTGCAACCCCTCCAATCTTCTCTCAGGGCACCGTGCCCCTTTCTACCTTTTATGTCCGGATCCTCCGGATTTTTCTCTGCTTAGTGGGCATCGCGCCCTCTCCAGATTTCTCTCAGGGCATCACGCCCACTCCCAACTCTTGCATCTGGACTCCCCGGATTTCTCTCCTATTCTCCTGGGGCATCACGCCCCATGGTGTCTCATACCCCCGGAACCTCCGGACCTCCCTCTTTGGGCATGGCGCCCCTCCACACCCTTAAGCTCGGGTCCCCCGGGCTTCTCATTGATTCTCCCTAGGCGTCGCGCCCCTTTCTGTCTTCTTCTTTCGAAATTTCCAGATCTCCATTCTGGGGCATTGCGCCTCTCCTTATCTCTGCTCCCTCCAAATCTTTCCCTCCTCCCAGGGCATCGCGCCCTTTTCTATCTTCCTCCTCCGGAATCTCCAGATTTCCTTCCAGGGCATCGCGCCCTTTGTTATCTTCTCCCCCCGGAACCTCCGGATTCTCCATCTTACTCTCTCTATCTTCCTCCGGGGCATCCCGACCCTTCTGATTTCATTCCTCTGGAACCTCCAGATCCTCCATCTTTCCTCCGTTTCATCTTCCTGCTCCTCCGGGACATCACGTCCTTTATCATCTTCCTCCTTTTCATCATCTTTTTGCATATTTCTTCCCAGGGCACCGCGTCCCTCAATATTTTCTCCCTCCGGAGCCTCCGGATTCTCCTTCCCATCATGATTCTCCTCCTTCACCTCCGGACCCTCCCCTTTCCATCTACCAATTTCTCCTCATAATTCGTTCTAATCATGGGTCCGACCCGACTTCTTCCACATCCACTGCTTTGGACATCTTCCCATTCTCCCACTACTTCTGAGGCTTTAGTCCTCACCCCTCCTTCTAATTCTCCGCTTCTTCTGTAGATCGTTCCTTGTGATCAGGGTCTCTGCGCCTTAGCGATGGAGTTCTAGCCCTCGCCTCTCTTCCTTTCCTCCCTATTCATCTGAGCCTGGTTTTGGTACCACTCCTTCTTGTTAAGCCACTTCAAACCTTGCCCTCCAGTCCTTTTATCTACCACTTGAGGACAAATCCCATGATGATCAAAGATTGCCTCTGGCAGTTGCTATTCCATAAGGTTTGCAAGGTAACTTTTTTGCGTAAGATTTGCATTCCTGATTTCATCATTCTTCACGCGTGGTTTTCAAAACAAAGTGCTTCTTAACTTGATCAAGAGTGGTTGTCTTAGGCCTTTATCTTAGGTCTTTATCATTATTGAAATTCATCTTCAAAAAAAATCAGAAAGAGTCTTTAAGCTTACTATGCAGCACTTGGGCTATGAAAAACCTGCTCTGGGACTTCGGCGCCACTCCCGCTTGTTAAGGGTAACCCTTAGCTGGGCACTCCACACACTTTAAGGCGTCCTTAGCCGACTTACTTTGGTAAAACACCGTTGCTGCTTTGGCCATGCCATGAGTATACATGAAAGTCTTTTCTCTTCTTTGCTCGGCCAAGTGCAGGGGCAAGAGGTTGACGGATGAGATAACTGACCTAGGTACTCCCCAATACGGGAGGAGTCTCAAATAGGGGCAGTCTTGACCCGAAATCAAGATTTGCTTTTCATGATAAATCTAGCTTACAAGGGCTATTATCAAAATCAAAATTTATTAAATGTAAAATCTGTGAATAAAGGCATGTCAAGAGAGGCAAAGTCCCCACAAGGAAAACCCTAGTCGTATGCATGTCAAGGGTCTAAAAAAATCAAAGGCACAAAGTCCCGGCGCAACAGACCACCTCTTTGAGGGGTAGTACCTTGAAAGGAATTCAAGTCCCGATACCTCCCATCCTGCATAAGGCTTATCTCCACTATGTCTTCTCTTCTCCCTCCAAGGCTGAATGTTTCTCAAGTATGGCCTTGGCAGGGGCACCGTTAACCATAGGCAGTCGGCTACAGGGTGCCACCCTTAAATGCACGCCCTGCTTTGGGCAGCTCTTTAGCGAAAGGAGATGGAACGACGACCCCTAACTAGTGATTTAAACATCCCTTTGATGCTATAACTAGCAAGGCCTATCTCAAAATAAAAAAAATGAATATTTTCCCAAAATATAAAAAAAATTGAATATTTTCTAAAAATTCAAAAAATCAAATATTTTCTAAAATTCCATAAAAATTTGAATATCTTTTCAAAAATCACAAAAAAAAATTACATATTCTAAAAATCTAAAAAAAATACATTGTATTTTCTCTGATGGTGTTATTTTGCAGGGACACTCTTTGCAAAGACCTAAGAGCACGGGATGAGCCCTCTCCACTCATTGCTATCAATCTTTTGATTCTTCCCAGTATTCTCATGATATGTCATCCTGGACACTTCGATTATCATCTCTCTCTATCATTTTAAGCAATTCATGCCAATCTCCTACCACTCAAGGCATCATTCTAATTATTCACGCCAATCTCCTGTCACTCAGGGCATCATTCTGATTATTCACGCCAATCTTCTGATTATCTCTACCACTCTGTGCGTCACTATAATCAATCAAGAGCCAGCTTCTCTAATCATTCTGGATGTCATCCTGATCTTTCATGCATAAATCTTTTGATTTGCCGAGATTGTCATCCTCATGGCAATAATGAAAAATGTTTGGAATGTTCTCCGCTTCACAGCTTTTTCTATGATGCTTTACATGATGTTGTTTGATGCTTGCATGTCATATTATGATTGTTATTATCATTGCTTATCTTTTATGATATCTTGGTTAACGATTTTTTGAGTGCAAGAAGAAGCTCTTAGTCCCACCGTCTGGGCATCATCATCTAAGTCCCACGATGTCTGCATCATTTTCTAATTCCCTCATGCTCAGTGCTATCACCATCTCTTTGTTTGCATTCCTACTATATGTTATCTACGCTATTAGATTATAACAAGGACCTTGTGACTTTGGTAAATCTAGAATTTGAGTTCTCCTTCATCAAAAATAATGATGATTCCAGAGGTGTCTTAGTCACACGGATAGGCCGTTGAGCCGTCTAAGACTGAGGACGATGATTCCTTTTTATGAATTGGTGCGCGGATAAATAGGCTTCGGCTTAGTATCAGCTCATGAAATTGATTTCTTGACTCAGTCTGGGCAGCTTAACAATATTATCCTTGATTATCTTCTATTTTAATTTATTTTAATTTTCCCTTTAAACCCAGCATGCATTCATGTAGGACTTTAAATCAACGTTGAAAAATCATTCTGATAAGTCGATTTTGAGAGTCAAAATGATCTTAGTGTTCAAGATGTGAGATATTCATTGTCGAATTGAATCCTCAGTTCGTCATGTCCCTGATTTTGGACTGTTTTCTCGAAGACACTTTGTTTGGATTTCTATCCTTTTATTTTCACTCACTTTTTCATTAGATCCGCCTTGGCTGCAGCACGTCCACATTGGCTGGTAACCGCTCTCCATTGACGAAAGCTACGGGTTTGTGACCCAGGGGTACTTTCACCACACTGGAAGTTGATCTCCTTCCTGCCCGCGTGCACATTCACTCCCTCATTTATCCAAACATTGCTATTTTCGTTAAACTTCCCGAGATTATTTCATCTCGAGCTTTGGATTCGATTCTCATCAGGTGATGTTGATCGCGTGTCTCATCATACCTTGGCATCTACTTTTCAATCCGCTCTACTCCCTTGTAAAGCAGACGCCAAGGCAGGACAGCTGTAGACACGCCAAAATTGACATTACTGTGAGCATATCTCTTATTACTTGTGATACCCCAATTTGATCTTCAAATCACCCTTGTTTGAGTGATTTTCCCCCACTTTTCTTAGATTTTTGACTTTTCCCTATTTTTTTCTATTTTTTTTGGATTTTTTGGATTTTTTCTAGATTTTTTGGGCATTTTTCCGGATTTTTAAGAATTAACGGCACATGGGGTGGACGTTATTTGTATTTTCTAAATAATAATAAAAAAAAGAAATAATGGCTTGGTGGGTGGACGTTATTTTTTTTTAGTGGCCAATGGAGTTGACGCTATTTCTTTGGTTTTATTATTATTTTATTCATTTCGGGCAATCATTCTGGCGGGTTTTTGGGGTCAAAAAAATGTGAAAAAAATATATTTAAAGTCAGCTCAATCAGACGCCCGTACATAAAAAATATAAAAATAAAATAAAATGGAAAAAGAATTAGCGTCCGTAGGGGCAGACACCAAATCTTTTTCAATTTTGTTTGATTTGTGGTTTGTGCGTCTGAGCCCGTTGTCGTTCATTTTTGGGTTTTTCGAGTCCGATTAAAAGTGTATTTTTTTATAATAAATGTCTGGATGCCTAGACGTGCATTCTTTTTCAAATTTAGAAATAATTAGGCTTGCTTTATTTGATTTGTAAATAACGTCTGTTGCATTTGACGTTTATTTTTATAAACGTCAGGGGTATATGACGTCATTTTTCTGAGAGGTTTTCATGGCTATTTTTTATTGCTAATGAACGTCTGGCACAGTGGACGTTTATTTTATAAACATCCATAGCGTTGGACGCCATTTTTTCTACAACCGCCCAACCTCGACTGCAGCCCTTCCCTTCCTCATTTTGCGGCTCGTTTTAAATGTGCAAGTGCCCAAATGGCTTTCCGAAGTGAGGGAAACTCTTGCCACCTTTTATCTCCTCCCAAATTGGATCTCTTGCCACCTTTTATCACCTGCCAAATTGGATCAGTCAATCCCTGAGCTCTATAAATACCCTCTGCGGTTCTTTACACGAAGGGGGGGCGATTTTGATTTCTAGGGGAGGTGCTGCCCGTGTGCTGGCTGAAGGAGGGAGTCCCCTGCGTCAGTGGTCCATCTCCCTGGGTCTTCCTCCCAATCGTGCCTCAAAGCCAAGAAACAGGAAACATTCCACAGGCTTCTCCTTATTCTTCCTTCGTTCTCATTTGATTATTATTTGTTTGCATTAACTGTGCATGCATCATACTTTGTCTTTTTTTATTCTCCACTTCTCACCCACGGTGAGCATCTCATAGTGCAACGCTTGCACACATACACACACTCTCTATTTCATTCATATCATATTCTTTCCACACCCATTGCATGGGGTTTAAAGGGCAGCGCCCGATAGGTGTGTTCACCTCCATTATTTTCATGTCATATGCTCTCATTTGAGTCGGATACTACACTGGTTATCTAATTCCATTCTCTATTGGTGTTGTCTTTATTTTTTGCAAGGGTAATCAAGTACAAGAGAAACTCTCTTTGTCGGTCGGCCAATTGGAAGAGAAGGAAGTCACCCAATCTCCCGCATCCTTTTGAGGTAACCCCTCCGGCGATCACCCTCCTCCTAGCATCCACGCATGCTCCCGTTTCTTCCCTTTTCCCATTCTTATGCATATAGTTTTTTATATGTTTATTCTTTAGTGTATTTTAATCAAATCTACAGTCGTAAGCAACTGGTGTTTATTTTACATTGGATTGAATCTTAATACCTTTGTTTCTACTATCGAAGAGAGGGTCAGGGACCCTGGGAGCCCCGACGTCGGGAGGGATTAGTCCGTGCAACAGCGACAGGGCAACATCAACACAAAAGGGATAACTGTGGGTAGAGAGACTGGTTCCGGCAAGGAGGGGGACCCGCTCCCTGACTGGATTACATGACTTATATGCCATGAAAGGCATTTATATGGGGGCATGAGAGCCCGATTACAATTGCTTACAAGCCACATGACAATTCCGTCATTCATGACGGTCCCCGGGTCATTGCATTATTGTGTGGGTAGTCCCATATCCGTACATAGTGTCCGTCAGAGGACCTGTGACTCAGCAGGATGGCGCCCGAGGGGCGTCACAATGTGTTCCCAACATGAGACAGTGTCGAGGTCGGGGAAGTAGGGGTGCCGTAGGCACCATTGTTCTGGGGAAGTGGAGTGGTCGGGTGTCGCGAGCCCCGATGTGACTGGAGTAGCTGGCAGTCGAGTGCCGGGGACACCGTTGTGACTAGAGTAGCTGGCTGGCTGAGCGCCGTGGGCCCCGATGTGACTAGAGTCGCTGGCAGTCGGGCGTTGGGGGCACCATTGTGACTGAGGTTGTTGAATGGTCGGGCGACGTGGGCCCTGATGTGACTGGAGTAGCTGGCAGCCGGGTGCCGGGGGCACCATTGTGACTGAGGTTGTTGAATGGTCGGGTGCCATGGGCTCCGATGTGACTAGAGTCGCTGGCAGTCTAATGATGGGGGCACTATTATGACTAGAGTTATTAAATGGTCGGGCGCCGTGGGCCCCGATGTAACTGGAGTAGCTGGAAGTCGGGTGCCGGGGGCACCGTTGTGACTGGAGTTGTTGAGTGATCGGGTGCCGCGGGCCCGGATGTGACTGGGGTTGTTGGCTGTTGGGTGCCGGGGGCACCGTTGTGACTGGAGTTGTTGAGTGATCGAGTGCCGCGGGCCCTGATGTGACTGGAGTAGCTGGCAGTCGGGTGCCGGGGGCACCATTGTGACTAGAGGAGGCGGGCGCCGGGAGACCTCGATGGTCATGCTCGGGGCCCGGTGTGACTGACAGTCGGGTGCTGGGGGCACCGTTGTGACTGAAGGAGGCAGGCGCCATGAAGAGGCTGAGACCTGAGTACATGTACATGTGTTCAACTGGTTTCATGCTATATGAGAGCCATGTGGGCTTTACAAATGGGCCGAGGAGGCCGAAGTACAATGGGCGCAAGCCGCGGGACAATTTTGACTCATGGGTCGGTCCCCGGGTCAATGCTGGATAAGGCGGATATCCGCGTGTTTTACAGAGGGTCCCTCTCGTGGCACGGGCCATGTTTGCTTTGCCAAACGAGGGGCTATGACTAGATAGCTAGAGAAAGCATCGGGCTGGTGCTTGGGTGAGGGTCGATCACGGCCCGAGTTGAGTAGTCGGACGTGGCCTCATGACTGCGGGGAAGCGTGACGTCAAAGTGCGTGCGTAGTTGCGGTCGGCGGGCACGCGAGGGGAAGTCCTGGCATGAGGGGGGGTTCACCCTTGTCATAACGTCGCACACGTGGCGGGGGTAGACTTGTGTGTCATGGCGGAACACCGTGTGAGGGAAGTACAAGCGACATACCCTCAGCGTCCTTAGCCGACGACCAAGTCACCCACACACAATTCTCCTTGCTCGTTGCCTGTAGCCGCTTGAAGCTTGGAGATCACTAGAAGCCTTGATTCATGCATGCATCTCAGCCCTTGAGCTTCTAAGGGGATTTTATAGGGAATTTGGAAGGTCATGGAAGGGTTTAAGCGGGCTAGGGTGAAGGGTTCAACCTAGCCCGGGTAAACCATTTGAATAGTGAGGGGGAAGGGTTTAGGCGAACCAGCCCATAGGGCTGGTCTGGGTCGCCTAAACCCGTCCCCTGGATGGGGTTTAGGCGGACTTGCCCAAGGCACTGGTCTAGTCCGCCTAAACCCCTCATGGAGGGGTTTTCTTAATTAAAAACCCTTTTTTTGACGGGAATGGGTTTTGGTGGACCAGTCTCAGGGGGTGAGGCTGGTCCGCCTAAACCCCTCCCCCAGGGGGTTTAGGCAGATCAGCCTGGGGGTCCAGGCTGGTCCGCCTAAACCCCACCCTAGGGGGGTTTAGGCGGGCTGGCGGATGACTTTTTAATTGATTAAAAAGTAATTTTTTTATTTTTACGGAGGAGGTTTAGGCCCCCAGCGGGGGTTTAGGCAGACTGGTAAATGGGAGAGAGAGAGGGCGGTCCCCGCAGGTTTGACTGGGGGGTTTACCCGGGTTTGACTGGAGGTTTGACTGCCATAGGTCAGAGTACCGAAAGACATCAATGCCCTTGTTATAAAAAGAAATTTTCTTTCGGGGGCTCCGCCCCCAGAAACCCCCGCAAGGGGCGCTGCCCCCTTGACCCCCGCGACCTGACCGAGTAGGTCGATCCGCATGCGAGGGCGCACGATGATGGTGCATGACGCGATGGGTTGCTGGGAGTCCTAAGTTGGGCTCCGGCTTGCTGTAGAGTGGCTGGAGCATGTGCGGCCACCAAGTGCTCCGGATAATTCCCGACACGCGTGTGTGGGCCGCATACGGGTGTTGTGAGCTCCTGAAGCTGGTGGTTGGCCCAGATGGGTCTTCCTTTGACTTCAGAGGGCTGGAGGAAGGTAACTTGAGGGTAGACCCCGGCCTCGTTGCTGGGTGCCACATGGTGTGACTTGTAGTCAGGGCGCCCTCGGGTCGGCCCGGGTAGCTGTGTTGAACGCGGGTAAACCCGCAAACTGAGTGATCGGGGGTGGGCCCGATCGATTGTCGATGTTGATGTTGCCATGGGTCACGGCTAGCTGGTTAGGACCCTTGGTTGGGCCCGGTGACTAGCGCATCGACATGATGATGATGTTTGTCTGGTGGTCGGGGTGACCCTCGCTCCTTGGCGAAGAGTCATATGATGCGGCAGGCTATTCTGAGTCCCGAGTTAACCCGGTTGTTGAGGCATCGGTGGTGTAATACCATATGCAGGGTGTCCGGGGGTAAAACCCGAATCTTCACAGAGCGCCGTAAGGTAGGGTAGGTTGTCCCGAATCCTGAAACTGACCCGGTTGTCGAGAAATTGGCTGGCATAGTGCCATTTGCTCGGGGCCGATCCCCGGTTGACCGCTTGACCCATCGAAGTGTCTCGATTTTTGAGCTCAACTCGACTGGTAGAGCAACTTTGGAAATGTGCCATTTTGCTCCATTTAGGGAGTATTTCCCTATGCTTAATCCTCGATTAGTTCGAGAAAATAAGCCGGTGCCAACAGTCGGCTAGCCTACTCCGTAGGTTCATCTCCAACTTGTCCGGGCGGTGTCAGCCGTTCCATAAATTAATGATGAAGGATATCCCGTTCCATTGGAGTGAAGAATGTCAAAAAGCTTTCAATCAATTGAAAGAATACTTGAACACCCCGCCAGTCTTGGGGGCACCTGTTAAAGGGCGGCCGCTGATCCTGTACATAGCTGCCACTAAATATTCTCTAGGGGCAATACTGGCCTAAAGCAGTGAAGAAGGAAAAGAACAAGCCCTCTACTATCTCAGTCGAAGACTGGTCGGGGTTGAAGCCAAATATCCACCTATTGAAAAGGTCTGCCTCGCTCTGGTCTTTGTATCCAAGAAGATGAGGCATTACATGCTATCGCATGAAGTCAAGCTAATATCCAGGGCTGACCCGGTCAAATATATACTCTCTCAGCCAGTTCTCAAAGGATGGTTGGGCAAATGGGATGTCATCCTCATGGAGTTTGATATTATCTATGTGCCGCAAAAGGCCATCAAAGGCCAGGCCATTGCAGACTTCATTGCAGCACACCCCGTGCCTGAAGATTCTCCTTTGATCACGGAGCTCCCCAAAGATGAGACCTTAGAAGTTGGCCAAGTCCAACAAGCCACCTGGCAGCTACACTTTGATAGTGCTTCAAGAATCGAAACATCCCCGTAGGGACGAACAAGAATAAGAGCAGGGGCAGGAGTCGTCCTCAAATCCCCCGAAGGAGAGGTGCTGCACACCTCTTGCTCAATCAACAAAGCTTGTACAAATAATGAAGCATAATATGACGCTTTAATTATCGGCCTCCAGGTTGCTTTCCACATGGAGATCCAGATGCTGCAAGTGTTTGGGGATTCAATGTTGATCATCAAGTAAGTCCAGGGATAGTTCGAAGTCTGAAAATATGAATTACTCCCTTACCACACTAAGGCGAAGCAACTCATGGAGAAATTCTATTTCATTGAAATAAGCCACGTCAGCCGAGGTCAAAATGCACAGGCTGATGCATTAGCAAAGCTAGCATGCTCACGGGCAATCCCGCCGGATGTATCACTCAACATACGCGTGATCAACCGATGGCAGGTCCCCAACATGATAGAAGAAGAACCAAGAGGAGAGGAGCCTGAAGTAGCAACCGTAGAAGTGGTCGGCTCACCCGACTGGCATGAGCCCCTCATATAATGGTTTAAACACCAGCAGTTGCCCAAGCCAAGGGAAAAAAAGATCAGGTTGATCCGAACAAGGATTCTTATGAAATCAGAAATGGAATTCTATTCTGAATTGTGGCAGACGCCAAGAAAAAAATAGTGTTTAGGTGCCTCTCTATGGAGGAAGCCTGGAGGGTCATAAAGGAAAATCATGATGGGTCAGTCGGGGCACACTAGGCAGGGCCGAAGATGAAGATCGAAATTAAAAAGCTAGGCTATTATTGGCCGACAATGTTTTACGATTGTTGCTGGTATGCTAAGTGGTGTCAAAAGTGCCAAGAGCATGCAACGGTCCCCAGGCGACCTCCAACACAGCTACATCCGACAACACCCAGTTGGCCATTTGCTCAATGGGGAATAGATGTCGTGGGCCCATTGCCCCCATCCTCTTCGGGATGCAAGTACATCCTGGCAATAACTGACTATTTCTCCTGCTGGGCGGAGCCTATAGCCCTAAGAGAAGTGACAAGAGAAATCATGGCCCAATTAATCCGACGAAATGTAACATTCCGATTCGACATCCCCAACCGGATCGTCTCAGACAACAGAAGTCATTTTCAGAATCAAAAGGTCTACAGACTGGCTAAAAAGTACAAGAATGACTGGAGGACATCCACTCTGTACAACTCGTAGGAAAACAGGTTGGCAGAAGCATTTAACAAAACCCTCTACACCCTCCTGACAAAGATTGTCAATTCTAGCAAAAAGGACTGGGAAGACAAGTTGTATGAGGCACTGTGGGCGTACCGTACCGTCTATAAAACCCCAACGGGCTGTTCGCCCTTCTCTTTGATGTACGGCTCAGAAGCAGTTGTCCCCATTGAACTAGAGGTACCCTCACTTCGGGTTGCAATCCAACACGAATTGGTCAAAGACGATCGAACAAATGCAGAACAAAGACTGGAAGAGCTCTTCGACCTAGAAGGAAAGCGACTCCAGGCTCAGCAAAACATATAGGTCTATCAGGCCCGCATAACACGCACCTTCGACAAGCTCGTCAAAGGGCGTGAATTCAAGAAAGGAGACCTCGTGATGGTCAAAAGAAGAGAGGTCATGGCTGCCAACCATAAAGACAAGCTAAATGAAAACTGGCTTGGGCCCTATGTTGTCCAAAAAGTTTACGAAGGAGGTGTGTATGCGGTTGTTAACCATAGGGGGAGACTCAATTCCCACCCCTTAATGGAAGGCACTTGAAACTATATCACGCATCACTTCCCCAGTTCGATGAATAATTAAAACCCGTGCCTCACGCGGAGCAAGAATCTTTCTTAGATCTCCCATGAGACTATGCAATATCCATTCAAAAAAAAAGAAAGAAAAGAGAAAGAAAAAAAAAGAAGAGAGAAAGAAAGAAAAACTCATCAAAGTCACCGGGGGATGTCGATTCATAAAGTCCTACCGAAATTCAAAATTCCCTCCTCCGGCTCAGACCATCGCGTCTCGACCGAATAACCAAACAGCTGCATCCCATGGAGTAGCAAAAAACCTCATACGTAGCTCAACACTACTCTATCATATCCCACCAATGCATAAAACTTCTAACTTGGACCTTCCGTCGGAGTCGATAAAACAAAGACCCTTTGCTTTTATTCGGACCTTCCATCCTGGTCAATGAATGAAAAGACCTCCTTCCTTCGACCCAGATCCTCCATCTGGATTCGGTAAACAAAAAGACCCCCTCTCTTGGTTTGGCACTAACCCCGTGTCAATGAATAAACCACGTCCATCCCCGACTCCCTGTCGGTATCGATGAATAAACCGGTGGCCCAGACCCTCCGTCTGAAGCCATGAACAAAAAGACCCTTGCGTTGGCACTAACCCCGTGTCAATGAATAAACCACATCGGTCCCCGACTCCCTGTCGCCATCGATAAATAAACAGGTGGCCCAGACCCTCCGTCTGAAGCCATGAACAAAAAGACCTTTGCTTTGGCACTAACCCCGTGTCAATGAATAAACCATGTCGGTCCCCGACTCCCTATCGACATCAATGAATAAACCGGTGGCCCAGACCTTCCGTCTGAAGCCATGAACAAAAAGACCCTCGCTTTGGCACTAACCTCGTGTCAATGAATAAACCACGTTGGTCCCCGACTCCCTATCGGCATCGATGAATAAACCGGTGGCCCAGACCTTCCGTCTGAAGCCATGAACAAAAAGACCCTTGCTTTGGCACTAACCCCATGTCAATGAATAAACCACGTCGGTCCCCGACTCCCTGTCGGCATCGATGAATAAACCGATGGCTCAGACCTTCCGTCTGAAGCCATGAACAAAAAGACCCTCGCTTTGGCACTAACCCCGTGTCAATGAATAAATCACGTCAGTCCCCGACTCCCTGTCGACATCGATGAATAAACCAGTGGCCCAGACCTTCCGTCTGAAGCCATGAACAAAAGACCCTTACTTTGGCACGAATCCCGTGTCAATGAATAAACCATGTCAGTCTCTACCACCTTATCGGCATTGACGAATAAACCTTTGACTAGAACCAGCCACCCAAACCGACCAATGAACGCACAAACTTCTCCCATACCATCGGGCTCTTTTCAAAGCCTTCGGCTCAGACCTCCTGTCCGAGTCGATGAATAAACAACCTTCCTTAACCCAACATGAGCCACCAATCCCTCTCGGGATCGACCTCACCCAATCGGCTTAGGCCTTTCGTCCAGGTCGACGCATAAAACCCCGTCTCTCTGCTTCAGCATCGACCCCATGTCGATGACTAAACCCCTCACTCGGGCTAGACATCTTGTTCCACGTGCCCATTGCGGTGAAGCGAACCCCTCATTCCTTCACTGAAAGAGTGAGCACTTTCCCATGAATTTACATTGGACCAATGATCTATCGGCCCAGAGAATAGGGCAATATGTTGAAGATGTGCATTTCTCTCTCCTCACGTTTCCCTCCCGCTGGCCCCCTCTCGGCATTTGCTTCTCCCAGCCTTGGGTTCCCTCCGCCCTCGGTGCCTGACCTTTGGCGATGCTTGGCGATGGGGGGGGAGGCCACGTGCCTCCCCCCTCCCCTCCTTCCCCCTCTCTACTGCTTGGAGGTCTTCCCGTGCCCGCTCGTGGGGTTCTCGCCCCTCGCCTTGGTCGTTCGGAGGCTCCCGTTCTCCATGCTTCTGTCGGACTTGGCGCTCTCGCTGACGGTGGTGGGGCTGTCCTGCCCTCCGCCGCCGCGCTTGGCTGCGCTGGGTGTCCTCCACCGTCTGTGGACTCTCCTTCGCCTTCGCCTACTAAGGATGTGCCTGTCTCAGGTTGCTACGGAGTTGCTGCCTCCTCTGCTTCTTGTCTTCCCTGCTATGGTCTGGAGACCGTGACTTCTGGCGGCGACGCTCCTAATGGCCATGCTCCCTTGGCCGGCGTACGTGCTCGTGTCGTTGGTCCCCCTCTGACGCCAGCCACTGGCTTTCCTGGTGGCTCCGCTTCTACCCCGGCCCCCGGTCTGTCTCCCGCCGGTGACCTCTCAGGCCTTCTCTCTTCCCCCCATCCGCTAGCTGTGCGCCACGTTCTTTCTCCCTTGCACACGCTTCCTGCCGCAGCACAATCTCAACCGTCCATTCCACTTTCTCCCTCTACGCATGCTCCTGTGCTTGGCCACGTCAGCGTCGATCCCCACCTACCACCGCTGACTATTGACCACCGTGATGGGACTCCATCCCAAAACGGTGCTCTGTTTTGGGGTCATCCTTCGCTTGGTGCTCCGTCGTCGGCCTCGGAGGTCCCCGCCGGTGGCTTTGTGGTTCCCGTTGGAGCTCCTTTTACGGCGGCGACGTCTCTCACTCCGTTGGCTGGTCAATCCACGAGCTCCGCCGTTCCTCCTGCTGTCTCTTGTCCTCCTACGGCCGGAGCTGGTGACCTCGTGTCCCCTGGCTTCGGGCACCTCCGGCATGATCGTGGGGCTCGTCCCACCCGT
Organism: Amorphophallus konjac; assembly: GCA_022559845.1. Lineage (NCBI taxonomy): Eukaryota > Viridiplantae > Streptophyta > Magnoliopsida > Alismatales > Araceae > Amorphophallus > Amorphophallus konjac. Next base: position 28,950,361 of record CM040125.1, read on the forward strand.
GCGGTCCACTCCACCGGCGGCGGAGGTGGATGCCTGGCGCCTGGCGATGGCCCCCTGTCCTATCCTGCCACGGTTGCCCCTTCCTTTGCCCAGGTGGTCCACAAATCCTTTGCTCCCCCGTCTCTCCCATTGTCTGTTCACGCCCCTGCCTCCACCAACGCTGGGGAACCTGCCGTCATCTTCTCCCCGGATGAAATCCTCATCTCCTGCCGCCACTGGAGTTCGCGGTGGTTGCCCGAACGCCTAGGGGCCGCCCCCCCTTCCAGGATATCCGGGCTCACTTCGCCCTTCGTTTTCACTTCCGGGAGGACTTCTTCCTCAGCGCCCTGGACAACCGCCATCTCCTTCTTTGGTTCCAGAACAGAGATGACTTCCTGCTCGTCTTGCTCAAGGATACCTTGTTCGTTAAGGGCAGGCCGTTTCACTTCTTCCAGTGGAACATTCGGTTCTCCCCCGAGGAAGACTCGCCGGTCGTGCCGGTTTGGGTTGAGTTACCCAAACTACCGGTGAACTTTTACAACGAGCCCATGCTCTTCTCTATTGCAGGGAATCTTGGCAACCCCCTGAAGGCTGACAAGGATTCACTTTGCTTGACTCGTTCTGCTGCCGCTCGTGTGTGTGTTAACATGGACGTGTCGAAGAAGCCTCCCCATTGGGTGTGGATCAAGGCTGGTAACTGGCAGTTCTGGCAGCCTCTGGTTTACCCAGGTTTTGCCCCCTTCTGTGCGGGGTGCCGACGCCTGGGCCATGAAGCCTCTAAGTGCAAACGGGTGCCTGCTGTGGGGCCAGCTACCTCCCCTCCAGCACCTCCGCCTGCGTCCACCGCTGCTGTCCAGCCACCACCACCGCGGTGTTTGGCATCCCCCCTCGCTGCCATTTCGGGAGTATCTATCATCACGCCTGTTTGCTTGCCTCTCTCAGGGGTGCCCACTTCCCCCGCTACCGCTGCGGGTCTTGGGGTCGAGCACGGGCGGGTTTGCATGCAGGGTGTTCTAGCCCCCTTGCCAGCGGCGGCCTCACTTACTCCGCCACCTTTGCTAGCCGTTTCAAGGGGTTTCTCCGTGCCTGTTGCTGCTGTGGCTCCCGAGCATCCGTCCCCCTTGGCCAAGCTCGCTGCTTCACCAACCTTCGTAGCCGCTGCGGTGGCTCCGTCCACCGTCGACCCTCTCCCTAGCTCTATAGACATGCATCTGTCTTCCCCCTGGCCGGTGGTTCCTGTGGTGCTGTCACCCTTTGATGTTGCTTCTGTCAGTGTGGAGGCTGCTCCTCGTCCTCCAGGAGTCGTCGCCCCCCCTGCTGTCCCTCTTCCGAGCGCGGGCTTTGCTCTTGCTCCTCATGTGCCCCCTGCCTTGGAGCTGTCCCTTGCAGAGCCCTCCTTACAGGCGGTTGTGCTCGGCCACTCAGCGCCTTCGGAAGCTGCTCCGGGCCATCCTTCTCCTTGCCAGCTCCCTGCCGAGGTGGCCCCCTTGCCTGCTGCTGTGCCAGTTCCTGACCGGGCCCCCACACCTGAGGTGCTTCCCCCCGGATTCGGGAGGGTGCGCCACCGCCGTGTCCAGCTTCGTCCGAGCCTGCAGCCACGTCCTCTTGTGCCCGGGTGGATGGTCGAGCTGCTGCTGCTTCGATGGTCCTCCGGCTCAAGGCCCCGGATGCTCCTCCGTTGTCTCTTGCTGGTCTCAATGCCTCTGCTGAGGCTTGGTGTCCAGGACAATAGCCCTCCACCTTGGCGGGTGGGGCTGCTGGTCCGGTGCCACCTTCCTCTACTCCTACTTCAGCCCCCCGGCTCTCCTTTACTCAAGCTCTGAAGAAGAAAATCAACCGGGATCCGCCCGGTCCGCTTGTGGTCTCTGCTCCACCCTCTGCTCCTTTGCGGATAGCGGGCCTTGGTTCTCGTATCAAGTTACCTCAGCTTCAGGTTCTATCTTTTCCCGGGCTTGAGCTGGCGTCGGGCTTCTCAGACTTTGTGGCGGCTCATGCGGCCTTCGTGGGCAACCCTGTACTGGATCGTTCGTGGATGGGCTCGAGGTCGGAGCGCGACGCCCCACGGCGTTCCTACCGGCGCTCCAATTCCACTTCCTCTTCGCGTGATCGGCAATGTGTTTTCGAGGATGCTCCTCCTACTCCCCGTCGCTCACTTCGTCTCCAGTCGGCTTCTGCGGCACTCCTCCAGCCGGTCCACTCCTCCCTCTCCGAGGAGCTTGATCCTGGTGGCTTGGACCACGACCCTCTTGGCTCGCCAGGTTCCCCGATCCGTCTGCGTGGAATCCATTCGGTGTTCTCGTCCGACTCTGAAGGGGTCTTCGATGAAGATTCTTATTTGTAGGGGCATTGTTTCTTCTGTGGGTTCTTGGGCCTTTGTTTCTGCCCTCGCCCGGGTTCTTTTAGGCTTTTTTCACTTTCTTGGGCCTTTGGCCTTGTACCCTTCTTGCCCTTTTCGGGCCTCCCCCTTCCCCCCCCCTTTTGTTACCCTCTTCTTTTACTGCTTTCCTTAATGAAAACACTTGCCTGGCAGTTGGGGTAGTGTGTTCATCTTCTTCCGCAATGAAGGGATGAACCCCCTCCCCTTTCTACCACCTTGCAAGGATTGACTTGAGTTTAAAAAAAATATGTTGAAGATGTCTACACCAGTGGGCCCCGCCGCGCACTCGTCCCTCACTTGCGCCACCCACGGGCGGGGGACATTTGTGGACACCCAAAAAAAAGGGAGGAAAAGAGGAAGGGGCATCCCACACACAAATGGGCCAAGCTATATGAAAAGAGGCCCAATTGAAACAAGAAGGGCATCGGAAAGGGCAAAGGCACAATATGAGAAGAGGAGGGGGAAGAAAGGAAAGAGAAAGGAATTTCAAAAAAAATAGAAAATAGAAGGAAATTTCGTGGCACTGTTCATTGTGTGTCACGCCCGTTCCTCTTGTGTCTCCCCTCACCCCATGGCGCGGCTGTGACCAGCGGGCATTGTAGCACTTCGCCGGGAACATTGTAGCGTCCCACCCAGCCCCCCATGGTGACCGATGGATGGAAGGAAGGCCCGTGGTGGGTTTCCCTATAACACCCTCAAATATAGCTAAGTTTTACTCTATATCATCGAGGCACCTTTTGAAGTATCGGCTCAGTTCTTGTAAAGAACTCCGAAGTTAAGCGTACTTAATGGGGAGTAGTATTGGGATGGGTGACCTCCCAGGAAGTCCCCCATTCTAGAGCCGATCACTATTAGAACGGGACAAAACTGTGAGGTCGGTAGGTTAAAGCGGACAATACCTCGACGGTATAGACTACGAGGCGTGACAGAAAGGTATCAGAGCCATACCCCAGCCAGAAGTGTGAGAACTAAGTGCCATGCAGGGAAAAGTGCTACGCTATGGGAGCCACCTCTTGAACCCGTCGGAAGTCTGGGAACTAAGTGCCATGCAGGGCAAAGTGCTACATTATGGTAGCCACCTCTTGAACCCATAATGGGACAAAGTGCTACATAGTGGGAGCCACCTCTTGAGCCTATAGGGGTCACCTCTAGAGTCCTACCTGCCTGGAGGTTTGATTGCGTGCTATATGTGCCCAGCGACGAGGACATCACCTATATAAGAGGGGTAGATTCTAACACCCTCAAATATAACTAAGTTGTTCTCTATATCACCGAGGTGCCTTTTGAAGTATCAACTCAATTCTTGTAAAAAACTCCAAAGTTAAGCGTGCTTAATGGGGAGTAGCATTGGGATGGGTGAGCTCCTGGGAAGTCTCCCATTCTGGAGCCGATCACTGTTAGAAAGGGACAAAATCGTGAGGCCGGTAGCCCAAAGCGGACAATACCTCGACGGTATAGAGTACGGGACGTGACATTCCCCCGACCTCCGGGTGCAATAGCGGGAGTTCCAGCAGTCGCTAGGGCAAAGGAGAGCTTGCCCGGTGGAGATCCGCTCCCGTCACCTCGCGAAGCCCCATCGTCGCTCAGTCGTGATCCTACGAGCTGCAGTAGCAGCGATAGCAATAGCTGTAGCAGGGGGGCAGCAGCAGAAAAGATATGAGGAGGCTCCCCTCCGAACAAGGGTTCGAATCCCCTATAAGAAGGTCCATGCGGTGAAGAAAACACCTCCGATTGAACAAGTGGAAATTAGCACCAGTTCTTCCTCCCATTCCTTCAATCTTAGTCGTCCGAAGCTGCTGGGAGGGAAATAAGGGAGAGAGATTGGAGGGAGAAGGAAAGGGAGAGTGTGAGAGGCTTGTGTAAAGAAAGAGGGTGGTCCTTTTTTTTATTATGTTATTTCCCTTTGTTTCATCTCCTATTTCCCTTTGCGTGATATGTGATCAATCAGATGTAAGAGGCCTTTTCATGTTTTAGAAAGAACAAAGCTCTAGGCCTTGGCTCCCTGATTTCTTTTTATGAATATGGTGCCCATTTCTTCAATATTCATATATACATATGTATGATGTGGGTATATATATACTTCATGTCGCATTCAATTCCGCTCTCTTGATAGATAGGATGAAAACCCCCCTTTTTTAATTTCTTCAGGCCACCTATACGGCGATTTAGCAATTATCACGATGGCCATCGGCCCAGAGCTCACTCCGATCTATGAGTGTGGCCCCGTGTTGCCAACCATCGGAAGCCCAATATGTGGTTTCTTTGCGTCTCCATAAGCGTAATTTTCTTCTCAAAACCTAGCCTTGGGACTTGACCAATTCTGTGGTCATGGTGCCAATGAGGTGAGAAACATGGGCCTTAGCCCAAGATGTAATATTCCATGAATAACCTTTCGATACCGCTATTTTGAGGAGAAATGCAAAGAATGGCTTTGAGGAAAGGCTGTTTCCCTCGATTCTCCCTTTTAGAAAGGGTGTTCTTCCCGAATCCGAATTTTTCGAATCATATGTTTCATTGGACCCGTTTATCCCCTCCGGGGACTCACGAGGATTATCCTATGGGTGTTGCCGCTTCCGTGCACACCCTTCTCCTCGCGAGGGTGATCTTATGGGTGTTGCCGCTTCCGTGCACACCTTCTTATTTCGGGGCCATCTTAGAGTTCCTCCGTGGAGGTGTACCCTATTAACCCCCCCAAGCTTCGGGTCAAGGGGAGGTGCTGTCGGATTTTCGCCAGGTGGACTGAACTAAAGAATGATGACCAATGATAAAAAAAAGGGGGGGAAAGAGCAGATGGCCAGTTCTGAAAATTCAATGTGAACTAAAAGAAAAATCTCATCATGAACTGAGAATGTAAATGGTGCAACAGCCAAGTGTAATCCTGAATACTGCTGGAAGTGGAGTAAGCAAAATGGAAAACAGAAATCTTGATCATGGAACCTCCTAATCCGGGAATTAAAGTCCAATTTGAACTAATGCACATCTAGAAAAGTACAAATATCAAATACAATCCCTGAACTGCTGAAATCAAAAGTGGATAAAAGATGGCTGGAAGAAATAAAAAGCATGTGAAAAAAACATGAAGTTCAGTTTGAACTAATATATATCAAGAAAAGTGCATTGATCAAATACAATTGCAGCCCTCCTGAACTCAAAATGGATAGAAGGTTGGTTGCTAAGCGTGAATTTAGGGCCCTCAGTCTATAACTAAGGTTCCTACTCCAAAAGCATCGGCAATCCCGCACACATGCACAAATGATGCATAATCATGCACTGGTGAGAAGGGAAAGAATGATAAGCGAATGAATCCCAAAAAAAAGAGGTCATGTGAAGGACCGATGTGCAGAGATAAAAAGAAGGGCAAGAAACATCATCAAAGAAATCAGATTCTGAAATAATGAATGACTACACTTTCTTTGCACTCAGACCCCTCGGTCAGCTCCTTCTCCTCCCCTTGATCTGCATCTTGACATCTGTAAAAGGAGTCTCTGCCAGCATGATAGAAGAATCCATTTGAACAGTCATGTCTTCTGCATGATCATGGCATTCCCATGAATCTGGACTAGGTTAGTCCTCCCAATCATTGTCTCAATGCATACACAACATGCATGGTCTTTTCCCCAATCACGCATCGAGTTATAATTTCAGATAGGGTGTTTACAAACCCTTCTCATTCGAATGCTTGCTTGTTATAACCCCATGGGTATATCAAATGGTGAGCGATGGAAACCCGAATTATGTTCTAGTGAAAATCATTTACTATGCGTGAGTTGAGAACTCCACCTTGTACTGAGGGATCCCTGCATGGATGCTGATCAAAAACTTGCACGATAATCAAAGCATGCATTGCCGCATTTTAAAAAAAAACCCCTGGCCAAGTCGACTTAAACCTGTTGCCAGAAGCAGAAGTCTGCTTCTGACTGGGTTCAAGTCGACTCGGCCCTGTCCAAGTCGACTTGTTCCCCCCCAGGGCCCTTGTTCCCATCAAAAAAAAAAAGGAGGAGAAATAGTTGAGCAATCAAAAAGATAATTAGAAATAAAAGGACAAGGCATGTGCATGGCTTATCAGTTAACTTAAAAAAAATAGATTCTCAAGTGCATTTGCATGGTCCCATGATCGAATTTAAAAGATAACGAAATTTCCTGCATTTGCATGATCTCACAATCGAATTTCATAGAAAAAAAGGATTCTCAAATGCATTTGCATGATCTCATTACTAAATTTCAAAGAAAAGCAAACCCTCAAGTGTATATGCATGGTTCACGAATGGATTTCAAGCATGTACAACACCTCACACATGCATCCTGCATGATTTTGGTCCATATGCAAGAAGAAACAAAAGAATGCATTCACAAGGTTCTCCATCAGATTGCATAAACCCTTTTAAAACAGGAATGTGCTCCTTCTCATCTGCTTCCATGTTTTGAATTCAAACATGACTTGTATGAAAATCCCAAGCACATATCCTTTGAATCTCTGAAAACCCCCATGTACATTCAATTATACATGAACTTCTTACCGTCTTTGCATAGGCTAGCACCAAATGGGTGAGGAATTTCACAAGTTCATAAAGGGCCGAGTCCCAACTTCACATGAAGCCCTTGTACGCAGTGGATCATCTCACTTGCCAATATACAAATCCATCAAGTCTCACATGTATTGAAAAATACAGAAAGTTCACTATTGAATGAAACCTAGACCTGCCAGTCGGTTCGGTCGACCGAACCTTGGGTTCGGTCGACTGAACCCCCCCCCCCCCCCCCCCGTTCGGCCGACTAAACTCTGAAATCATTCGAAGCCTCTAATCCTGGGAGGTTCGGTCGACCGATCAAGGCTCATTGGTCGACCAAACCCCCCTATCTTTTCAAAAAAAAATAAGAAAGGAATAGAATAAGCCCATGCAAAAAGAGAGTGAAAAGGTCAGATAATAATAACATAATAAAACCCGCTCCACAGTCTCGTTTATCCCCGAGACCCAGTGTTAAGGGAGTAACAATGCCGCTCCGCTAAGTTGGATTTGGACTTCGAGAACAATCCTGATATGGCCATGATCTGGCACTGCCTTGAGCTTGATAAACCGGACCCGTTTCCATTGGGATTTGATCCCGCTCTTTTATTAAATTTGCCGTATACTTGGCATACATTTGCACGGGTTTTGTATCCGTCTCCGTCACGCTTTCCACACGGACTTCTATCCGAACATGGAATGGTCAGTAAGCGACCGACACGATTTAAGCATTTTCACCCCATCGAGGGGTATTTTTCACGCGATTCACGAATTTCAATACTCCATTTCATTAATGTTAATTTTAGGCCGTAGGACCCCTTTTCTTGCCGATCAATCAAGGGTTTTCTTCTCTCTGAGGGGATGTAATTAACGTCATGACCTTTATGGCGCGACGGGTTTTTGTCCCGACACGATATCCACTATCGTCTGATATGTCAGACGACGCACACATGAGGCTTCTTCGAAGCCCGAATAAATCATCACTTCGTGACTGGCACGCCCACGCACTAAATAAACTATTAAAGGAATTAAATAAACGAATAAAAAGATAATCCCAAAAGTGCGTCCATAGACGGTGGTGCCAAAGATCTAGCGATGTAGGATCGAGGAAAACACGCGATGAAAACAGTCACAGAAAACTGCGTCCTAGCAGTGGCCATCAATTTCAATTGGCGCCCACTGACTGGACGTCCATTGATGCTTTTCCATTAATTATATCTGATTTTCCAATAATTTACGTCTTAGAATAAGGCGCCATTTCTTTTATTTTTTTGTTCATATATATATATATATATATATATATATATATATATATATATATATATATATATATATATATATATATATATATATATATATATATATATATATATTCAGGAAAATAGCACCTCTCCAAAGGGCGCACATTAAGGAAATTACGCCTCTTTAATAGGGCTTTAATTCTCTTGACTACAGAAACAGTGCCTATTTCATTATATAATTATATTTAAGGAAATAGTGCCTACTTTCAAGGGCGTTCATTTATTAAATAGCGACGGTTTGTACTATTGCCCATTTATTTCAGTTACAAAGTAGCACAAACCAGCCAGATACATTTACTGATACAAAGTACTTTTCAATTTCTACGAATTGGCATGAACAATAGCATGTCAATGTTTATCAAGATTTTCAGGGAACTAAAGACATGGTCTACAGAGAAAAATATGGAGATTCCAGAAAGATGCTTATGCAAGGATATTAACGTCAGGTTTCATAGATATTAAATTTTAAACATGGGTTATTTATTAATTGCACTAAAATAAATAGCGTTAGTGGGATGGTCGCTCATTAATTGATGCCTAGAAGGTTGTCGCTAATTCAAAAATTAGCACTCGTCTGCATGGTCGGCCATTAACCTGCGACCACTGCTCTGGCCGCTATTTCCATGTGAAACATAAACAATAACTTCTACGAAAAAACTCAGAACAGGGATCTTGGAAGTAAGCTATATATAAGCAGAAAGATCCATAAAGGAATCTACATGCTCTAATGATCTACCATGATAGTTAATTATAGTTTTGCTTGGGAGATTGCCTACCTTTATGCTTGAAGGACAGAGACGTGAGAGGGTAACAAAGGACATAGCAGGAGGAAGAAGAAGCAGGGAAGAAGCTCGTTTCTTCACTGCAGCAACAATAGCAGCAGTAGCAGCCCACACGACAACTGCAGCACACGAAGAAGACAGAGGAAGAAGAACGGCCTTTACTCCGATCACAGCAGTAGGATGTAGAGGGAAGAAGAGGAAAAAGACCGGCGACGTCGACACAGTAGACCCAGCAGCAATAGCAAGAGCACGATGGCTCTGCCATCACCATGGGGGCTTGTATTTATAGAGTTTAGAATCCTATTGGGTGTTTGTAATCCTAATGGAATTAAACCTTCCATCGTAGATTCCTATTAGGGTTCAAATTTCCTTGATCGATCTCACCCTTTCCTTAATCACAACCACTTCCTTGAGTAACTCAAACCCTACCTTCTCATGCAATGCAATGATCGAACGTGAGAGGTTATGTACATAACTCAAAGACCCCATTATAGTAGTATTTATATATATACTCTTAGAAGTCCATTTACTAAGGCCTAAACTCATCTCTTATTTAAAGCCTATAAAGTCTAAGGTTGGTGGCTTCCCATGGCCCATACCTTCACTAGCCTATTAACTATTGCTTTTATAGTTATATTGGGTTTTAAGCCAATTCGCTGGTTTACATTCTTAAATCTCTATTAAGGCCCATTAGTTATTTCTATATCAAAATTTTATTCTCCACAACTGCAGCATACTAATATGGTTAATACTATTAACCATATATCCTTTATTTAAATTTTCGGGTTGCTACATGTTTAATTCATGAGTAATTTGTCATGCTAATGGAATTGATATATTGATGACTTTGTGTGTATAACTTGCATGTGTGTGGTTTAGCCTCTGGCTACTCCCATGGTTAGTAGCCATCTATGCTTCCTGTCAATCATTGCTAACCATTGTTTTGATGATACTTGTCATGGTTGAATTTGATCCAACTCATCATTCAAGTGGACACACAACCTATTTTTTGGTTGTCATAACTTTCAAAAGCATTGGATAAAGGGGGAGTCTAAGAGTCTGCACTTCAAGAGTTTGCACCTCAGTTTAGAATACATTGTAATCATCCTGAGTCTGCATGTGTGTAAACATTAAGCATCATCTTGTGGTCTCATGCTCTCCAATGAATATCATGCTAAGGGACCTTACCATTCAACATTTGCTCCTTGCTTTGCATGTTAGCATGTGCTGCATACTCATGTCATGACCCGTTGGTATATAGAATGGTGACTTGCGGAAAGTTGGATCAAGTCCAATTGGAAACTATCACTATGCGTGAGAGGATCTTCGGATCAAGTTCTCCGCCAAGTACTATGGGTCAAATGTTTACATAAGTCATAGGGTGCATACCCTCTTATTGATTCTCATAAAAGCATTCTGAAATTCATGCACAAGTTAAGGGGGAGTCATTATGAAAGCCTAGGCTGCATCCCTACATACTTTGTTGACTTATGGATTGGTTGCATGTTCTCAGGGGGAGCTCAATTTGATTTAATGAATTGCTCACATCTGCACCTGTACATTTCTTGTGTGTGCTTCTTGAACAAGTGTTTTGTGTCTCTTGAACCCCTTCAGAATCTAGCAAGACCCTATGTCTTTTAAACCTCAAACCTTTTGAAAGACCCATCCTTGCAAGGATCACTCCTGTTTTATTCTGTCCACTTGATCATGTCAAACCAAGAAATTCTTAGGTCGACCCAGCAGTTGATTCCTCCAGAAATAAGCCTTCTATCTGAGCCTTCTGCGTCGACCTCCTACCATACATGCGTCGACGCATCAGTTCGCTTGATGATCATGTTCACCTCTTTCAATTCCCATCTTCAGATTGAACAATGATCACCCTGTCTGTTGAGCATTTCTGCTAAAATCCTACGATTTATCCTTTTGCCATATGTCCTCATCTGCTTCGAACACCATCTGTTTACTCAGATATCTGGCTTCCTACTCCAAACTCCTTGAACTTCTTGGATGAATTTCTATCTGTTGATGAGTTCATTTATCAAAAGTAAATCTATAAGAGGAATCTTCCTTTATGGAGTTCTATCACTGCCCAGGTCATGAAAATTATTGGTTTAAATTTAATGATTTCTTGAGTTTTAATGTAAATGATCTTAGAAGTGGATGTATTCAGACTTAATGGATTTAAACCATTATTTCATGCTTTGACATGTTATGCCTTCCTTAATCTGAAAGTTTATTTTAAAGTACAAAGGCATCTTTGGTTGATAAACTTCTCTGTAGTATTGTTTAAACATTTGTCAAAACTGAAGATTTCAAAAAGGGCTACAATGCTTGTAATGAACTTCAGTCAGACTGAGTAACTGGGGATACTGGCGTCTAATAAACGTGTATCCTCATGTAAAAAGGTGTGCACTAAAGATTCATTGGCCTAAGACAGAGCAATGGCAAATGGATTCACTGAGAAACCAAATCCCTTCATCAATGAAGTGAAGTGGATAGAGTCATGAAGTGCCTTGCTATCTCTATTCAAAATGAAGCAGAATGGTGAGTGACGCTGAGTAACTAGAGATGCTGGCGTCTGATCAACGTGCATCCTCACGTCAAAAGGTGCATGCTCCACCTGAATGCTCTTGAGAAAAAGGATAAACTATAACAATTGGCTTCAAAAATAAAATCTGTTTGTGATAGCGCCCCATGGTCAAAATCAGAAACCTCAAGTGTTTAACCTTAATACTTATTGTTGTTTCCCTCAAAGGAGCTAATGGAATTTGAATGAGTAGGATGAGAAGAAGCTAACGTGGCATTGCATATGTGATATTGGTTCATTTCTATTAATTTTGAATGCAGAAAGTTTCAAATGCTTATTTTTGAGAAACTCAAAATTCATCAAATTTAAACCACTATGAAGACAAGGGCTTTATCATTTGGGTTCTATAACTAAAGATTCTAAAAAATCTATAACTCTGCATTTATGAACTTGGCTTTAGGCTGAAGAACTTCTATCCTATCAGTTCTTGGATCCGTCTCTTCTGCAATTCCAAGTGTTGACTCCTAGTATCGACCCTCTTCCAATCTAGCTCTGTCCAGAAACTTGGTATTCAGGTGTCGACCCCAAGGGTCGACCCCTTGTGTCCAAACCTCTGTCTGGCTATCTTGGCATGTGTCCTTAAGACAATTTGGCTTCTTGATGATATATGCTCTAATGTTGATTACTATCTCTAGACCTTCTGTGATTCATTTTCCTGGCTGCTTTGAAGGCATCTCCACTCCTAACATTCGGTATCAGTCAATTAGCCTCTCCATTGCAGGCTCTACTCTTACTTTTGGCAAGTGGTATCAGTCTCCTTGTCTACCTTGGCAAACTTTCAATTGGTAGAGACCGACATCATCTTCTGGTTGTCCAATTTTGCTCAACTTGCATTTGCATCTATCTTGATACTTTACATGTTGCTTCTCATGTATTTGTTCTTATTGCTTGCTGAGTGGTAATCAATTTAAATCTTTGGCTTTAATTTAAGCCCCCTTTGTTGATGGCAAAGGGGGAGAAGTTTTAATGAGTCATTGTCGATTTCATGATTGTATTCCCTTAAGAGATGACTCATAATGAACTCATAATGACTCATAGTTGGCATCATCAAAAAGGGGGAGAATGTTGTGTATGTGTGGAACATGCTTAATTCTATTGTTTTGATGATGTCTGACCATGACTCATTAGTGAGTCTAATATGTATTTAATGATGTCAATGTTCATGTAGTACATGTCAAAGAGTCAGCACTGGCATGCGAATGGCATCATAAAGATGAGCAGTGTGAAGGCATCATGCAATGATGCCATGGATATGATGCATTGAAGTAGTAGGGCAAGGTATGAAGAAGTTCAACCTAGCTCAAAGGCTGCGTCGACCCCATCATTCATTGGGTCGACGCAACCAAGCAGCAGAAGAAGCCAGTCACTCAAGTTTATAACAAAAATCAAGGCAGGTGATGAAAAGCTAAGATATGGATGGTTGCACCAAAATTGAGGTAATTGGATGCACAAAAATCAAGGCAGATGATGTAGAAGAATGAAACTGAGAAGTTAAAGCCAAGAGGAGTTTACCCCCTTGCTCAAACAACTGAAAAATCAACGCAGACAAATAGTTGAGTTAAGGGTGACAAATAGCCATACACAGGTGACAAATACCTGTTAAAGTTGACAAATAGATAGACAAGGGTGACAAATAGGTCGCCAAGGGTGACAAATAGCTTGGCACAGGTGAAGAAGAGCTGAGAAGAAGAAAAACAATAGCAGCGTCGACGCAGTGCTCAAGGGCGTCAACGCAGCCAAGGGGCAACTGAAGAACAAAGATATATAATAGTGAAAAATGGGTTGCGTAGTTAAAACAAGCAAAATCAACACAGGTTGCGTCAACATAAGGCCGCTACTGCGTCAACGTAATCAACACAGCCAAGCCTAGACATCAAGGCTGAAAAAAAATTAAAGGCGACGGTTGCTGATCATAAGGGTGACAAATGGCTCCTAAGGGTGACAAAAGTCTCTTAGGGGTAACAAATAGGCAACGAACGATGACAAATAGCTCATAGCATCATCAAGTGGTTCATGAGCGAAGGCTACGTCAACGCATGGGCAAAGCTGCGTCAACTCATCCAGGGTTCCAAACTCAAACGATGTAGAAAAAGTAGTGGCGATGGCTACCGAGTGATAAGGGTGACAAATAGCTCGTTAGAGCTGACAAATGGCCAATAACAGTGAAAAATAGCTCGTTAGAGCTGACAAATGGCTTGCAGAGTTCATATGAGCAAAATCAATGACGGTTGCGCCAACGCAGTGCCTTCAATGCGTCAACGCTATCAACGATAGCTCGCCAACATGTGCAGGATACATGAAGGTGCGCCAACGCAAGATCACTGCTGAGTCGACACACCAGAAGGCTTCTCAAGCATTCTTTCTCAAACCTGCAACACGTTCGGAGGATCATCCAGAGGATTAAAATATGAACCACAAACCGCCAAAAACACATCTTTTGAGGTCTGAAAATGTTCCTAGGACAGTGGACTGTCCTCTTCATCATGAGGCTGCTGTACAACTTTTTTGGAGAAACCTTTTGGCAGCTACCAGATTAAGGAAAGGTCAGTTCTTCCTGTACTATACTTTTTACAGTCAACCAATGGGATTTCATTCTAAGGAAGGTACCACGGACAGGAGGACTGTACGCCTCTATCCTCGGCCAATAAGAAAGAAGATATGGTAGATCTCCAAGTCCAAGAAGCATCATTTCCTTTCCTACAATTCAAATGGTGGATCTTGGAGGGACATTTCTGTGCCCTTACTGGACCAATCAGATTATAGAAATAAGAAGAGCTGAAGAGAAGAAATATCATATTCCTATCTTGGGCCAATCAGATTTTAGCTTGGGAAAATTTTCTCTGGTGCTCCTGCTATCAGATATTGGGGACCAATCAGAGAGGAGGTTCTTTTCAAAAGAACCATTGTTTATTCCAACCAATCAGCTACAGATATCTTGGTGGGAAGTCCCTCACCAGTTCTTCTAAATACTGGCCTCCTGCATGAAGGAAGATCGATGCTGCCTTGAAGAGAAAAAGCCCATGTCTCCCTTGAGCCTTCAATAGAAAATCTATGAGAAAGAAAAGAAAGGAGTGTGGAGAGTAGCCCAGCCCTTGTTCGATCCAAACCAGTGCTGAAAAAGGGAGAAGAAGTTGAAGGGAGTGCAGCCCCTCCTTGCAGCCGGCTTGAGCTTGTTAGAGTTTCAAGACTTCGATCTGAAGCCACCTCACCCTTCTACTTGTGATTGGTTTTCTATTTTTCATTTGCATCTTCTCAATCTGTAAACCGTGTGTGTTCTGGGGAGTTGTCCGTCCCAGTGTTTTCGCTGCACTTGCATCTTGGTTTTCCTTTGTTTATGTGTGTGGGGGGGGGAGGGGGGTTCGTCCTCGCGTGTGTGTGGGATTTCATTCCCGTGTGTGTGTTGAGGACTTCATCCTCGTGTGAAAAAGCCTCACCAGTTCGGTGAGGGGTCGATGTAGGTCTGCGGGTTTGCAGATTGAACCACCTTAAAAATTCTTGTGCAATGGGTTGTGATTTGTGTGTTTGATCCATCTTCTCTTTCCCAGTTCACAGGTTCATGTGCTAGCTTTAACGTATACACTTTCAGTTGTTCTCCCTGCACACATCAACATATGGTTCACATACTTATATCAAGAGGTTGTGAGTAGCAGATCTCCCTAACTATTGAACTCATAGTTGGCTGCGTCGACCCCACAGTGTTGCTGCGTCGACCTCAGCCACCTCCTTAATCACATTCCTTTAACACTCTTTGTATGGTGTCTTGCTCCATTGGATTGTTGGGACAACACATCCACACACCAAATGTGTGATTAGCTCGGAGCCTCATTTGACCCAGAAAGGCTAGTAATCCACTGTGTTGAAACCGAAGGTTCATCTAGGTTTCAAGTTTTTAATTGGGCAAAGTTTGTACCGGATCTATTTAACCCCCCCCCCCTTCTAGATCCAGTTCCACCTAAGGGACCAAACGGAAGGATACAGTTAGCTCTCAACTGCGTCACGACCAGTTGTGTACTCACAAGGTTCCCAAGAGTATGAACACTACTTATGCATGTACTGGGAGCACTATAATGACCAAGATCCAGATACTGGGAAGAGTCCGATACCATTCGAATCTTGGCCCGCCAGCCATGAGCTGAGAGGCTCGGAAGGGTTATTTTGGTATTGTAGAGGTACAATGGAATTAAAAATAATGCAGGAATTATATTACAGAGTTAATTAATTAAATAACAAAAATGATATTTATGTCTTCAATTAAATAAATCTAGCTCAGAGTCCCATCCACAAGGTATAGTCTATAGGAAAGAAAATGTACTCAATCGCCGACACAGTCTGGCACTAGCAAGTTGGCAACTACGAACCGCTGCACTGCTCCTATGCATCTCGAGGAGGAGAGGCTACACCTGAAAAAGAAGGGGTAAACCTCATCTCATTGACTCAGTAGGGATCCTGCGGATCCCTGCTAAGAAACAACGTCGGCGAACAATATCAGCAGCAACAACCAATAATAATAGCAATAACAACAGTAGGAACATCAACACTAATACCAACAGTAGAGGAGGAAACCGAACTCTATGCTACTTCTACAAGTACGGGGGAAACCTCAATCGCCTCGTCAGAATTGTTGAACCAACGGTAAACAATGGCTACGCTACCGGGGAAAACATCTGACACCTTTGTAGGGATCCATGGCTAACCTTAGTTGGAAAAACATGTAATCTCTTGAGCCTTGAGGAACCCACATTCCTCGTCAAGACACGCTCGATACCACTTGGTCTAAAAGCACCACCTCCCTCCTCGGGAGGACCGTGACCTCGAAATTGGGAAACCTTAGTCACGTCTAAAAAGAAGGCACGTACTGGTAGTCGTGGGCTCCCCCTCAACTGCCAGCAGGGCTACGACCTCGCCGTCAGTAAGCTCAACCTTGACTGGTATGAGGATCATGACTCCTAGAAACCACGCCTAACCGTCAGAAAAACTAAAGCCAGAGTGATAGGAGATTGCCCACTAGAGGCAAGGCTGGCTGCATCCACTAACGTCTTAGGCCATGCCTCAAGTGTTGCCCATCGTCTCAACGCGGTAACTGTGACATCGTACACAGTAACACAGAACAAGGGTCTAGTTGGGGTCATGCTCATCAGCACCTGTCCGACGTCCCCAACCACGTGTCCACACATTGACTAAATGCGCTTCGTCAGGACCTTTAGCAAATTTTCCTCCCGGCCTAGACTCAAACCACCACAGTGGGAGGCCCTATGGAAACTAGTTTAAAACCGTCTTTTCGGGACTGTTCTCCACCTCTTCCTAGTGGGTCGGTACCCGCATGCCCAGACAAGCACTGTCTAGTGGGGGGTTACTCTCACAAGTGCCCACGACTGACTCAAAATCATGAATCATGAGTGGAGAGAACTCATAAGGCGGCCTACTACCGCCGGGGTTCTTCCCTCCCTAGGGAAGGTCAAGGAACTACCAGCACCCCTGGCTGGAAAATAGAACTCACGGTCATTGGCCACACTCACGGTCCACATAGAAACCACCTTACGAGGGAAACAACACAATGCGGCGACAGCCTTCCGCACATACTCAGGTACACTGTGACTCAGACTAGCACCACAAAGAAGCTCGGAACACACGGGGTCATTTAGACCCTCAAAATCACATGCGCATGTATTTCGAGGAACCACAACCTTCCTAGACACCTAGAAATATGAATCCAAGTCAACAGAGGTGTCCAGGGTGTCCTTGGGGCGAAGGACGCCCAAAGGGACCCAATTGGTCGACTTAGGTAGGCCATCGGTTGACTCGAAAGTCCCAATGGTCGACTAATGTAAGCCATTGGTCATCAAATGGCCAAAAAGGCCAACATTCCCAAAACCGGTTGACCAATTCACTGGATTAGTCGACCTATGGTGTAAATCGGTCGACCTATTTTGGGCAGACTTGATGTGGACACTAGACTCAGAGATCGGCTTGACTCAGCAAGCCGCCGGTACCGGACACGCAGCACGACTCGGACGACGCCAACATCCTTGTGGCTGGGGGACAGTCTAGAGTCTCCACTTGAGTTTTGATATTTTTTAGTATGTGATGCGGGACGGACACGGGGACTGACTCTACGTGGTAGGGAGCTCGGACTCTAGATGCGGACACGACCAGCAACACATGATAGGAGAGACACTAAGCCCGACACGGAGAGCTCCTATGGGATATACGTTGCTAACAGAAATGCAAGCTCACTCGTCGTCCCAAGCGAGGGAAACGTGGATCGTGCGCGCTTGAAGAACCGGCAGAGTTCACGGGTAGTCGACTCACTTCCAGGCTCGGATCGAGTCACGGGACGGGTCACTCTCACACTCACAGCGGTGACATAGACACACGGGCTAGTACCTATCACTCTCGATAGCGGCAAAAGGCCATATACTAGCTAAGCAAATGAACGCCAAGAGGTTCGGACCATTACCTCCACGCACTCGGCGTGGCGAAGACAACCCCGGCCGAATCACGGACTCCCGGTTAACAATTATTACAGCAATACACTAAGTCGACCCACTCCACGCAGGGAGGTAAAAGGTCACATGTGGGGTCCAGGAATCACGCAACTCGGGTTGACGAGCAACATCTTGATGTCGCCCGGCGGTGCCGAACTCTGCGTTTTCGTGCTTTCCGAACGGCGGCTTCTACGGGCCCGTGGGGCCCACGGACGGCGCTATCCTTCGGATCTGCGGGGGTGAGACCCACTATGATGGAGACCCCTGGTGGCGCGCCTCCACGGACGGCGGTCGGCCGGGAACACCGATCGGGGGTCGGTCGGCCCCGATTCCCAATTCTTGAACTAACTTCCCACGGATTTTGATTGCTGTTTGCTGGCGCGCCCTCCGACGAAAACGACCGCTGCGATCAATCCCGACGTCGGATTGGGACGCATGAGCTATCGTTGGAAAGCGCTCTTCAAATGTTTCAATCTAGACCCAGAGAGATCTGCTGGATCTGGTCGGATCAGAACTTTTTTGAATTGACAAGTCCCTGTTGTACAGTAACCGAAACCTCAGATCTACAGGTGAGTTGTCTAAAGACTGCCTTTGACTGAGCGGGAGATGGCCGATTCATCTCCTGAGCTCTGCATCAAACTTGTGGGATTTTGAACAAGGAGAACGGGGATATTTTTTGTGGACTGATTGGAGGTGGCTGTGATTTGTTATGATTTGTTTACTGGAGGGTGGTCGGATCTGGGAACAGGTGGATAGCACTGTAGCTATCTCTGAGATCGATTTTTGAAAAATATGGGATGGCCTCACAAAAATTCAAGACAATTTTGGGACGGTGGGATGGACGAACAGAACTCCCAGTAAAATTGGGAGCTCTAACCAAAATTGGAATGGGGTCCGAACATTTGAAACACAGGGCGGGTGAAAATTGAAACAACAAGCAGACAGATCTGGAAATTAAGGTTGGGCGAAAATGAAAAAATATCAAAGGGGATCTTTATGACCATCCAAATTTTTTGGGATGTGCTTGACACCTCTGGAACATCTCCGCAAAATCTTAAGTCGATCTGAGCTCGTGGCTGATGGCTGAATTTCGTGGAAGCTGCTGTGGTCGGATGAAGGTAGAACTCCGGCGATCTCAGCGGTGATGCGATGGCGGCTCGTGGCGGCGGCGACGGCGACCGGAATGATCAGGGGAGGAGTCACACCTCCATAGGGAAGCCTTCACAGCTTCAAGGAGGAGAGAGGGGCGGCCTAGGCCTTTGCTCAAGCAATTTTTCAAGTTCAAATGGCATTAATTTATCAAAAATGGAAATTACAAGCATATATAGGTCATATGTCTAATCAACCCTCAACCGTTGGATCTAGGGATTTGAGATGGAGGGCTGGGATAGCATGTGACCATCCACAATAATTAAAATAAAAAAATACAAGGAAGGGGGCGCACCATTGACTAGGGAGGCAAGGGGGGACATGGTAGTTAGCCACCTTGGACTCCCATGTGCCTTTTACCATTCAACCTTCTAGATGCCTCCATTTGACATGTTGACTGACCCCACATGGGGCCCTATGGCTGAGGTGGATCAATGGGAGGGGTTTGTTGGGGCCCGTGGGACCCGTGGGTCCCATTTTACAAATAAACCCCTCTTACAATCAAATTTACATACCGAATAAAATGTAATAAACACACATTACACAGATAAAGTCTAACTAAATATGATAAATAGGGAGACTCAGGGTGGCATCTCCAGGCTGTCTCCGAGCCAGATGGATGCTGAGGTGGCTCGAGTCGTGCTTCGTGTGTGGTACCGGTGGCTCGGCGCGTCACGCCGCTCAACTGCTCAGGTGTCCGCACCAGTATGTATTTGGAATGTATTGGGTGTGTATTTATATTTTTGTGTGAATTTGTATTTTTGTGTGTATTTGCATTTAACTTGGGTATTTAATTTGGGTCCAAGGGACAATAAAGACCAAGTTGCCTTTATTGACTTAGAGAGAGGGGCGCCCTCTTCTTTGTCCCCATGTGGTGAATATTTTATTCCGACATGTCTCCCTTCCCCATTATGCCCCTTTCTCTCCCCTTGGCCAAGGGTATCTAGGGTCTTTTGTCCTAGGTCTAGGGTTTAATATATAATCTCTCTTGTTTTATTTTGATGAAGAAGAATATATGAAATTGAAGCAATATTGGCCAAGGGCGCCCTCCCCTCTCTCTCTTGTTCTTCCTTGTTCTTCCTTCTTCCTCCTTGCAGCAGCGGATCTAGGGTGTGATGCCCATTCTTTGGGAGTGATTCCCACTTCTACCTCCTCCCCTGGATGTGACTCTCAGCCACCGTCGTCGCCGCCTCCATTCGTGCCGCCATCAAGCCGCCACGGGCCTTTCTCCGGCTTGCTGTCCAGATATGCGACCTGCAGAATAGAAGGTGAAAGAGGAAGTTGGATCTCCCGATCCGACCATCTGATCGAGCTAAAATTTTGATGGTTGGTTCCCCCTGTCGTCCCCCACTCCCAGTTTAATTTTCATGTCAATCAGCTGCCATTTGAGCCCTTTCCCAGTAATTTCTTTCCACCCCTTGTAGTCTGCCTGTGTGTTGATCTGCGAGATAGTAGTCTGAAGATCTATTTTTCCCACCCCCCAAACCACGTCATAAAATTACAAAAATATTTGTGTGTAATCCTCACTTCCCCCCCTCTTGCCCAAAAAATCCACAAGACCTAGATCTACCAATTTCCATTCGGTCAAACTCCATATACAGGCAGAACACAATCTGTCTTGTATGTTCTGTAATCCGAGCCAGACAAACTACACGGGTGTAGAAATTTTCTTTTCAAATCCGGCCCTTGGATAATTCCCAAATCTTGATGGATTGAATCCCTTCTAGTGCGCTTCGCAACAGCGCTAGTTTCATCCCGATCGGACATCGGATCTGGTAGTGGTGACTATATTTTGTTGGGTCGCGCAGATCTGTCCCATGACAGGCAAACAACAGCAATCCCCGATTAAATCGTCTAAAAATACGACAGCTCAAATTCAGCGGCCGCCGCTTCTGGGAATCGATTAGGGATGTCCCGCCATCTTCCCAGCCGATCGTTGCCGCCAGAAGACTTCCGGAGGTCCCCGTTCCATTGATCTTTACCTTGCTGTTTTGGATCTCAGAGTTCAGGACAGCAGGGTAAAGAGATAGTTGTGGCGGCTCGTCGACGGCACGAATGGAGGCGGCAGCGGCGGTGGCTGAGCTTCACACCCAAGGGACGAGATAGAACTTGGAATCACTCCAAGAAGATGGCTTCACACCATGGATTAGAGCAACCTTCACAGCTACAAGGGGAGAGGGAGAGAGGGGCGCCCAAGGGCTTCATGCACACAATGCAATTTTTCTTCTCATTAATTCTCATAAAATGGAAAATATATGAGTTATATAGAAATGTACAAATGACCTAAACTATCCTCAGATCTAGGGTTAGGGAGGGGCAAATAAGGGATAACATTTTCTTCCCCCATATGGTCAAATGACCATAAATAAAAAAAATACAACAAGCATTAAACAATATTAAAGGGGGGGGCCCTTGACTAAGGGGTTCCAATTTTAAATTATCATCCTACCTTGTTCCCCCTTGATCCAAGTCCAATCTTGGACTTTGAACCAGCCCACATGGTCCCTAGGACCTAGGTGGACCAATGGGAAAGAGGGTGGGGGACCCTGTCGGACCCACTGGTAATTTACATAGAAACCCAAGATTCCTAAAGACTAACAAATTGGCTTATAATGCCTTACATTTTCAAACCCAATTAGCCAAGGATATAAATATAAACAAAAGGACACAAATGTAAAAATAAAATGTTAGTGCTCGGTGTTGATTCCCATCAATTCTCCCCAGGTGGGAAGAACTCGACCCCGTCGAGTAAGGGGTGCGGCTGCTCGTGTGGCTCCGGCGGATCTGTCACTGACCAGGTAGCGTGGAGTACGCTCCACTCCAAGTAATCATCACCTGCTCATCCTGTATATATTCGATATGCACATGTTGCTGTGGGAATGAGGCTTGGTGGTGGACACTCCGGGGTGGGGTCACTCACAAAGGACGGAGACGGCTCAACGACTCACTACGATTCACCGCTGGGTCCCTTTATGCGACTAGATCCGAGACATAGAATGGTAGAGCCTATCCCAAATTCTGAAAAGTCTACAACGTACGCATTAGATCCGACTTGCCTCACACTCGTAAGGGACTAACATCGCGAGCTGACTTTAGAATGACTCGTACGCAGACTCTCACAGACTGTACGAAACAAACATTCACACATGACCTTAGGCAAACCTAGACACTCATAGTAATACTATGACTAACGACAAAGAGATACAAACACAAGGGATGACTCGGTGAGAATGACGGATACCATCTACATACACTAAGTGTAAAGAAAGACTAACCCACAACTTGATGCCGTGAGTCTCATCCCTCGTCAACCATCTCCGGTTCGAGAAGACTTGCCCGCGGGTATGGAAGTGCGGGAGGATAAGGAGGCGGGTGACGGGAAGGTAATACGGACGCCTGGTGTGGAGCATGAAAAAGGGGATGTCCGGATACTATCTCTCGTATGCATGGCAGAAATCAAACCATATCGCGTCAACAAAAGGTGTCGACAATGGTACGGTAGTCACTAGTGGCTGCGCTATCGTAGGAGAGATAGGTAAGAGTGGGGTGGCTGACTGTATAAGGTCGGCGGATGGCATATCCACCGAGGGTAAAGTGGGCGGGACAGACAGCTCCGGGATGACTGGTGGGGTTGGGGTGGCTAACAGATCCTGGCCCTCTCTTGGATCACTCTCTATCCCTAAAACATCAGCGAGGTACTCCTCGGCCATCTCTTGGTCAGCCTCATAACTCACTAGAATAGGCTCGGGAGAGGCATGCTCCGAATGGTTGTCCTCTAAGGTAGGGGAATGTGAAGGACAGGGGTCAGAGAAATGGCTAATCCCGCTACAGGGGGCCACATGGGTGGCTTCCGGGAGAGGTGGTGGGCGTGAGTCTGGAGGTGGAACGGGCCGCTGGGGTGGGGTGGTTGGTAACACGGAGGTGGTCGGCTGAATGCCATCGTGGAAGACGAACTCGGCGAGTAGGTTAGGTGGGTATAAGGTGCAGGTCCTCCTATCCCGGTCAAAGGTCGCTCGCCTCTCTTCCAACCAATTTTGGCCTAAAATAATACATGGACCAGCAAGTGTGTCGACCATGCACCATGCTCCATCATTATGAAGAATGTGGCCGAACCTCCATTGGAACTCTACGAATGCTAAGCCACCATTGAGAACAATCTCCCCGGTCTTGCAGAGAGACTCTACTATGTCCTGTGAGACACAGTTAGATGACACCCTACTAATGAAGTCTATCTCCATATGCAACCCATTCGGTAAAATGGCGGTGGACACTATAGGGCGCTGGAACGACTCGGTTGTTGGCTTAAGGGTTGGGTGTCGGGCCATGAAAGCATTGAATTGAGCCACCAGGGTTGACCAATCGGGCACACGGTCTCGGGGAACAGCCATGGGGCTGGTGGGTAGTGGTCATGCAGACACACGGGACAATACCGACTGACTCTTTATTGGACTAGACACAACCCTAAGACAACAATGAAAAGTTTGGAATGCTGACTCGACTACACACCAAGACTCAACCAATATCTGGTACGTGGTGGAGGTTTGATCCGAAGATCGCACTCACGCAAGTGTGCTACCTTCCCGATAGGCATAACCTATCATTCCGCGAACACCTTTTGATATACCAGGTAAAGGAATGCAAATGCGACACCTTGGACTGACTAACCGACTACCCTAGACTCGACTTAGCTCTGATACCAATTTGATGCAGGACGGGACGCGAACCTGGGACTCTAGCTCGCGGACGTCCCTAAGAGAGGGAAACGCGGGATCTGCGCGGTTGAGAAACCGGCATTGAGTCTCGGGTACCGGCTTTTCCGCGTGCTCGGATCGAGTCACGGGACGGGTTCCACTCACTCACTCTCGCAACGGTGATAAAAGTATAACGAACTACGTTCCTATCATTCTAGCAGCGGCATATGAAAATATACGAGTACAGTAAATGCCAAAAGAGGAGGGTGGTGAGTGTACCTCCACGCTCCGGGCGTGAGGAAGATGCCCCCAGCCAAGAACCGTAACTCCCGGTATAGTAATTATCAATAATTTATAGCAGTGAATTTTATTGCCCACTCCATGCAGGGAGGTAAAGGGTGACAACAATAACCCGAGAATACCAAGCTTCGGTTGACGGGCAGCAATTTGGAACGCTCCAGGGCCGGAGACAGGCTGTTGGTCCGGCTCGGTTCTGCGGGGCCTGCGGGACAGCAGGAGGGTCCGGCTGCTGGGATGGCAGTGCCCGAGTGTCTCCTTGCTGCGATGACTTGCTGGGATTCTACTGATGGGTTGCCGATCGATGTTCGAGAGCGGCGATCGCCGAAGCTATCCCGGCGTATTTTACCGGGATTAACCGGTGGACTGATCTACTGGCCTGTTCTTGGATCAGAAATGCGCGTCTCCACGAAGAGAATTTTTGCGCCCAGATCCGGTGTCAGATCGAGGCAAAATTGGTACCGATGGATAGGGGACTCAGAGGGATACAACATATAATTATTTTAGATCCATCCAGTGAATGTATTGAAAATGAAAACGATTGTTCCCACGGTTTTCTTGCTGGTTCGGATGACAGATAATCAGGACAGAACAGGATCTGCCTGAGACTGAATTTTGACCGACACAAAAAAAATAGATCTACACTCTGGGAAAATTATGGGTGGAAGAGGGGGATGTGAGAAACACGTATGATTTTTTTGGGAATTTTTGAAGAAGATTAAGTGGGCGGGAAAAATACAACAACAACACACTATCTCGCAGATCGGCTGATTGACAAACTGTCAGGGGTGGAACAAAAATTACGAGAAAAATAACAAATGGTGGCGGATGGACTCAAAATTTATATGGATGGAAAGCTAACACAAAGAGGAACAATCTCTCAAAATATCAGCTCGATCAGAGCTGGGAGCTGGGAGAACCGACCTGTTCTTTAGCTTGCTGTTCTGGATCTCAGAGTTCAGGACAGCAGGGTAAAGTGATGGTTGTGGCGGCTCATCGGCGGCACGAACGGAGGCGGCGGCGGCGGCGGTGGCTGAGCTTCACACCCAGGGGAGGAGATAGAACTTGGAATCACTCCAAGAAGATGGCTTCACACCATGGATTAGAGCAACCTTCACAGCTGCAAGGGGAGAGGGAGAGAGGGGCACCCAAGGGCTTCATGCACACAATGCAATTTTTCTTCTCCTTAATTCTCATAAAATAGAAAATACATGGGTTATATAGAAATGTACAAATGACCTAAACTACCCTTAGATCTAGGGTTAGGGAGGGGCAAATAACGGATAGCATTTTCTTCCCCCATGTTGTCAAATGACCATAAATAACAAAATACAACAAGCATTAAACAATATTAAAGGGGGGCGCCCCCTTGACTAAGGGGTTCCAATTTTGAATTTTCCTCCTATCTTGTCCCCCCTTGGTCCAAGTCCAATCTTGGACTTTGAACCAGCCCCACATGGGCCCCAGAACCTAGGTGGACCAATGGGAAAGAGGGTGGGGGACCCTGCCGGACCCACTGGCAATTTACATAGAAACCCAAGATTCCTAAAGACTAACAAATTGGCTTATAATGCCTTACATTTTAAAACCCAATTAGCCAAAGATATAAATGTAAACAAAAGGACACAAATCCAAAAATAAAATGTTAGTGCTCGATGTTGATTCCCATCACATTTGCTTATTCCGTATTTGTTCTTGATGCTGCTGCATGTGAGCATGTTAGGTTCCTAGCTCGATCTAGTTTAATCACTGCTGCGAGAGAAAGTGCGTGACCTATCCCGTGGCTCGATCCGAGCAAGAGTGAAAGTATTGACCACCCGAGACTCAGTGTCGATTTCTCAACCATGCAGATCGACACGTTTTCCTCGCTTGGGGTGATTGTGAGCTAGCACTTCTTGTTGGGGGCATGTTTGCCTCTTTTGGAACTCTTTAGGTGCCTAGTTGTTCATGTCATCGCTGGTCGCGTCGTCTCTTTGGTCGTGTCATCCTCTAGAGTCCCAGGTTCGCAACAAGTCCGTGTCGAGTCTCATATTGTCCCGTATCAAATTGGTATCAGAGCGTGGTTTGAGTCTAGGGTAGTGTTGCATTCCACTCCTATACCCGGTATATTAAAAGGTGTTCACGGAACAATAGGTTATGCTTATTGGGCAGGTTGCACACTTGCATGAGTTTGATCTTCGGATCATACCTCCGCCATCTATCGGATATTGGAGTCTAGGTCATCCTTCATTTCGCATTGGTCCATCCAGATAGGTCGTAGTGAGTCACCCCTTAGCTCCCATTAGGTCCCCTTGCATGCCCACTCGTGGAGGTACCTAGTACCATCGCCCTGACACTATGGGTGAACCCCAAGCTGCCACCCAGGGAGGCCCATCTCTGAAGGACATGATGGCTCTACTCTTGGAGCGCATGGATAGGTCCGATCAGATTCTTAGGGAGCATGCCAATCACTTGGAGGGCCGACTCAAGGCCATGGAGGATCGTGCTGAGGCTTCCGACTGATCTGTCCAAGGTCTGGTTGGAAGGTTAGAGAGTGTGGAGAGAGTTCTCCGCCGGGAGCTTCCCAGAGATGTTTAGGCCCCTCATGCATCTGCTACCCACCCCACCCCACCTAGGACTGAGGAATGACGGCCAAGTGCCCCCGATTTTCAGGATTACGACTCCGACAATGATTATGGGGGTAATGGCCAACGCTGACGTGGTCACCGACCACAGAGGGATGATGAGGACGAGGGGATCCTCAGGACCGTTCGCGTGGACACCTCCACTTTTGACGGGTCTCTGGACCCGAAGGTCTATCTAGATTGGGAAGTTGGAATGGACCGGTACTTCAAGTAGTTTGAGATGACGGATCACCGGAGAGTCAAGTTCGCTAAGATGAAGCTGCTCGGGCAACCACAGACTTATTGGAAGAATGTGGAGAGCTTGCTCTTTCAGCGTCAGGAGCCTCAGGTTGAGACATGGGATGAGATAAGGGTCAAACTCCTGCAAAAGTACCTTCCTACAACTTATCGCCAGCGTCTCATAGATAAATGGCAGAGTCTCTCCCAAGGAGATCGGTCCGTCTCCGAGTACATCGTCGAATTCGATGAGTATTTTCTGTGATGTGGCATCACGGAAGAAAGCTCCATGTCTGTTTCCTGCTTCCGACATGGTCTATGGCCACACCATCAGTATGAGCTTTTCCGCCGCAACATGACCACGTTGGAAGCCACGTACCAGGTTGCCCTCGAGGTGGAGCAGTTTGAGGTAGAGTTTGCTCCTATCCAGCGCTAGGGGGTCACCTATCCGCGTGGGTCTGATCCTCAAACCACGCCTGATTCCTACACTCGGTGGCCTGTGGTTCGTCCACAGGAACCCCCTCGCCAGGACCTCGTTGCTCCTAGGCGCCCCCTCCCTCCGAGGGATCCTCCTCTTCTCCAGTAGGCACCCATCCCTGCCCCTAGACCTATCCAGCCCACCGTGCCGAGTCGACCCCTACTTCCTATACCCCTGGTCCATCGTGATGACAAGGGTAAGGGGCGGATGGCCAGTGGAACATCCCAGGGCACCGGGACGCGTGACGGTTGCTATAGGTCTGGTGGATTTGGCCATTATGCTGCCAAGTGCCCCACTTGGGAATTGCTTGCCATTTCTGACCCCTCTACCGGTGACCCCACACCTGAGCTTGTGCCGATTAGTTACGAGGCTGATCATGACTTAGCGGAGGCGTTCTTTGATGAACTGATGGAGGGAGAGCAAGTTGACATCCCAGGTACCCAATATCAGGATGATGTGCGGTTGGGTGTAGTCAGGTGGATCCTAACCCAGCCTTAGGTGTGTGACGACTGGCATCGTACCACTATCTTCCACACATTTTGTAGGCTGGGAGGAAAGGCTTGTAAAGTGATCATAGATAGCGGGAGTTGCATTAACGCTATCTCCACGGACATTGTTAAACACCTGGGCTTGACGCCCGTGGATCACCCCGCATCTTACTAAGTATCTTGGGTGGATTCTACTTCCATCCCGGTCAGACTGTAATGTCTGGTGTCACTACAGCTCCAGGCTTACCACAATGAGACATGGTGTGACGTGTTGCCTATGGAGGTCGGTAGCATTATCCTCGGTAGGCCTTGGGTTTTTGATTGGGATGCCACCCTTCAAGGTCGGTCGAACACCTACACATTCGACCACGGGGGCCATAGGATTACCCTCCACCTCGCCCAGCCGAAGGAACCTTTTGTCCGAGGGCCAGCCGACCCCAGCACTTCGACCCCTCCTAGTCAAGGACCGGTCGGTCCTCCCACCTCATCCTTGGCGCGGGCTACTACCTCTTCGACTGCTCCCAGTATAGGAGACCTCACATCCCGGAGGTTGATAATGATTAGTCCCCAAGAGATGGAGCAAGAGTTTGTCAGTGGTAGTCCTGTCCTTGTTGTTGTTGCTTGTGGGGTGAGCGATGTAGCCCCAGGATTTGAGGATGAGCATCCCCCCGAGTTGGTTGCAATTCTGCGCGAGTTTTCAGATGTCTTCCCGGAGGACCTCCCTGGAGGCCTTCTGCCTATGCACGATATCAAGAACGAAATCGACCTTTTCCTGGGATCATCTTTGCCTAACCTTCCCTACGGTTTTGATGATGTCTCACACTATAAATCAATTTGTTTTAACTATGAATCAATTTATTTTTATACGGTGCATCTCTTTGTTTCTAAGCATGAAGGAGGTCTGTGCTTATAGCATGATTCAGGTCCGTGGATTACATGTTATTTGTCCTTTTGCTTGATGCATAATTAAGTCAGTGCAAGTTATGCATCTCTCACTTAAAGTGCTTGCCTCGGTGCAAGTTCCTGCTCATGCACAGGTTCTGCTGTCATACTTTGTCTTGTATTTCTCTTTGTCATTTCAGTGCAAATCCAACTCGGTGCAAGCATTGTCTTGTACTTCTATCTGCCATCTCGGTGCAGCTCCTGTTTGGACTGCATATCCCGACTCGATGCATTCTTTCACCTTATGAATAACATGAAGCCGGTGCATCTTCTATTGCATTACCATTCTCGGTGCAAGGTTTGATCTGCACCTTGTCGGTGCAACCTTTGGTTAGACAAAGGTATTGGAACTCAACTCGGTGCATATGCTTCGCTTAAGACAAAAATCATGTTCGGTACATAGCCAAGCCTTTATAAATCCCTATAGTAACGAGGTCGGTGCTACTC
The DNA here is from genome assembly GCA_022559845.1 of Amorphophallus konjac. Classification (NCBI taxonomy): domain Eukaryota; kingdom Viridiplantae; phylum Streptophyta; class Magnoliopsida; order Alismatales; family Araceae; genus Amorphophallus; species Amorphophallus konjac. Next base: position 28,979,709 of record CM040125.1, read on the forward strand.
CTGTTTCAGGCTTTTTAGACTCGGTGAAAGTCCTGTAGACAGCTAACGTAGATTAGTGCATCTTCCGCTTCATTCCACATCGGTGCTTTTCTTGCCCGTCTTCGTCGATGCTTATTCCTTTAACTCGGTGTAAACTTTTCTCTCTGGCAAAATAAACTCAGTACAACCTTGTGTTTTGTTGCTTCTTATCCGAGCATATTTGTTGCACGATCAGAAGTCTATGGTCTGTGCTAATGACGTCATACATTTTCTCAAGTCAGTGCACCTCTCGCACCTGCTCACTTCAACTCGGTGCAACCTCTTGTTCACCTTGTTGCAAGTCAGTGGAACGGTTGATTTGGGAACTCCTATTCAATGCAGTTTCTGGCTTCTTACTCCTTACACTGATACGAATTATGCAAAGTGTGTGATAAATTATTTATTTCTTCTCTAACAGTTTGTCTGTGCCTTCACCAGGAGAATGGCACGTGATCCGAGGAAGATAGAGGTCCAGAATATTCTAACACGTACCCCAACCTTTCAGGTGGGAAACGTGGTATCCACACGCCTAAGGTTCGGGATCAGACATATATATATGTCGAGGAAAAGGGTTCGAGAAAGGTGTGGATGGAATTATTGAAAAGAAGAGCAGCGTGAGAGCAGTGGATCAAGAGAGAAAACCAGAGACTACCCACTCCATCCAGAGCTGAGAGAAAAAATTCTGAGAGAGAGAAGTGATTGTGAATGTGAAGATCTACTTCTACGGAAGTTATATTGCTTTTGCTTTTAGAGAAAATTAGCGTTCATCAATCGTGTTATTTTTGAGTTTCCTTTATTTTCATTCCATTCTGTTTCCCTCCATTGTCCTTGGAGGAAGAGAGGTTTGATCCTCTGGTTGTGTGAGTTACGTGGGAGTAACTGCACATGGTTCCCTTTGCGACGTGCAAAGGAAGGGAGATTGGTTCTCTAGTGTTTTTCTTCTGGTTGATCAGAAGACTGAGGAGGGTGTTCCTCAGGGCAAGCTGTATGGCAGTGGTTGTTGCAGACTGCGTCTGCTGTGTGCGGTTGCATATTGCAAGGAAACCTTACTCTCCTGAGTAAGGGATGGACATAGATTGCGGATAGCAATCGAACTACCTCAAAAATTCCCTGTCTCTCTGTGGTTTTGCTTGTTCACATTATGCTGCTCTCCATCTACTTGACACATTGCTTCATTGTGGGGTACTTTCTCGATCTCATTCCTTATTCTAGTCATCTCTGTTGCCTGTCTTCGATGTCTTCTTAACTGCAATTTGAGGGGTTGAGAAATTGTGTCTGAGTTTATCAAATTTTTGGAGTGAGCTATTCATCCCCCCCTTCTATCTCACTTTCCGCGGTGCGTATCAATTGATATCAAAGCGGGTTTTCATAATGTGGTCCAATGGCCAGGGTAACCCCGGATTTAATGCTCATCGGAGCTACATGGCTGAGAGACAATCTATCAGCCGCCCTCCATTCTTTGATGGTAACAATTACCTTTTCTGGAAAAACAGGATGGAGGTATTCATCAGGGCGCAGAGCCACAAGCTGTGGAGGGTGATCACTACAGGGCCATACGATTTGCCACCGAACGAGGACGCGTGGATAGATGATCAAGTCAAGCTCTCGTCACTTAACTGGATGGCCCTGAACATCATCTAATGTGCAGTACATCCAGACGAATACGCCTGCATCTCAGCTTGCAAGAAGGCTAAGAAAACGTGGGATGCGTTGTAGTTAATCTATGAAGGTACACCTCAAGTGAAAGCAACGAAGGTAAATATCCTCACCTCTGAATATGAGATGTTTAAGATGAAATCAGAGGAGACCATAACTGAGATGTATGCCAGATTGTCATTGATTACGAATAGTCTTAAGGGGTTTGGGAAAGAGATATCTGAGGGAGATATAGTCAGGAAGATATTTAGATCTCTAACCCCGACATGGCACACTAAGGCCACTGTGATAGAAGAGTCTAGGGATCTATCAACCATGATAGTCACCGAACTTATAGGATCCCTTATGACGTATGAGATGAATTTCAAAAGGAATGGTGAAGGAAGCGACAGGAAGGACAAGAATATTACCCTCAAGGTGTCCCGCAGCAAGGGAAGTAGTAGCAGTGGGAGTAGTAGTTGCGAGTCTGATGGACTGTCAGACCTCGACCAGGAGGAGCAAGCAATGCTCACTCGACAATTCGGGAAATTCTTGAGGACTAAGGAAAAGACTTTTAGAAGGAAGAAGTCATACCCCTCTAGTAAGAACCTTGATTCCAGCAATGATAAGAATATAAGTATCAAGAAAATTACATGTTTTCATTGCAGGAAACTTGGACATATGAAAGGGGACTGCCCTGATCTTCAAAAAAAGGGTCCTGACTTTCAGAAGAAGAGCTCGAAGGTGCAGAAGAAGAAATCATAAGCAATGGTCTGCACGTGGAGCGATGAGGAAGAAGATCCGGAAGCCAATTCCTCAGAGGAGGACGAAGAAGGAATTTGCCTGATGGTAAATAGTGAAGAGGAGGTAACAAATATCTTCGAGAATTTTTCTATTGATGATTGGGAAGATGCCTATGCTGAACTGTTAGATAAGTTCAATTCACTGAGTAAAGAGCATAGGGTTCTGAAGAGAAAATTTAATGCTAATATTGAAGAACAAACTCAAACAAGTGAGGAAAATCAGAAATTAAAAGAACAATTGGAAGAAATTACTTCTCTGAAGAAGGAAAATGAAAAGCACAAATCTGAGAACCAGGAAGTTCACACACAGCTCAGCGAACTCAAGATAAAATTTGAAGAAAGTCTGAATGGAAACAGTGTGATCACAGAGAAGTATGAAGCCGTTAAGAAAGTGAACACTGAACTTCTAAAAAATTATGAGTCTATGCAAAGAGAGCTGGAAGATAAACAAAAGGTCTTAGAAAAAATTGTTCAAGGGAAAACGAATTTGGATTCTATGCTAGGAACAAGGGTTAATTTCAACAAGGAGGGTTTAGGCTATGACCCAACTAACAAGAGACCCTTTCAGTTCAAGACCACTACCTTCTGCCCAGAGAAGGGAAAAGAAAAGCTGGACACACCATCCAGCTCAAACATCAATCAAAACATTCAACGACCAAAGGAAAATTCAACAAACAATGTTGGACGACCATCTAAAACAGGAATGAACTTTGTGAAGAACTTCTCTAAGCCCATTCACCAGAACAGAAGTGGTAGCTGGACTGGGCAAATGTATCAGAATAAAAGCTGGAACTACTATAAAAGAATGGGTCCGAACAGTAGTTACTGGAGAAATAACACTCACCCTCAAAAAATTTGTTAATCAACAAGCGCACAGAAGATACCCCAGGGATGAGAAGCCTAATAACTGGAATAGATTTCACTTCTCCAGACCAACTGGACATAATTCTGGTCACAATTTCAATAGAACCGAAATTAAGATGCAAGAGAAAAATAAGTTGAAACAATTTTGGATTCCTAAACACCTGCTTACATATTTGAATGATGTCTTTGGACCCAACTTATCTTGGGTTCCAAACCACTTTGTTTGATTTCGTTTGTGTAGGTTTGCCTGGCAGCTGAGAACAACAAATGGTACCTTGACAGTGGCTGCTCCAGGCACATGATAGGAGACCGATCCAAGTTCAGCAAGTTAGAAATGAAGGTAGGGGGTCTGGTCAAATTCAGAGGAAAGAACAGAGGTAAGATCATTGGAGTTGGCATAGTTGGTAAGTCCTCCACTAACTCAATTGAGAAAGTCTTACTTTTGGAAGGTCTTCAACACAATCTGATTAGCATTAGTCAATTATGTGACAAGGGTCACAGGGTTGTGTTTGACAATAACTCATGCAAAATCTTTGAAATAAATTATGGTCGTGTTAAATTTGTAGCGAACAGGACCAATAATGTCTACATGGTAGACTTAGATGTTGAGTCTGAATCTAATCTCTGCTTGTCTGCTAATTCTGAAAGTGGTACTTTTGATTGGCATAGACGTTTAGGCCATGCTAATTTTTCTACTTTGAATAAACTGATCAAGCATGATATAGTTAGAGGCATGCCTAAAATCAGGTTTAGTTCAATCTCAAAAATCTGTGATGCATGTGCTCGAGGTAAACAGACCAGGAAGTCCTTCAAACTAAAATCTGAGCCATTGTCTCCTAGACCAATGGAACTTCTTCATATGGATCTCTTCAGTCCTACTAGAACTCAGAGTCTTAATGGAAGTAGGTTTGGCTATGTGATCATTGATGACCACTCTATATTTTTATGGATCTTTTTCTTAGCCAACAAAAATGATGCTTTTCAAAAATTCAAATAATTTTCAATAAGGTCAAACAAGAAGGAAAACATAAGATTTGTTCAATTCAATCTGACCATGGAGGTGAATTTGAAAACTCCATGTTTTCCGACCTTTGTGAAAATGAAGGACTAACACACAAGTTTTCTTCTCCCAGGACACCAAAGCAGAATGGAATTGTGGAGAGAAGAAATCGAACCATTGTGGAGATGACCCGAACTATGCTGATTGAGAGTCAACTACCAAGAAGCTTTTGGGCAGAGGCGGCCAATACAGCAACTTGTACAATCTACAGGGCCATGGTAAGACCAATTCACAAGAAAACCCCCTATGAGCTATTGAAAGGTAAGAAACTAAACTTGGCTCATTTCAGGATTTTTGGTGCTAAATGCTTTATCCATAATAATGACAAGAAAGACTTAGATAAGTTTGATGCTAAAAGCTATCCTGGAATATTTTTAGGATACTCTGAAGTGTCAAGAGCATATAGGGTCTTTAACATAACTGATTAGAAAGTTGAAGAGTCTCCACATATCATTTTTGGTGAAGTAAAAGATGCTACTAACATTGAAGATGCTGACAGGGATTCCAAGCACGATGGAGAATTCCTAGAAGACAAAGAAGAAGAGGAGGTTCAGCCGAATGAAACATCAAATGCTCCAAACCAGGTAGGGCCAGCTAAAACAGGTGAGTCTTCAATAAATGTTAGATACCTTAAAGATCACCCAATAGATAACATCCTAGGCAACCTTGAAGATCCTCTTAGAACTAGGTCTCACTTTAGGAATGTTCATAATCAAGACCTAATTGCTTTGGTCTCACAAATTGAACCCAAATAAGTAGAAGAGGCCTTAATGATCAATCATGGATTAATGCTATGTGTGAGGAGTTAGGTCAGTTTGAAAGAAATAATGTCTGGGAGCTAGTTCCAAGATTAGAAAATTCAAATGTCATAGGAACTAAGTGGGCGTTTAAAAATAAAATGAATGAAGATGGAATCATTTCTAGAAATAAAGCCAGACTAGTAGCCAAGGGTTACTGTCAGGAATTTAGAGTTGACTTCGATGAGTCCTATGCACCTGTTGCTAGGATGGAAGTTATAAGAATATTATTAGCATTTGCATGCTCCAAGAATATAAAACTTCAACAAATAGATGTGAAGAGTGCATTTTTAAATGGAGTTATCAAACAAGAAGTTTTTGTTGAACAACCTCCCAGATTTCAGTTCTCTCCACAACCTAACCAAGTTTTCAGGTTGAACAAAGTCCTGTACGGTCTAAAGCAGGCTCCTCGAGCATGGTATGAAAGACTGACAGAATTTCTGATCAGCAAGGGCTACCACAGAGGTAAGGTGGATCAAACTTTATTTTCCAAGAGTTCAAATAAAGACCTCATCATAGTTCAGGTATATGTAGATGCTATTGTCTTTGGGTCAACTAGCTCTGAACTATGTAATGAATTTTCTAAATTGATGTCTGCTGAATTTGAAATGAGTTTGGTAGGTGAATTAAAGTATTTTCTTGGCTTGCAGGTACAACAGTTAGAGGATGGATGCTTCATCAACCAGACCAAGTACACATTGGAGATTCTCAAGAGGTTTGGCTTGAACAATTTGAAACACATCACGACACCAATGAGTACCAATACCTCATTGGATGCAGATGAGACAGGTAAAGAAGTAGATGCCAAGCTCTATCGAGGTATGATTGGATCTCTACTTTATTTGACAGCTTCAAGACCTAATATACAGTTCAGTGTAGGAATGTGCGCAAGGTATCAATCTAGACCCACTGAATTGCATTTAGCTGCAGTGAAAAGAATTTTCAAATATCTGTATGCCACACACACCCTTGGTTTATGGTTTCTTGCATCACACACACTTGATTTAGTTGCATATACAGATGCAGATTATGCCGAGTGTAAACTAGATAGAAAAAGCACTAGTGGTCACTGTGAATTTCTAGGTGGGTGTTTAGTATCTTGGGGTTCCAAGAAACAACATTTTGTGGCCCTCTCCACTGCAGAGGCTGAGTACATGGCTACAGGGAGTTGTGGTACACAAGTCATTTGGATTAAACACCAGCTTCAGGACTATCAAGTAGACCTGGGGTGCACACCCATTTACTGTGATAATACCAGTGCCATCAATCTAGCCAAGAACCCTGTCTTGCATTCCCGCACCAAACACATAGAAATAAGGCATCATTTCATAAGAGATGAGATTTCTAAGAACACCTTTGAGCTGATTCATGTAGGCACTGCTAATCAAATTGCTGATATCTTCACCAAGCCACTGGACAATGACAAATTCACCACATTAAGGAGAGAATTAGGCTTATTTAAATTATCTTAATTGCTAATCTCCTGATATTGAATTGTTTTATCTTGGAAAGAGATTGTGTGAGAAGCCTATCCTAACAGTGAGGGGGAGTCCTGAGAGTCTACTGATTAAATTTCTTTAGTGCATCGATTGAGGGGGAGCTGGGCAGTTAGTGAAATTTTGACTGATTCAAAAGATTGACCAGATGTGTGTCATTACTGGTTCTCATGATTGAATGAGTGTGGTTCTCTCTCAGACAGTAGAATCTCACTCATCTCTTAAGTCTATAAGTCTGTGTTACTAAAGTCCTGCTAGAATCTTTCCTCTAGTAGTCCATCAGAGATCTGGATTAAGTGTTCGAAGTATATCTTCCTACATTGTCAATGATTCTGGTTCAGGCTAAAAACTGTATGCCTTGACATCTGTTCAGAACAACTTGAAATCTAGACTTCAAGATTCATTTCAAAGAAACAGTCATTCTGGTATTGTCTTCAATCACTTCATCTCCACTATATAAGGGATCAACCACATAAACAAGGGTCTAAGGTTTGATCACTGAGAAACTGGGAGCTTCATCAATGAAGTGAAGTAATTCCCATGTCATGAGGTGTCAAATTCGAAAAGGGGGGGAGCAATCTCTGCAAAATAAATTTGTGCTTCTGATCATCACAGAGCAATGGTGACAAGGTGATGAGTAACTGGGTACTTTGGCCTCTGATCAAGGTGTTTCCTCACGTAAAAAGCCACAGTTACTAACTCTATTCTCTAAAAAGGAGAGGTAATGAGGTACTCACATTGAGTAACTGGGGATTCATGCCTCTGATCAAGGTGTCTCCCTAATGTCAAAAGTGTGATTTACCAACTTACTCATTGGTCTTATTGAAAAACTCTATAATATCCCTTGTCTCTGTGCAAATTATTGTAATGCTTGTCCTCAATTCCATGAGAACACCTTCTCTGCCTTTGTCTCTTGTCGTAAACTGAGTATTGTTGTTTGTTCAGCAATGTCTTGCCATACTTGTTCATCCATGCTCTACATCATATACCCTATATGTGGATACACTTCCCTCTCATTCTACTTCTCTATTGATTACCAGAGTTCAAGAATCTTCTCTTGAGTTTAGCACCTCACTTATTCTCTTAAGATATGCTCATGAGTCCTTTACACTAAGAAGCCACTGTACTTCTCCCTCATGTCTCCAGTAATTTAATATATCTTTCATTTCCTTTTGATGATGTCAAAGGGGGAGAGAGGTCCTCTGTCAACTGGAAAGAGGTCATCTGAGAGGTTCAGGGCATTGGTTCAGGACATCTATTGCATCTGAGAGTGAAGTATTTTTTGGAGAGAGAAGAGATTCAGAAGATGGTGTTTCAGGGAGAAGTCTTCTGGTTTATCAGTATGCTATTTTTGGTTTGCTCTTGATTGTTTTTCATCTCCTTCTTAATGCCTTGACATTGCTTGATTCATAGTGTTGCCATCATCAAAAAGGGGGAGATTGTTGCATCCCTACGGTTTTGATGATGTCTCACACTATAAATCAATTTGTTTTAACTATGAATCAATTTATTTTTATACGGTGCATCTCTTTGTTTCTAAGCATGAAGGAGGTCTGTGCTTATAGCATGATTCAGGTCTGTGCATTACATGTTATTTGCCCTTTTGCTTGATGCATAATTAAGTCAGTGCAAGTTGTGCATCTCTTACTTAAAGTGCTTGCCTCGGTGCAAGTCCCTACTCATGCACAGGTTCTGCTGTCATACTTTGTCTTTTATTTCTCTTTGTCATCTCAGTGCAAATCCAAATCGGTGCAAGCATTGTCTTGTACTTCTATCTGCCATCTCGGTGCAGCTCCTATTTGGACTGCATATGCCGACTTGGCGCAGTCTTTCACCTTATGAATAACATGAAGCCGGTGCATCTTCTATTGCATTACCATTCTCGGTGCAAGGTTTGATCTGCACCTTGTCGGTGCAACCTTTGGTTAGACGAAGGTATTGGAAATCAACTCGGTGCATACTTCGCTTAAGACAAAAATCATGTTCAGTGCATAGCCAAGCCTTTACAAATCCCTGTAGCAACGAGGTCGGTGTTGCTCCTGTTTCAGGCTTTTTAGACTCGGTGCAAGTCCTGTAGACAGCTAACATAGATCGGTGCATCTTTTACTTCATTCCACATCGGTGCTTTTCTTGCCCGTCTTAGTCGATGCTTATTCCTTTAACTCGGTGCAAACTTTTCTCTCAGGCAAAATAAACTCAGTACAACCTTGTGTTTTGTTGCTTCTTATCCGAGCATATATGTTGCACGATCAGAAGTCTATGGTCTGTGCTAATGACGTCATACATTTTCTCAAGTCAGTGCACCTCTCGCACCTGCTCACTTCAACTCGGTGCAACCTCTTGTTCACCTTGTTGCAAGTCAGTGGAACGGTTGATTTGGGAACTCCTATTCAATGCAGTTTCTGGCTTCTTACTCCTTACACTGATACGAATTATGCAAAGTGTGTGATAAATTATTTATTTCTTCTCTAACAGTTTGTCTGTGCCTTCATCAGGAGAATGGCACGTGATCCGAGGAAGATAGAGGTCTAGAATATTCCAACATGTACCCCAACCTTTCAGGCGGGAAACGTGGTATCCACACGCCTAAGGTTCGGGATCAGACATATATATATGCTGAGGAAAAGGGTTCGAGAAAGGTGTGGATGGAATTTTTGAAAAGAAGAGCAGCGTGAGAGCAGTGGATCAAGAGAGAAAACCAGAGACTACCCACTCCATCCAGAGCTGAGAGAAAAAATTCTGAGAGAGATAAGTGATTGTGAATGTGAAGATCTACTTCTACGGAAGTTATATTGCTTTTGCTTTTAGAGAAAATTGTCGTTCATCGATCGTGTTGTTTTCGAGTTTCCTTTATTTTCATTACATTCTGTTTCCCTCCATTGTCCGTGGAGGAAGAGAGGTTTGATCCTCTGGTGGTGTGAGTTACTTGGGAGTAACTGCACAGGGTTCCCTTTGCGACGTTCAAAGGAAGGGAGATTGGTTCTCCAGTGTTTTTCTTCTGGTTGATCAGAAGACTGAGGAGGGTGTTCCTCAGGGTAAGCTGTATGGCAGCGGTTGTTGCAGACTGAGTCTACTGTGTGCGGTTGCATATTGCAAGGAAACCTTACTCTCCTGAGTAAGGGGTGGACGTAGATTGCGGATAGCAATCAAACCACCTAAAAAATTCCCTATCTCTCTGTGATTTTGCTTGTTCACATTGTGCTGCTCTCCATCTACTTGACACATTACTTCATTGTGGGTTGCTTTCTCGATTTCATTCCTTATTCTAGTCATCTCTGTTGTCTGTCTTCGAAATCTTCTTCACTGCAATTTGAGGGGTTGAGAAATCGTGTCTGAGTTTATCGAATTGTGGGAGTAAGCTATTCATTTCCCCCTTCTATCTCACCTTCCGCTGTGCGTATCAACTTTTAATAGCACTGGGTGCTCTATAATGAATAATGGTTTGATTATAGTCAATGGTTCATTAGTCAATGGTCTTTATGTATTAGATACATGTTCTAATGTTATGCAAGTTTCCAATGCTGATGGAGTGAATTCTGCATATCTATGACATTGCAGGCTTGGTCATGTAGGCGAGAAAAGAGTCTCTCACCTACACTCAAATGGGTATTTGAATACATTCGAATACAAGTCATTTGATACCTGTGAGTCGTGTCTCATGGGGAAGATGACCAAGGCTCCCTTTAGTAGACATGGTGAGAGAACTGTTGACCTTCTCGAGCTCATACACTCGGATGTGTGTGGACCCATGTCCATGGAGGCAAAAGGGGGTCACCTCATTTCTTTTATTGATGACTTCTCAAGATATGGCGGGCGTCGACCGGGTCCCCCAAATCGGTCCACGACTTCACTGTGAAGTGACAAGGTGAGGAATCTGCTGGAGCCCGGTGCTCGCACAATGGAGGACGGCCATATGCTGAGGGGTCTTCAGGATGGAGGAGCGGGTCCCAAGTCAGAGACGACAAGGACCATTTCTTTTGCCCAAGCTTTGGCTACATCTCTGCATCCAAGGAAGGTGGATTTGGCGTGGAAAATGCATGCGTTCATAGACGATGGCCACCCGACGGTTTTCTTCTCAACAGATGAAATACGTAGGTCGGAGGAGCCTCTCCGCTTTGCCATTGTTGCCAAATGCTCCTACGGCAGGCCATCGATTCCGGATACAAAGTCTTGTTTGGCGATGCGGCTAGATCTAAAGAATCCATCCACTATTATTATTCTTAACTCTAGGCATTTGTTACTTAGGTTTGAGAAGGAAGAAGAATTTTTAAAAGTCTTGGTGTAGAAAAATCTGTATATCAAAGGATTCTTGTTTCGTTTCTTTCGCTGGACAAATGCTTTCAATTTTGATGCGGACCCTTCCTCTATCCCCATATGGGTTGGGTTTCCTAACCTCCCAGTGAATCTGTACAATGAGGACTATCTCAAGTCCATAGCGGGAAATATGGGCCATGTCTTGCTAATTCACGATGCTACTTTGGCGTGGATGCAGACCGCGGAAGCACTAGTTTGTGTTGATATAGATATCACAAAGCCTCTGTATGATCGAATCTGGGTTGGGTTTGGTGAAGAAGGATTCTGGCAACAGGTGAAATACCATAGAGTTTCGGATATATGCACCTTTTGCCGAAGGATTGGACACAAAATGGATTCTTGTAAGAAGAAGTTGAAGAATAATCGAGTTGCAGGAGGGGATCATCTGAGGGAGAAGGCCAAAGACTTGGCTCCAGTGAGGAAGTCTGGTGCCCTCCAACAGGAGTGGCAAGTGGTTCAAAAGGGTAGCGGACAAATGGCAGAGGGAAAGCACTTGGTACCGGTCCGCAGGGCATTTGATAGAATGCTCCTAGATCTGGACACTTATGTAGTAGATAAACAATCTCTGGTGGAGAAGCCGAGGGGCACTGCTCCTATAGGCACAAATGCTCAACGGCAAGAGGAGACTGCTTCTCATGGGGCAGAGAGTTTGTTAGATGCAGTGGTCTTGGTCCGTGAACAATCTCATGTGGACATTGCTGGCCCTTCTGCCCCGCCACCTGCTAGTGGGTTTGATGCTAGCTCCGTCCAATTGGCTGCTGCCCTCTTGCCGCCAAAGCTTCCTGGCAAGACCCCTACTAGTGGTGCAAATGGCTGTGACCCACCACCCACTTGTGATATTGATGGTCCCTACCACCTGGGTGTTGCTGCATGTGCATAAAGTGCCGTTCATCATGTGAATGTGCATGTACCCGAATAGATTAACCTGGCAGCTGCTGTCCAATCGGAGCCCCCACCAGTTTGTGTTTCTTCTACTGGTTGCATCCCCTCAGTTACCGATGTTGTTCCGGGCGTCGTCGTCCTCCAAAAAGAGGCAAACCGTTTGGCCTGCTTCGCCGCCCTGCGTTCTATGAGGGATGAATTGAATGCTCTGCCTGCTTTCTCTGGGTCTGGGGCTCCTAGCCGGGCTCGGCCCTCTGCTACTACTGTCGTCTTGACTCCGTCTCCCCCAGTGTTACAGCCCCATGATGGGATGGCCTTGCGCACTAGCCCCTGTGACGAAGTTCCCCCAACCCCTGCTGCCTCTTCTCTGGCTGTTGGTGGCTCTGTCTGTGGAGCCTCCAGCCAGCCGTCTATCCTGGTTGCCCCGTTTGATGTTTCCCGAAGCTCCCCCACACACGCGCTGCAGCAGGATGGCCATCCTTCAGATTGTGCTCCCAGTGAGATTGATGGCTCGGTGGATGAGCAAGGCATGGAGTTTGATGTTCCCTTCCAGCCCGTCTGTAGGAGCAAAAGGAAGAATCGTCGTAGGCCAAAGCATCTAGAGCTCTACGATGTCAGGGTTTAGCTGACAGGCTCTTTGTCTTGACATCCCTGGCCCCGTTTCTGATTCTTTAGATCGTCTTTGGGTTTCAGGAGGGCCTTAGAATGGACTAGGCTTGGTTACCAGCCATCCGTTTTTCTTAGTTTATTTTGGTAGTTAATCTTTAGGCCCTTGCTTTTTATTTCCTTGCTTGAAGGGCTAACTCCTTTGTTTGCCCTCTTGTTTCTCCAGGGGAATGCCCCGTTATCTGTGTACTTCTTTCTCAATATTAATAAAATCTAAGACCACAGGTACAGCCTGGGGGAGTGAGAACATTCTCCCTTTTTGAGGAAGAGTGCACTCGACCAGTTTCTGTCCTGCTTGGTCGGTTCTTGGTTAAAAAAGACTTCTTGAGATATGGCTATGTGTATTTAATAAGACATAAATCACAAGCCTTTGAGAAGTTTAAGGAATACAAGAATGAAGTAGAGAAATAGACTGACAAAAGTATTAAGACTCTTCGATCGGATCGAGGAGGTGAATACCTTAGCCATGAATTCACTTCTTATCTTAAAGACAATAGAATTATTTCTCAATGGACCCACCATATACACCACAGCACAATGGTGTATCCGAAAGAGAAACAGGACCTTGTTAGATATGATCTGATCCATGATGTCTATGTCAGGACTACCCTTGTCTCTTTGGGGCTATGCCTTAAAGACTGCAGCCTATTTATTGAATAGGATCTCAAATAAATCTGTTCCTTCTATACCATATGAAATATGGAAAGGAAGGAAACTAAATTTTAATCACATTAAAATTTGGGGGTGTCCTGCTCATGTAAAAAAGAACGATAGTGATAAGCTTGAGTCGAGAACCGATAAGTGTAGGTTTGTGGGACATCCAAAGGAGTCATTTGGATATTACTTCTATCACCCTTCTGAGCAAAGGGTCTTAGTGGCTAAGAGATCTGTATTTCTAGAAAGAGAATATATTCTCCAAAAAATAGTGGGAGCCAGATAGAATTGGACGAGGTCCAAGAGCCACAACCCGTAGACACAAACTCATTAGATGAGACTGTATCGGTTGATCCTATTCAGAGTGAAACACAGACACTACGGAGATCTGGTAGACTATCAAGAGAATCTGAGAGATATGTTAGACATGTCTCAGAGAGGTCCTCTAAGGTATGTATCGATGAGGATGAAGATCCTCAATCGTACCAGGATGCAATCCGTAGTGCGGACTCCGAGAAATGGCAAGATGTAATGGATTCTGAGATCCAGTCCATGTACACTAACAAAGTTTGAAACTTGGTTGATGTACCCGAAGGGAAAGTCCCTATCGCCTGCAAGTGGATTTTCAAAAGGAAAATCGGTGCAGATGGACAGATTGACACATACAAGGATAGATTAATGGCGAAAGGATATCGTCAAAGACAAGGCATTGACTATGACGAGACATTTTCACCAGTAGACATGATTAATTCAATCAGAATCCTTCTCGCCATTACTGCATATCTGGATTATGAGATTTGGCAAACAGATGTGAAGACAGCTTTTTTGAATTAAAATCTGTCAGAAGAGGTGTACATGGTACAGCCTGAAGGATTCACCTCCAAGCTACATCCTAATAAGGTATGCAAACTTCAAAGTTCCATTTATGAATTAAATCAGGCATCTCAAAGTTGGAACTTAAGATTTGATGAGACTGTCAAATCTTTTAACTTCATTCGGAATGAAGATGAACCCTGTGTTTACAAGAAGATCAGTGAGAGCTCTGTGACCTTCTTGGTCCTTTATGTTGATGACATCTTACTCATTGGGAGTGATGTAAAGATGTTAACATCAACTAAGTCTTGGTTATCCAAGACCTTCTCCATGAAGAATTTGGGAGAAGCATCCTATGTGTTAGGCATAAGGATCTACCGAGATAGATCAAAAAAGATGCTAGGATTATCCCAATCCATGTACATAGACACTATCCTCAAAAGGTTTAGGATGAAAAATTCTAAGAGATGTCTCATTCCCATGAGACATGAAATTTGCCTATCCAAGGGGATGAGTCCTAAAACTTCTGAGGAGGTGGCACACATGAATAAGGTACCCTATACTTCGGCCATAGGGTCAATCATGTATGCAATGCTATGTACACGGCCTTAGGTTGCCAATGCTTTGAGCATTGTCAGTAGATATCAGGTAAATCCAGGCGAAGAGCACTGGAAGGCAGTAAAGGGCATCCTTAAGTACTTGCGAAGGGCTAAGGATCTTTTTCTGCTTTATGGAGGAGAGGACCTACAGCTTAGAGCTTACACAGACTCTAGTTTCCAGTCAGATCCAGATGACTGCAAATCCATGTCTGGGTTTGTATTCATGTTGAATGGAGGGACAGTCAGTTGGAGAAGCTCCAAGCAAGATACGACTGCAGACTCGACGATGGAAGCAGAATTTATTGCTACAGCTGAAGCTGCTAAGGAAGCCGTCTGGATGAAGAAATTCATCTTGGAACTTGGCGTAGTTCTCGAGATATCAGCTCCCATCCCATTATTTTGTGATAATAATGGGGCCATCACCCAGGCGAAGGAATCGAGATCTCACCAAAGGTCGAAGCATATTCTTAGGCGCTTCCACCTTATTCGGGAGATTGTTGATCGTGGAGATGTGGTGGTAGAGCATGTACCATCAGAAGACAACATAGTAGATCCACTGACTAAGCCTTTGACACAGACTGTATTTGAGCACCATCGGGATAAGATGGGCCTCAAAGTTGTGGGCAATTGGTTGTAGTTCAAGTGGGAGATTGTTAGTGTTGGTGTGCTACATGCCAATTTAGGGTCGGGTAGACCCGATATATGTACGATCTTGTTCATAATTAATAAAGTGGTATTTGAGTGTAAATATATGATTATATATTACTTTACGATGTCCCTAGGATATGTGGTTGTAAAGTCAACTCGAGATGAGATCTCGATCATGAGACTGACTTTACATAGACACATACCTTAAACTATTCCTAGTTGGAGGGTAATCACTTGGGGACTTTGATTACCTATTAAACCAGTACACATGATGTGTAACTGACCAGTCTCATGGTCATTGGTGCGGGGCACCAACACATATGTGTAGGTGTATGTCCTTGGAGGATGCACACTGAACTGATCCGCTATTGGATCTTCAGATGGTTGATTATACCTAATATCAAATGAAGATCTAACTGTCTCAGTAGTATCGTTGGTCCTTTGACCTAAGACATTGATCGGATCTTACACGAGGACTGGGATGATTTAATTATTTGGCTAAGTGACTTTAACCATAAGTCATGAGTTGCCGAGTCATTAACCACTCCAAGATACGTGTGAAGATCATCAATAGTCAAGAGGGGATTGCTCACTATCGGGTATATATCAGACAGTTAATGGGCCATGACATTGACACTCCGTTAAATCCCTGGCCAAGGTCGTGTAAGTTTGTTTAGAAAGGACGTCATACACTTTAAGGAGGTCATGGTAAAATGACACGATCATGGGGTTTGACAGAAACTATATCCTCGATCGTACCAGACTCATAGAAGGAGCGAGGGATTATATCGATGCCGTAACTGTGGACTTACAGGTACCAGACATACTGGTTTAAACCCGGCGACCTCTAGGATCACGCGGATTTGCTTGATCTAACGTGATCAAAGGTTCGGAATAAATTAAACTATTATTCGACTCTAGTAGAAGCAAATAATAAGTTTAATTTACTTCTAATTAGGAATTAGAAGTTAATGTGCCTTAAACTAGAGTGACTATGGGCCTAGAGGATCACACACAATGGATTCTTGGGTGACGGATTATTATTGTACAAATATATATATTAATTCCCTTTAATTCCTTTTAGAAAGACATATAAAAGGGGCTTAATATATATGTACAATAATGGGAAGGACATATATATAATATCGGTTAATGGGGGCTCTTTTAGAAATGGCCAAATCCTATATATATGGGCCTTACGAGAGTTCTCTTCCCCCTTGGCCTAATCAAGCATTAAGGCAAGGGAAGAAGAGATTAACTCTTCCCCCCTTCCTCCCTCTTGCTCTCTCTCTCTCCAGAAGGTGAAAGGGTTCGGGAAGGTCATGCCGGGGGGTACCGTCGTTGCGCAAGGATATGTGTGAATCTGCTCTAGAGGCCGTGCATCTGCGCGGCTCGGTATTCGGGGTATTCTGCATCGGGCACTGCGGACAACGTCGTTCCGCGCAAGGTATAAATATGTAACCCGTAGTTAGGGATTGGGTGATTAAAACGTCGATTAGAGCATGGAGCTAGGATTCCATCTAGTTGGGTTCGGGTAAATAAATTTTTGTTATCCGCTGTGTTGCCTGATGGTGCTGTGTGGAACTTTACACATATGACCCAAGCAACAGTCCTTACATTACCTGATTTTACTAAGGTGTTTGAGGTCACATGTGGCGCTTCTCGAGTGGGTATTGGAGGAGTGTTAAGCCAAGAGTCCCACCCCATCACATTCTTTAGCAAGAAGCTAAATGATGTCAAACTGCATTGTTGTCACGCCCCGAGCGGGGAAGGAACCCGGTATGCGTGACGAGTTATATCATTCATGTCAATCAGAGCATAAGGAATTCGACCTTATAGACAGAGATGTGCAAATTGCAAGACAATCAAATCCAATTTATTCATAATAACCATTAAGGTAATTCTATTACATAATCTCAATAAAAGTACTAACGACAATCTTGACCCAATAAAAGAAAATTACAACGATTGACTCAAGAAATAGGAAAAGGACACGGTAAGATAGATGCTTCTATGACTGGATGGCTCTACGCTCTTTTACTCGTTCCCGTTCCTATCCGATTAATTTTCGTCATCGTAATTACCTGAAAAATTATAGAAAAACACTAGGTGGGCGAACGCTCAGTAGGAATAATATCTCAAGTACAAACTTACTTTAAGTAATTACATGTTACATGAATGCAAGTCTAGCTATACATGTACGCATGGAAATGATGAGAGAGAGTGTAACAAGAGTTAATAGAGATGAACTAGTAAGATTTCAAGATAATCATGGAAAACATATTAAGATGATCAAGCATGAATATATATCAAGTTATGTCACACGAATTGGCTATTATAATATCAAGCAAGTAAATACCCATGCCTGGCCACGCAAGTCATGTCATGTCAAGTCAAGTACAAGTTGTGGAATGTCATAAATCAAGCTAGTCATGCACTTCAGTGCAATGCCACACTGTGATCAATCAACTCCCATGGGCACAAGTACTTTCGGGTGCTCCTCCCAGGACCAGATTGGGCCCTATATGCGCAGGCATTGAGTCATGTATATTTTGTACGTCCACTATAGTTATAGCCAATATAGAGTTCCAAAGGAATAATCATTATAGGATGATAAGGTAGATTTCACGAATGAGGGAGTTCAAGGGCAGAACTTTGAACAAGTAGGACATACTACTAAACCGTATGAAAAACCGTGACATGTCATGAAACTGGGTAATTGGCGTCCATTCGGTCGCCACCAATTACAGAAATAGCACCCACATGCATGGTCGTCCATTCCTGTGAACAGTACGGGCTAGATGAAATAGCGCCCAGACTCAGGTCGCTATATCAGGGAACAGCACTAGACTGGTCACCAATTCTTTCTGGCGCCTAAGTCTGTGTCGCCAATTACTAACCGTACACACTTCTCACAAGATGCCAAAAACAGCGCTCTATGAGGGCTAAAGCATCACGTTTCTTCAGAGTGACGTGACAAGACACGGTGTCATTGATTTTTAGGGTACAACCTGCTCGGCTGCCTTGAGAGAATTCAAGGCTAGCGTAGACTTACGGAGGTCTCCATGATAAAATCACAAGTCCGAAGGAAGGAATATCACGCGGAGGGCTCAAACATCAGCGAGAGTTAGTGTGTAATCGATAGAAACGAAAACATGGACTCCATCTATGGATGTGAGATGAGAGTGCCAAATAAACCCGCGATATGGGCTATGAAACGTGATAAAAATGAGAGAAAAGAATTGGCATCTTGTCAAAGGTCGCTATATCAGGAAATAGCAGCTCTCTGAAGGGTCGCTCAATATTATATTTTACAAAAATCAAATTTAAATTACTAAGAATTAGAGACTGTATGGATGGGCACTAATTCCTGTAATTTTCCAAAATAAACATAATTTCATCATAAATGGGCGACCGTGTAGAACGGCGTCCAATCTTTAAATAACGTCTATATTCATGTCGCAGATTCATAATTTCAATATGTTTCTTTTTTAACAATTATTTTATAAATTAGCGCCACCGTGTAGGGGCGCCCAATCATTAAATAGCGACGACGTGACTGTCGCTCATTCTTTGTCTGATACTACGCATTGGGCAGCTACGTTCATAGACACATAACACTATTCACAAAATGGAGTTCACATAATCAGGAAAGTAAAGACATGAATAGATAGAGAAAAATATACAGGCTCCAAGAACATGCTCATGTAATAAATTTAACGTCAAGTTTTATAGATATTATATTTTAAGCATGCGGTATTCATTAAATACTTAAAAGAATTAGTGGCTGGGCATAAGGTCGCTCATTAATTTGCGCTCTTGGCACTATTGCTATTCCGGAAGAATTGGCGACAGCTCGCGCCGGCATTCATTTAATAGGCACCCTTGACCTGGTCGCTATTTACTGTATATCGGTCAAACTTCATGGCACATAAACAGAAATCATAGAATCATCACTATATGACCTATATGCATGGATTTACTGTGATTAACCCGTTGGGATTTGTATCTTGAGAACACCTACCTCTTGTGGCTTGATCTGGACGACGGAAGAGAAGAAATAAGGTAACAAGAGCAACTGCAGCAGCTCGATCAGGAACTATACTTGAACGGAGGAAGATAGATATGCAACAGCAGCAGTACTTCGTGGCTTCAGCACGGTTGCTACGACAGACGTAGAAGAAGAAGATGCAAAACTCCTTCGCGGCTTCAATGGCAGTTGTTGATTTGTTTTTCTTCTTATGTGTGTGTGGAGTGTTTTGCAAAGAGGAAGCAATGTATAGATATGATGTGCACATAGCAATGATCTCAATCAACTTATGAACATGTAAACCATGAACCTAGGCAATCAGAACTAGCTCTAGCATGGGCAATGTTATCTCAATCGAACTAAACTAAGGAAAAGCAAAAACACATGCCGGAGCGTGGGGCAATGAAGATAAATAAAACACACCACGTGGGGTGGAACAAGTAAAGGAAATAAGAGGTGTGAGAGAGGAAAGCTATGCCCAATACCAAGAACAAGGATGTGATCGCCACTAAGGTAAGAAAACAAGCCAAGAGACCTGAATAATACCTTAGAAATAGGTGGATGATGCACCCGCCCACGGATGAAAGAAACCAATGCAACCTGCAGATCTGTTGAATGTAACGATCAATAGCCTGTGCGTCACAATGAGTGTGACGGTCGCCCGACAAGCCGTTAGAGCCACCTGACGCGTCTGAACAAGACCGTCAGAAAACCTGTAGAAACAACTTATGAATTCTCAAACTCCAAACCTTCCATCCGGCTAGAAAGTCTGGGCCTCGTCTGATGAACTCTGTAAACCCTGCCAAAGAACGAGAAACACAAGAAACAAACCCCAAATTAGCCCTTCAACAAGTGTAGCATCAATACTCAAATAAACCCAATATCATCAAAAGGAAAGGGGAATACCGGGGAAGTTTTGGTTTTTTAACCCCTCTGGGCATTTTAAAACGTAGGAGGATGTTTGAATGGTTGCAGACAAGAGAATAACGTGAGAGAAGAGGAGGGACAATGCTATGATGAGAAGAGAAAAGGGAAGAACACAAGCATGCAAACTATGAACTTTAAAACTCAAAACCGAAGTACTCCCTTGACTGTGAAATAGATGGACGTGGAAGTAGACTCCTCTTAGATGAAGATGGCTCCTGAATGCGGCAGCACTTCAACGCAAACTCCAGATTTCTCCTCTTCAAGTCGTGAAGTCAAGGGTTCTATTTATAGACCCTCCAACTCTCCGGTCGAGCAGAGGATAATCCAGCAAGAAAGTAGGAAGATTCTCAGCAAACTCCTGAAGATAACACTCCCAAGAGTCCATAGAAACAAACAGAAGGTTCTGAGGATCAGATTTGGAAGAGAAATCATCATATCAAACCCTTATCTCGACCACGGAGTAGCAGAGAAAAGGTCAGAATTGCCTGGACTCTCTATTGGATGTAACGGCTGCACGACAGACCGTCACAAGAGTGTAACGCGCCTGGGAGAGACCGTCACACTAACCTTATCTTCTAAAGAGATAAGATCAACGGGGAAGTTTCAACCAATTGGACTCTGAAAGGATTGTAACGGCCAAGGGATGAGACGTTAGATGAATATAACGGTCGCACGACAGACCATTAGAGTAAACGGATAAACACAAGGATAAGCTTTGAAAGAAGGCTCAAACTTAAGGACTCTTCAAGGATGTAACGGCCATGGGCTGATACGTCAGAAGGGTGTAACGCCCCTGATGTGGACCGTTAGTGACAATAAAGATTTCAAGATGATTAAAAGGCTTGCCAATCTTCAACCAACGAAAACGCCGAGGAACCAGATTCAACCAAGAGGATAAGACCCATGAAATAGACCTCCAACTGATCAAGAGGGCTCAATGAAGAGTGAACAACTTGGAGCATTATATAGAATGAACAAGGAGATGGCCTGACTTATTGGTCATAAAATGGGTGTCAACAGATGCCCCTCCTTAACGTCCTCTTTGCAGGGGAGCGAGCGGAGGTGAAGCGAAAGTGAAATGGAACATGGAGATGAAGCGGAAATGAAGCGGAAATGAAGCGGAGCGGAGTGAAAAGCGGGCGTTAAGATAAACGACACCCATTCTTAACCAACAAGCGATAGGAGTTTTCTAGAAAACTTCGAACTAATCACAACGAAATAGCCAAGCAAAGGATGCAAGTCTGGAGGAACTAACAACTAAGGAAAGGAAAACACGGCTAGCCGCCGGAGGCAACGGAAAGGAAAGAGAACTGACTAAACTGCAGACTGGAATCTTCAGCTAACCAAATTAAGCGATCAGACCAAAGGAAACCTTCTAATTCAGAGTGGAATTGACTCTCCTCATTCGAGATCAAAAACATAACTATCCATCATCATTGAGACATCTTAAACGGATGGAGATTCATGAATGCTCAAAGGATGCGTATAATGCATGCTGGGCTAAAGGAAAAAGAAATCAATAAAATGA
Organism: Amorphophallus konjac; assembly: GCA_022559845.1. Taxonomy (NCBI): domain Eukaryota; kingdom Viridiplantae; phylum Streptophyta; class Magnoliopsida; order Alismatales; family Araceae; genus Amorphophallus; species Amorphophallus konjac. Next base: position 29,001,443 of record CM040125.1, read on the forward strand.
ATGTAAAGAAAGATAAAATAACAAGATACTCAAGAATAATATTGCTAGACCGGAGAAATCAGGGTCAGGATACTATCTGCAACCACGGCGTGCAAGATAGAACCATCATCCCCAAATGTTTCCAACCTAACGGCCTATCCAACGATTAAACATGCGCACCTAGATCATTATCATTTTTGTTTAAGGGGAACATCAGATCCCAGAACACATGAATGACCAGCCGGTTCTCGAGATAATATATCATAGATACCATATAGTAATGCATTAAGGGATAAGGGATAAGGGATACAATACCTGACTTACCTGCCTGACGAATGGCGAAGCATGATGTTCATAACTTCCTTCATGAGAAAGAAGTTAGCCAATGATAATGAATATGAGACAAGGCATAACCATTTTTACACAAGAATTGCATTAATAATATAAGTCATGGCAGAAAATGCAACCATTCAAGCATTAAAAAGGCCATATTCTTCATCAAGAAACTTGCAAGTTGTAACGGTCTACTAAGGGTGCGTCACATCACATAACGGTCTAAGAATAGGCCGTTAGAGATTGGTGGTTCGAATTCTTCAAAACCAAAGTTCAACTGACCTGACGGTCTAAAGAAGATGCGTCAAAGAATGTAACGGTCTGGCGACAGGACCGTCAGGAATGATTGAACGAGAAGAAGCCAAGACTGAACGGCAAAAAATGTGATGGCTCAGGGACCATGTGTCACAATACGTAACGGTCTGAGATTAGACCGTAAGGATTGACATAATAGGATTGGGTTGAAAGAAACCCACAGGAAATGTGACAGCCCAGAGTTGGCGCGTTAGAGATAAGTGACGGCCCTACGATAGACCGTGAGAGAATGAGGTGAATTCCGAGACGGATTGCACCGTGAGAGTCCAAATTTGAAGGATGGCTACCCAAACCCCCACTAGAACTCTTCCAGACTTGAGATAAGGACTTCCAACTCAAATCTTATCACTCCAAAACCAAAAGCAAGTCTTTAAAACCTAGGAATTCTGCCAAAATCGTAGCTTTGCTGAATTCTCTGCTACAAGGGCTGAAAAACCTCTCCTAAGGGCAGGAAACACCACGAAGAGAAGCTTTGAAGTGATGGCCATGGAGGAGAAGGTCTACACCGGTCCTAGGGCCACGAGAAAGGAACACGGAGAGCTACAGAGACTGACCTTAATTCCCAAACATCTGAGCTCCAATACTCAAAGGATGGTAAGATTCTTATTACCTTAGCCAAGTTCATCAATTCTGCACTTCAACTTTCCTCATGATCTTCTTCTTCTTCTTAGCCTCTTCCTGGTCCAACATGCTATTCCAATCTGAAGTGGGTGGCTCGTATGATCAAAGGGCTCCCTTTAGAAGTTGTATCAATTCTTAGATCGTGGCACCTTCAACCTCTATTGGTCTTAGGCAAGAACTTTCAAAAATTATCTTTGGATTGGCTAAGCATCTCAGCCCTTATAGAGTTGTGGCATCCTCAAACACATACCTTCATCTTCCCTTCCTTTGAAGCTACAGTCCTATTAGAGGAGGTAGAAACTTACCTAACTCTTCCTAAGACTAAGGCGGGGGATGAGGATATAGTTTGCTATACGGTGGAGCCTATTGACCCGTCCTTGATCTTGAGCGATTTCATCCACAACCCAAAGGATGTGAGGACCATGATCAGCCCGCGCCACATTCACTTAATACCCATGGCTCAATGGATAGTCTCTCATTGCAAGAACAAGTGGGACAGACATGAAGCAATAGCCAAGGTGGTGTCGGTTTGCTTATGCGGAGTCTTCCTTTTCACCACTACCGACCACCTCTTAGATACCCAAAATCTCAGCATTATTAGCGGGTTGTGGCGGGGTTTGTCCATCTCTCAAGCAATCCTCTCTTATCTCTATGAAGGACTAAACTCGGCTTGCCTAGGGGGACCCCTATTCGGTTCCATGATACTCCTTGAATGTTGGATGGGAGTGAGAATAAAATTCCAACCAAGGAAGACATGACTTCAGCCAGCCGAATCTTCGGAAGCCACCCTTTGTTCTTTATTGGAGGTGCCTTTGGATTTTCTTCCCAGGTTGAATGCAAGACGACGGACAAGAAATCACGGGATGAATGGCGCCTCTTCTTCAACACTTTGCCAATGGAGAAATTCATCATACGACCAAGAATCCTTCAGAACACTTTACTTAGAATACCACGGCGTCAAGGCCTGGACCTCCAGCTAGTGAGAAATACTACCATGGCAATCTACAACCCGCACCGGTGCCATCTTCAGATCGGACTCCCCCGGGCCGTGATTACTGCACTATCACACTACCCTCCCCTTCTATCTAGGAAGATGGGGACCGAGGAGGATGAAAGAGCAGTTTGGAATGCGCTGATCGTGTTGGAGATCAGCAAGGTGCGCCCGTGGCAAGCAGAAGTGGAAGAGGACGATGAAGAACGCCGTGGCTACGTGAAAGAGTTGAGGAAGATCCGCCCTCTTGAGGACAAGAAATTGAATGTAGTTTGATTTTCTAGTTCATGAAAGATGTTGATGTAATTGACAGTGGGAATTGAAATTTCATTAATTTGATGTTGCATTAAGTCCAATTGAATGAGTTTAAGTGAATGATATAAAAGTGATTTTAATTTAAAATGAGCATGAGTTGTTTGCTTGATTTGGCTAGAATGATCGGGAAGCACAGCCTCTGGAGAGTGCAACGGCCCTAAAAAGGGCCGTCACAAGGGTGTGACGGTCTGGCGATAGGCCGTCAGAGGAATAGAATGAGAATTCTGTTCTCTGGAAGATGTAACGGCCTAGAGACAGACTGTTAGAAGGATATGACGGTCTGCACGAAGACCGTCAAAGATGGACCTGCTGAGAGAATAGAGACAACGTCTGGAGAGAATGTGACGGTCAAGGATGGACCGTTACATGAGTGTGACTGCCTGATGCCGGTGCGTTACAGTCCTGAACCTGCATAGTTGTGAGATTTCATCCTGAGCTTGAACCTGCGCTCTGCATACACTTAGACAAGAAACAAGTTAGATATGTTCTTAGACTCAACCCCTTGCCTTAAAGCAAGTTAGAAAATGACCGTTTCTTGATATTTGGTCAAGGGGTGGAGCCTTATTAAATAGGCAGAAGACATAATAGAAACAATGCGATGCATGCAATGCATATGATGATGTTTTTGGAGTTTTGGAAAATATCTGAATTTTTTGTGAGATTTTGGAAATATTTAATTCTTTTGGGTTTTTCAAATATATGATTTTTTTGATTTTTGAATATTTAATTTTTTTGGATTTTGGAATATGTGATGTTTTTGGATTTTTGAATATTTGGTGTTTTTGAATTTTGAAATATTTGATGTTTTTGGATTTTAAAATATGTGATTTTTTTGAATTTAGAAATATTTGATTTTTTTGAATTTTGAAATATGAAAACCAGCGCCTCCCCTAGCAGCGTGAGCCCTCCTTGTTATATCGAGAGTTCCCGAGGTTGGCGTGCAACAAGGTGACAACCCCTAGCCAAGGCCCAACTTGCATGATGGTGTCTCTACCGGGGCCATACCCAGGGTACTAATCTTGGTCTTAAAAAAGGAAAATAGAACACGGGGTAAGCATAGGCCAGATATAGAAGTTTTTAGGACTTGATTTCCTTTCCGAGCGATCCATTAGAGATTTGGTCTGTTGCACCGGGGCTTTGCGTCCGTCATCAAACTTTAGTCCACTCTAGGCATGCACACGACCGGGCTCATTCGTCCCGCGGGGAACTGTACTGCCACTCTTGCCATGCCTAGCTTTCTTTCTTGCCCTTTGGAGCTTTGGGATCATGATCGATAGACTTTTGAGATAATGCTTTTACTTTTGTCACAAAGATTGCTCCTTTACTTTCTTCTTTTCCTTTTCTTTTTCTTTTGTGGTGTCAGGTCATAACAGACTGCCCCTATTTGAGACCTCCTCTCGTTAGGGTGCCTGGATTGGCCATCGCCTCCTTATTCACTTCTTGCCCCTGGATTTAGCCGAAGAAAGAAACGGACAGGGACTTTGAGTTTCCCCCAAAGCATGGCCAAGGAGAAACGGTGTCTACAAAGTGGGAAACCGCGACCAGGGACGTCGTGCAGTGTGTGATTGCCTTACTCGGGACCCCTTTTTATAGCGAAAGGGAGGAACACCTTGCTGCCAGGGTAGCATGTGGTTGACTCTAAGGAAAGAAATGCTTAAGATACAACCCGTTCCACGGGTGAGTGAGCTTCTTACCTTCTGCGTTTACTAAGCGATAAGCATTCCCTGGGTAAGCTTCTTTCACGACGAACGGCCCTTCCCAGTTAGGTTGCAATTTAGACGTAGGACCTGCAGACCGAATGAATTTGCGTTTCAAAACCATATCACCCTTTTGAAATTTGCGTTCAATTACCTTCTTTTGAAAATAACGCGAAACTCTCTTTTGATAAACGGATACGTGATCGGCCGCGTTCATCCTCTTCTCATCTAAGAGTTCCAACTGGACGAGGAACGCCTCTCGACGTTCATCGAGATTAAGTTCCTTATCGAGCTACACTCTAAGGGAAGGGATTAAGATCTCATATGGGAGCACCGCCTCCATCCCGTAAGTGAGATCATAGGGAGTTTGTCCCGTAGGGGTACGGACGGAGGTGCGGTAAGCCCATAGAGCTTCCACTAATCTTTCTGGCGAATCAGAAAATTTATGAGATTCGCATGTTTTCTTTATGATTTTAAGAAGGGTTTTGTTAGTGGCCTCGACTTGACCGTTGCCTTGAGGATAATATGGAGATGAATGATGCAATGTAATATTGAACTTCTTACATAGGTCCTTGAGCTCTTGAGAGACGAACTGGGGTCCGTTGTCGGTGATGATGATGCTTGGCACTCCGAATCGCGAGATGATGTTCTTCATGATGAAGCGGCACACCGTGATAGCTTTGATCTCTATGTACGCTTCTGCTTTGGCCCATTTGGTGAAGTACTCAGTGGCGGTAAGGATAAAGGATTTTTGCTTGATCTGAGAATTAGGATCGCCGAGCGGGCCGACAACGGCGAAAGCCCACATAGAGAATGGCCAAGGAGCAGAAAGAGGATGGAGAGATGAAGCTGGAGCATGACTTTTATCAGCATGGAGTTGGCATTTAAGACACCTCCGGACATAGAGGGAGCAATCTTCCTCTAGAGTCGGCCAATAGTAGCCCTGCCTAAGGATTTTCTTCGCTAGCGCCTGGCCATTGACGTGACCTCCACACTCACTAGAATGGGCTGCTTCAGCCACCTTCCAAGCTTCTTCATCGTTTAAGCATCTCATGAGCATTCCATTATTAGCATGCCTGTATAGTTATCCTGCGACAATGGTATACCTTGAGGCGGCTCTTCTTATTGACTTACGTTGCTCGGCGTTTGCCCCTTCTGGGAACGATCCGTCTTTGCAAAACATCTCGATTTCATGATACCAAGGCAACTCTTCTTCATCCAGAATCTCTTCTAGCTCCAATAAAGATACCTCCTTGAGATCTTCCTTCTCAGCCCTCGCCTCTACAGACTTCCTAAGTTTGATGTACCAAGGATCCTGAACAGAGGGTGCATCCAATCTCTGAACGACGATAGTCTCAGTGCTCCGACTGAGAGGGAAAGATAGAGAGGAAGCAAGCGATGCTAGAGCGTCGGCTAAAATGTTCTGAGACCAGGAAGTATGGATGTAGATCAGCTTACAGAATTGCCTAGCAAGAAGCGTGACCAGATCTTGATATGGTTTGAGCTTGGGGTCACGAGTGCGGTAAGTGGACAGAACTTGCCACAGGACGAGCTGAGAGTCTCCTATGATATTCAAGTAACACGCGCCTAGAAGGTAGGCATGCTTCAGTCCGGCTAGGAGAGCCTTATACTCGGTGATGTTGTTGGTAGCGGGAAATCGAAGCTGATAAGCGAAGGGAATCGTCACTCCCTCTGGAGTGAGCAGAACAGCGCCGATCCCTCGGCCTTGAGAATTGAGCGCCCCGTCAAAGTGCAGAGACCAAAAGGGATGATGAGAGATAGCAGAGAGATGCTCATCAGGGAAATCATCCTGAATAGAGTCGGTGTGAGGAATAGGAAGATGGCCAAGATGCTCAGTAATGGCATATCCTTTGACTGCCTTCTGAATGATAAATGTGATATCAAATTGGGAGAGGAAGCTCTGCCAGCGAGCAAACCTACTAGAAAGGACAGGCTTTTCTAAGAGATAGCGGATCGGGTCCATTCTAGAGATCAACCTAACTGGGTGGGCAAGAAAATAATGTTTAAGCTTCTGAGCTACCCATACTAAGGCGGCACAAGTCTTCTCCATAGCGGTGTATTTGGCCTCAGCTGGGTTAAACAACTGAGAGAGGTAATAAGCAGCCCGCTCTTTCCCTTCGTCATCTACTTGTGCTAAGACCGCCCATAGGGAGTCCTCAATAATCGAGATGTATAGGATTAAGGGTTTCCCAGGGATAGGAGCTTGCAAAACCGAGGGGTTGGATAGATATTCCTTCAAGTCCTCGTAGGCCTTCTGACAATCATGATTCCATTAAAACTTGACCCCTGCCTTAAGCAATTCATAAAACGGACGGCACTTTTGAGAATGTTGGGATATAAATCTTCTGATGAATTGCAATCGACCGATCAATCCTCGAAGTTCCGTGATGTTCTTAGGCGGAGGCATGTCCATGACGGCCTGTGCTTTGTTAGGATCAATCTGGATCCCCCGTTTGCTCACTATAAAACTTAGCAGCTTCCCTGAGGAGACTCTGAATACACACTTCTTCGGATTCATTTTTAGCTTGTACTCCCTGGCTCTTTGCAGCACCTTGGCCAGAATAGAGGGGTGTTCTTCTTTGGTATTCGACTTCACCAAGATGTCATCCACGTAAGCTTCCATGTAGATGTGCATCATATCGTGGAAGATGGCCATCATCGCCCGTTGATAAGTGGCACCTGCATTCTTCAAACCGAACGGCATAATCACATAACAGTACGTACCCCAGGACGTGGTGAAGGAAGTTTTCTCTTGATCTTCCGAAGCGAGACGGATCTGGTTGTAGCCTGAGTAACCATCCATGAATGACAAAGCTTCGTACCTGGCAGTGTTGTCTACAAGGACGTCTATGTGAGGCAGCGGAAAATCATCTTTGGGACATGCTTTGTTAAGATCCCTGAAATAGATGCAAATGCGAACCTTTCCATCCTTCTTGATAACAGGGACTATGTTTGCCACCCACTGAGGATATAAGACAACTCTAATGAACCTGGTCTTGTACAACTTATCAACTTCTTACTTGATCCTTAAGGCCATGTGGGGGTGAAATCTTCTTGACCTTTGTTTCACAGGTGTTGCCCCTGGCTTAAGCACGAGTCGATGTTCCACTAAAGAGGGGTCAAGACCTGGCATGTTCTTATAAGACCAGGTGAAAGAATCGCTATACTCCCGCAGAACCTGCATCAAATCTTCTTCTACTTGTGGAGGGAGATTAACGGCAATAATGATGGGCCTTGGGTCTTCTTCAGTTCCCAAATTTATTTCCTTCGTAGGTTCATCCACTGCCGACGACGGCTCGTCGAATCTCTTTAGTCCTTATGCGTATAGATCGGCAGTGTCATCTATATTGCTATCCTCATCATCAATCGGGTCTTTTTCATCCAGGATTTCATAGACGCCTAATCCGTCATCGCTCCACACCCCTTCCTCTTCATCTTCTTCAATCACAATTGCCATAGCAACGAACTCCGGACAACTCAACAGAGCCTGACATCGCTGAGCTAGATCTTGCAAGAATCTATCAGGAATGGATCGGGGAGGATGCGCAAGCAAGCGCGGCTCAGAGGAGGAAGGGTTGGACGACCTAGAACAAGACCCTACTTCTCTAGACCTAACTGACTTTACTTCCCTAGACTCGACGGACCCTAATCCTAACCTAGGGGAAAAGAAACCTAGTGGAAAGGAAGGAGCAGGGGACTCATGCCCCTGGGAAGAGGATGGAGACAGGGTAGCATAATCTTCCACTGAAATCTCCATTTCAAATTTGACGTTTTTTTTGGAGCTCATTGGAGACCATACAGCAGGATGGAGGAGGCGGGAGTTGCATGGGGAACAACTCGGGGAAGATGCAATTGAAGAATGGATCGGAGGATCGAAACCACATCTCGTGGAGCGGAGTGGTGGAGGAAGGAGGAGTGAAAAGAGTTGACAGATCAATGGGTGGGCAGCACCCACAAGCACATGGGATGAACAAGATTTCAAATGGATCATTGAAGGGTTGATTTATCACAATCGGAGGGGGACGGGGTATGAGTTCCCATTGCTGGAGGAGAGATTGAAGACGAGATGGAGACCAACAAAGGACAATTGGCAAGCTCCCCTTCTCCCGTGGGCGCTGAACTGGCTGCTTCTTCGGTCTCCATTGGACGAGCCGAACTTCTTGGTGTTCCTGGTAGTCTTCTTCATGAAATAACCCCTGGAGGGCCTGACCATAGTCAATCATATCATCAACTGGCCCCCTTGGCAACGTGGGAGGACCGGCAACTAGACAGACTGTATCTTTCTTTTCTAACAGAGCTGACTATGGGCTTAATGTGCCAGGCTGGAGAGGCCCTCTGACAAAATGTTGACGGTAGCCCCAGGTGAGTGGCCCAGAATCACCCATCATAGATAATTCAGTCTCTCGGTAGCCAAGACCTCTCCTGCACATCTTCCTTCCCTTGGGTATAGGCTTTGTTCTTCCCTGCAATTGAGCACCGAGGCCTCTCCCTGGTTGATAGCCCAGTTTTAATATAATGTTCCAGCCCTTGGAGTTTCAGATCTGGGCCTTCATCTTGATATTAACAGGAGTAGTGGCGGGCTTGCGAGGTGTATAAGCCCAAGGGAAGTTCAAATCCAGCACTGATATAACAGGTCGACTGCTTGGCCATAATGTGGGAAGAATTTTGTCTGATATAGCTTTGACAGATTGGACCGTGGATAAGCTCTTAACTTTGACGACCCTCCCTTGAAAAGGGAATTTGACGCATTGATGCGTGGTGGAGGGTACAGCACTGAGAGTGTCAATCCATGGATGACCTAAGATAGCCTTGAACATAGGGTCAATGTCCAGTACATAGAATTCTACAGGCATGGTGAGAGGCCCAAGTTCTGCTTGAATAGTGACCACCCCGTGACATGCTCTCCTCGAGTTGTCATATGCTGCTATGGTGGTGGGGGTTGGTCATAGTAATTCCTCTGATATGTTGCAAGCTCGGAGAGTACTGAGTGAGCACACGTTAATCGATGCCCCTGTGTCTACCAATGCCGCGACAATGCTGACCTTATCCAAAGTGATCGTAATACAAAGTGGCATTTGCCGAGCTTCTGGAAGAGCTAGCTCGATTTCAGAAAATGTAATTGCGGGCCCTTTGGAAATTGTTGCCAGCGCCGTAGGTAGACTATCGACTGCCATGTCTTCACTAACCCTCATGGTGAGGACACGCGCCGCATCACTCGACGGAGCACACGGAGCACGCCAACATCTCTTTGGCTAGGCGACTACGGCATCTATTAGTGGATCTTCCTTCTCATTTGAGGCCATGTTGGGCCTAGGTTTGGTCCCTGCGTGGACACATTATCTAGTTCTTTATATTATCAGACTATGTGTAGAGGGAGTAGTGGGCTGTCTTCTTTTATTATTGGGCTTGGCCTTGGCCCATAATTGGTTGGTCTAGGGTTAGGGTTTGGGGCGCATCCCTCATCCCTCATCCTGGGTGGCTGCGCCACCTTCCCCCCCTTGCCCCCTCCACTTGCCTTTTTGGGTGCCCCCCTTGCCCCATTCCATCTCCCTGCACTTTCCCCCTTGGGCGCCCCCTTCCCTTTGATCCCTCCTTGATTGGAGGAGGGATGGCCGCACCCCCCCCTTGAATGGGGAAGGGCTGGGTCGCAACCCCCTTCCATTTGCGCCCCCCCCCCTCCATGTGGCAAGGGTGAAACCCTAGCTTCCCCCCCCCCCCCCCCCCCGATATAAAGGCTTGTAATTTTTCTTTTTGGAATCATTGAATGAATGAAAGAAAATTGCTTGTGCTCTTGAAGGTGGCTGCGCCCCCTCTGTTCCTCCTTGCTCCTGCGACGGGAGCAAGCCTGGGGTGTGACTCCCCATCCCCTCGGTGCGACGCCGAGGTTCCCCCTCTCTTCTATCTCTTCACAGGTTCAAGTTTTTGGGTGATTCTTCTACGAGTCGCCGACGCGTGCGAGGTGGTCTCCCCTCATTCGGAGTTCGGCATCACCCGTGGCGATTTTCTTCGTGAGCGCGCGCAGGACCCCCTCTCCCTGCGAGCCTGGTTCTGTTCGCCCCCTTGCAAAAATCCCACAGGATGGACGTCTGCGAGTTTGGACGTGGGATCTTCACCGGTCGTACCTCTCTTCGTCCTCTGTCCAACGCCGCCAACCACGCCTCATTCTGACATCCGACCTGTTCGTGGCGTTCATTCCCGTGAGGTCGCGGAGGTCTGCCCTGTCCACCCGGCGCCAGGACCACCGGCGGATTCCAGAGCCTACTGCTCTAAGCCACGACCAGATCTGATCGAACCCTTTGATCGGGACCTGCTGCTCTGCGTCCTCTTCGTCCTCCAAAGAGGAGCTCCGTTCGCTCTTCGGATCTAATTCTTATTAATTTTCCCGCTCGAGCGCACAGTTCTGGGAGCAGAATCCAGTCGCAACTTGCAGGTGCGCCCCCAGCTTCCACGGACGGAATCTGCGCGCCCCCTTTGGCCGAGACTTCCTCCCATGACCCAGCTATGCGCCATCACTGACGGCGCCTCATTTGGACGCCGGGTCAGGTCGTGGGAGCTTTCACCGCCGAGTCACACATTGCTGCGAATCTGCTGACCACTGTTCGGATCCTCCTCGCGGCCAACCCTTCACCGAGTGCTGCCCGTCAGCCCGTACATCGGCAGCCCCGAATCTCTTTGTGTAGCCTGTTATCTCTCTGCGAGGAGTGGGCATTTGTGGTTGGGTTGTACTATTGTTCGTCATTGTGTATCGGGGTTGTCGATCTCGGCCGGGGTTCCTTCCCCACGCCTAGGCGTGGAGGTACGTGCGACGCTCCCTTAGTTGGCATTTGCTTTACTAGTATACTTTCTAGCATGCCGCGTGAGTGTGTGTAGGTTCCTAGCTAGCTTATTATTCACCACGTGGTTGTGAGTTGAGAGCACCCATTCCGTGGCCCTAGTCGAGCGCCGAGCTCGGACTAGATTCCCATAGGCGCACGGTGGTTCCTTAGCCGCTGAGATCCCCGCGCTTCCCTCATAGGGACGGTCGTTGGGCTTGAGTTTCTTGTTGAGAGACGCCTCCACCCGGAGGAACGCTACGGAGGTCAGCCGCCCGGATTACCTTTGGCGTGCGAGTGCTGGCCGCACTTGTTGCATTCGTAGGTCTTAGCTCATTTCAATCCCGTCCCGCATCAAAGTGGTATCAGAGCATATTGTCCCGCATCAAAGTGGTATTAGAGCTTAGGGAACCAGTTTGTTCTAACAAATTGGGGTCTTAGGTCATTTAAGTCTTTAGGTTGTCTAGTGTGCAATTGAGGCATTAGATTTGTCTAAGTTGCATGTAAGTCATTAGGTTTGTTTTAGTAGCATTTGAGTCTTCCCCTTTTTCCATCACCATTTTGAGTCGTGTCTAGTCACATCCCTTAGTTGCCCTACATGTCCCTTCCATAGTCCTAGGGCGTGCATATGTATTTAGAGTCCTCAGGTGCATCTTCATGGCTATCCCTACTTGGTCAACTCCATACAACTCGGCCCTCCACAAGGGTCTGACCGACCCTATATTCCTGGGCATCATTCTAGATGAGGACCTTCGCTTTGATGGATCGAGCCCTAGAGCCTATCTAAGGTGGGAGGCTAGCATGGGAAAATACTTTGAGAAGAATTGGATATATGGTTCCACTAGAGTCAACATTGCCGAGGGACAACTTTCACCTCAAGCCATGGAAGCGTGGAATCACATAGTGAGTCTTAGGGCAGGTTGGAGGCAAGAGCCCATACACTCTTGGGAGGAGATGAAGGTAGAACTTAGGAAGATCTACACTCCCCAACGCTCCCCCTCCTACTCGGAGACCCATAGCTCGAGGAGCACTACCACTCCTCCTTTCTCTCTCGGCCAGTCTAAGGCCACTATAAGGGCTCAACCTCTACAACGCCCATCACCTCTTACCCCCAACCGAGCACATCATAGTTGGAGGAGCAAGGTGCCACCTGTGTGTGAGTCTAGGCCCGAGACTAAATCTCATGATTACCGGCAAGTCTCCCCGAATGCCCTTAACTTGAGAGATCTCCCCCTCGCAGAACTCCTGCAACTCTTTAGGGAGAAACTTGAAAGGATGGGCACTCCTATGGGATCACCGACTTCCCCTGGCCCACCCTCGAGCCAGGACGAAGTCGTGCCAGAACCTACAGGGGTTAGGGTCGACACTCTTAGCCCAACACCCATGATCGAGAGCCAAGGTCCCATCTACTTCATAGAGGATTCCCTTTCCCCACCTGAGGGAGATGCTTCGCCCTTCGACCCTCATCTAGGGCCTTTCTTGTCTCTTGAGGGAAAACTTGTCTTGGGAGAGCCTCTAGCTAGCTGGTTAAGGAAGGGTCCCACTCTAGATGCTTCGATTCCTTGTTACCCACCCATGGAACCAGCTCTACCGGTAGTACCCCTTAACTCCTTTCACACCACTTTTCGGTCCTTCTGCTTTCTTGAAAATGTGAAGGACTTCCTTAGGAGTTTAGATTATCAATGGGAGTTGACTTATATGTTGACTTAGGGTCTGACCAACCCTATAGTCATAGCTTCACGCTCCCTGCTTTAGGGTCTATTACCTCGGTCTACACCATACGACATATCACCTCCGAGATCCTTTTATTCTTTCCCATACCCGTGGAGGTTGATTTTGTCCCCTCTTATGGTGTCACGGTCCCGAGGGAGAAACCTAGCTTTCCTTGCCTCCCTTGTGAGCCCCTTGCCCCATATATTAGAGCGCCTGAAGGTGATCCTCTGCACCTGGGTGAATGTCGCACATGGGCAAGTATAGTGAAGGGACCTGTCGAGAGGGGTCATCATTTCTTTGACCCATTCGATCCCCTCCCTAGTGAGCCTCTCAACTCATATTCCTTTCCCCACCTTGTCGAGGAGGTCTATTATCACACCCATCCAGACCTGCTAGTCAACATCTCACCTCGCATACGCCCCGACGCCAGAGTTTAGGAGGCCAGGGACACATGTCTCTCTCTCATGTTTCTCTATGTCCCTCATCATATAGGGGTAATGTCATGAGTGAGTTTGGGCAATCTAGTCCCCATGAGTCTACCACATTCAGTAGGACACCCATGCATGATAGATACAACTTTGGTTGTCCAGGTCCTCCCCGTGTTGTCCAATCATGTAGGAGTCATAGGCATGCTAGGTCTGTGTTTGGATGTCCAGGACCACCACTGCATTCACATAGGTATGAGTCAACACAGCTAGTTCGGAGTCTGCATCATCACCACCTCGAGGCTAGCAATGCACGTTATAAGGAGTTAGCTGATACGCATCGACGCACCCGTGAGTTCCGAGAGGGAGAGTACGTCAAGATCAGGGTCAGACCTGAACGGTTTCCTTCGGGGGCCGTGAAGAAACTCCAGGCCCGCGGTGCCGGACCCTTTCGAGTCTTGAAGCGAATTGGGTCGAATGCGTATAAGATTGAGCTGCCAGACGACTATGGGATCTGTTCGACGTTCAATGTCTCCGATCTGGTGGCATATCGGGATCCCGCGGTGATTCCCAGTGAGCTTTTTGGGCCCTCCCCTCCTGTTGAGAGTATTACACCTTCCGAGCGTCCACCTCTTCCAGCCCCATTACAGACATGCGAGCATATAGATTGTATACTGGATGAGCAGGTGACCACGACCAGGAGCGGAGCCTACCAACGCTTCCTAGTGTGTTGGAGAGGGCGCCCTGCGACAGACGACGCCTGGATCACACGTGGAGAGCTGGAGAGGATCGACCCGGACCTGCTGGAGCGCTACCTGAGCGACCGTGACCCTTACTCGACGGGGTCGAGTTCTTCCCACCCGGGGAGAATTGGTGAGGACACGCACCGCATCACTCGACGGAGCACACGGAGCACGCCAACATCTCTTTGGCTAGGCGACTACGGCATCTATTAGTGGATCTTCCTTCTCATTTGAGGCCATGTTGGGCCTAGGTTTGGTCCCTGCGTGGACACATTATCTAGTTCTTTATATTATCAGACTATGTGTAGAGGGAGTAGTGGGCTGTCTTCTTTTATTATTGGGCTTGGCCTTGGCCCATAATTGGTTGGTCTAGGGTTAGGGTTTGGGGCGCATCCCTCATCCCTCATCCTGGGTGGCTGCGCCACCTTCCCCCCCTTGCCCCCTCCACTTGCCTTTTTGGGCGCCCCCCTTGCCCCATTCCATCTCCCTCCACTTTCCCCCTTGGGCGCCCCCTTCCCTTTGATCCCTCCTTGATTGGAGGAGGGATGGCCGCACCCCCCCTTGAATGGGGAAGGGCTGGGTCGCAACCCCCTTCCATTTGCGCCCCCCCCCCCTCCATGTGGCAAGGGTGAAACCCTAGCTTCCCCCCCCCCCCCCCCGATATAAAGGCTTGTAATTTTTCTTTTTGGAATCATTGAATGAATGAAAGAAAATTGCTTGTGCTCTTGAAGGTGGCTGCGCCCCCTCTGTTCCTCCTTGCTCCTGCGACGGGAGCAAGCCTGGGGTGTGACTCCCCATCCCCTCGGTGCGACGCCGAGGTTCCCCCTCTCTTCTATCTCTTCACAGGTTCAAGATCATTGCAACCAGATTTCATCTCCAAGAGCTGCGACGTCCTCCTCTGTTCTTGGCGACTTTGGGCGACCAGCCTATTTTTGGGTGATTCTTCTACGAGTCTCCGACGCGTGCGAGGTGGTCTCACCTCATTCGGAGTTCGGCATCACCCGTGGCGATTTTCTTCGTGAGCGCGCGCAGGACCCCCTCTCCCTGCGAGCCTGGTTCTGTTCGCCCCCTTGCAAAAATCCCACGGGACGGATGTCTATGAGTTTGGACGTGGGATCTTCACCGGTCGTATCTCTCTTCGTCCTCTGTCCAACGCCGCTGACCACGCCTCGTTCCGACGTCCGAGCTGTTCGTGGCGTTCATTCCCGTGAGGTCGCGCAGGTCTGCTTTGTCCACCCGGCGCCAGGACCACCAGCGGATTCCAGAGCCTACTGCTCTCAGCCACGACCAGATCTGATCGAACCCTTCGATCGGGACCTGCTTCTCTGCGTCCTCTTCGTCCTCCAAGAAGCGGATCTCCGTTCGCTCTTCGGATCTAATTCTTCTTAAGTTTCCCGCTCGAGCGCACAGTTCTGGGAGCAGAATCCAGTCGCAACTTGCAGGTGCGCCCCCGGCTTCCACGGACGGAATCTGCGCGCCCCCTTTGGCCGAGACTTCCTCCCGTGACCCAGCTACGCGCCATCACTGACGGCGCCTCATTCGGACGCCGTGTCAGGTCGTGGGAGACCGCCGAGTCACGCATTGCTACGAATCTGCCGACCACTGTTCGGATCCTCCTCGCGGCCAACCCTTCACCGAGTGCTGCCCGTCAGCCCGTACATCGGCAGCCCCGAATCTCTTTGTGTAGCCTGTTATCTCCCTGCGAGGAGTGGGCATTTGTGGTTGGGTTGTACTATTGTTCGTCATTGTGTATCGGGGTTGTCGATCTCGGCCGGGGTTCCTTCCCCACGCCTAGGCGTGGAGGTACGTGCGACGCTCCCTTAGTTGGCATTTGCTTTACTAGTATACTTTCCAGCATGCCGCGTGAGTGTGTGTAGGTTCCTAGCTAGCTTATTATTCACCGCGTGGTTGTGAGTTGAGAGCACCCATTCCGTGGCCCTAGTCGAGCGCCGAGCTCGGACTAGATTCCCATAGGCGCACGGCGGTTCCTTAGCCGCTGAGATCCCCGCGCTTCCCTCATAGGGACGGTCGTTGGGCTTGAGTTTCTTGTTGAGAGACGCCTCCACCCGGAGGAATGCTACGGAGGTCAGCCGCCCGGCTTGCCTTTGGCGTGCGAGTGCTGGCCGCACTTGTTGCATTCGTAGGTCTTAGCTCATTTCAATCCCGTCCCGCATCACATCACCTTTTGTAAGAAATTTCTGAGAGCATCCTGGTGAAGGGTAGATCTCTTGATAAGCTCCAGAACAGAAATCTTAGCGGGCACCCTGTCTAAATGATGTAGTAGGTCATATTGGGTACCCGGCATAGGTTCGGCTTCTTCCTGCTCGGCCGCTGGCTGGGAAGACTGGGGATTAGAAGTAGTGGGATAATTCCGATGGAACAACCGCCCGCTCCGTAGGGCGAGGTTTTGTGCTGGCACGGCATTAGGAGATGACATGATTGGCCCGGTGGGGTGGATGAGTGGAATAGATGGTGTGGGAGGAAGGATCTGGTGGGATGTGGTGTTGGTGGAGGTTATAAGTGGTGATGGGCGGATGATGGATGAGGGATTAGTGGAAGGCGGGGTGGAGATGATGGGTGTTGGTACAGATGGAGGAAAGGCTAGTGGAGGTGCAGCGACAGGTGAATGGTTGGTAACGGAGAAATGACGGTAGTGGGGGTAACTAGTGGTGGGTGTGATGGAATTACGGATGGTGGTGGATTTACTGGAGCGGGTGTGAGTGGGAGAACTAGCGGGGAAGGCATTGAGTGTGTAGGTAAGATGATGGAGGAAGCAAGGGGATTGCGGTGATTATGGTGAAGGGCCATTATCTGTGGCGTAATGCCATCGTCATCAAAAGACCACCCGACGTTAGGAGCAGGGGGTTGGACTACGTTCACTTGGGCTGGTGCCTGTGGCTGAGGCTGTGGAGCAGGAGGATGGTTCGGCATCGGGTTCTGATGAATTCCCAAATCCTGAACCGACTGCTGTGGCTGCGGCTGTGACTGCGGTGCTTGTTGCTGCTGCACTTGCTGCCTCAGCGGCTGCCTTCTCTTCTCTTTGATTTCAACAATGGCCCTATGCATCTCGGCCCAATCAATCCTCTGCCCTTCGTGAAGGTCATACACTAGGTCCCTGAACTAAAAACATCCTTCAATAGTGTGGCCCGGCTGCCTGTGGAACATGCAGTACTTTGTCTGGTCAACGGCCGGGTTCCAGTTGGGCCGTTCCGGAGGAAGTTGTATAGCATTAACTGACATGAGAGCTGAGAAGATATCTGTGAGGGTCTCTGGCAAGGGTGGGTATTGTGCCCTCTTAGGAGCCGGACGCTTGTTGTTATTGTTGTAGCCGTTGGGTGGAGGGACATTGTGATATTGCGGTGGTTGTGGAGGTTGCTGTGGAGCGGTGAAGGTATTTTGTGGAGTGGTGAAGGTAGGCGGAAGGTTTTGTGGAGTGACTTGGAAGTTCTAGGGAGTGGGGTTCTGTGGAGTGCGGGGGTTTTGGGGGAAGCGGAAGGGTGCGGCTTGAAAAGGGAAAGCAACGGCTTGAACCTGCTCGTTCGTTTGGATCCCCTTGGTAACCGGCCCTTGAGGTTTCTTATGATACTTGGGCTTTTGGTTCTTAAAGAGCGAGTGTATGGGGGAATCTTTGAACTGAGTCTAAATAAAGCGCGCCCGGCTATACAGTTGATGCATGTTGGCTACATCATTCATAGCTAGAATATTGCGGAAGGTCGGAGTAGAATTAGAAATAAGTAGTTTGACCTTCTCTTCCTTCGGAATGTGGCCGGGCACCCTAGCGGCCATTTTCCTCCATCGATCAGCATAGGTAGCAAATTCCTCATCTGGTTTCATCTTTTCGGCCACCAAATCTGTAAATGAATATTCTGGGCCGACTCTATCTTGGAACCGTTGAATGAACTTGTCCTTTACTGTCTTGAAACTCTCGGCATCTTCCAGCGGCAAAGAATAAAACCATTCCAGTGCAACACCATCTAGTGATCGGCGAAATAGATACGCCATGAGGTGATCATCGTACTGAAATTGAGCCGATTCATATAAGAAATTCCTCACATGAATGAAGGGGCTGTTGTTCCCATCATATTTTCTGTAGTTGGGGAGCTCGGACTGTGGAGGGAACCGGATGTTTTGAAAGGTAGGGACTGGAACGTTTGCCAAGGTTTGAGGGCCAACCCGCTTCTGAAGGAAATCGAGTTGCTGCTGCATGGCGGCCCTTTTTTCAAGCAACTCCTACTCTCGGGAGGGAGCAGGGATAGTGAAGGATGAGTTTTGAGGAATAGCATGATAAGCTGATGGAGGGGGCGGCCCATGGGAAGGGTAGTGGATCGAAGGGTGACCCACATTGGATTGGACCTGGGCTGCCCCTTGCTGAGGTTGCATAAAATCATTCGGACCAACAAGAACTTGCGACACAGCTGGGCCTGAGGTGTGGTGATCCGAAGGGAAAGAAGGGACAAAGGTATTGCCCTTATCAAGGAACTGCTAGGCTGAACCAGAAGATTGGCTCATTTCAAGATTGGAGAAGCGGAGGGTCCTAGGTTGGACCGGAGTGAGATCAACGGGCTGCACAGTGGGTCCAGCGGCTCTAGGTTGAGCGACGGACGGATTGGAATGACCAAAGATAATAGGAGAAGGCGGGGTGTTGGACCCCTGCATAACCTGATAGACCGCCTGAAGCTGGGTCGGGTCTAAGTGAGCCATCATCTGAAGGACAGAATTGGCGGAAGGCAGAGGAGGATTTTGAGGGGATGGAGCAATCTGCATGGGGATGGAAGACGAGGAAGGAAGGGGTTCTTCCCTGGGCTGGAACGAGACAACCCTAGAGGAATCCTCTAGAAGCCCTTGAGGTAGAGACTCCTCTTGGGACCGAGGAAGATCAAAGGAAGCCATGGTAGATTCGAAGAGTGGATTGAAATGAGATGAGGAGAGGGACTCGCCCCCAGGTGATGAAGACTCTAATGGACGGAGATGACTCCACATGCAATGGACAACCTTAGAAATATGCAAACAAAACAACAAACAATCACGCAATGAACAATCAAACTTAGGTGATTCCTAACAAAGATGCAAGTGAGAAAGTAATAAAGACACTCAAAGTCAACCAAGTTGCTTAAGATGATGCAGCAAGATTTTATGATTTCTCCTTCGGAACTTTAGTGAATTAATTGAAAATGTGCTTTCAACAATGGATTCCTGATAGGAGAGGGATGTAAGGCTTGGTTTGACTCTAAATGTTAATCACTCCTTCACTTATGCAATCCTAGACACGGGGTGGGAAAGGTACAACCAGCCCGGCGTCCGTGTGTGATGGGGACATCACCCATGATTCCCTCTGGCTCGACACCTCTCTCCCTCCCGGAGATGGGTAGGATGCGGCTCCACGACTGGACGGGCCCACCTCGACACTTGGGCTTGCTATGTTGGTTCTCTTGACGTATTTTCTCCTTTCAGTTGAGTCATTTTGATGTAATTTACCTTTGTTTGAGTCAAGTCCCTAGGTTATCATGTTATTGACCTAAGTTTGTGTCATCATGTTGGGCTAGAGTGTCATATGGGCCCATTTAGGTGGGCCTGGCCCAGGGGCGCCCTCCCCCTTCCCCCATCTCTTTGCTTATTTGTTTTTTGCACTTATCAGAGGGACTTTTTGTAAATGTTGGGATCCCTATAAATAGGACCCCAACTCCACTTGATATGGGTAATGAAGTATTGAGTAAAGTTATCCACTAGCATTGTCTCCTCTCTCTCACTCTCTAGCTCTCTCTTCTCTCTCTCACACTAAAGGGGGCGAACCCCTCTCTCTCTCTCCTCCTCTCTCTCTCTCCCTTGGGCGAACCTGCTCCTTCACCTCCCCCACTTGCCACATCAGCCCCACCCCATTAAACACAGCATTCACCTCCCAAGACTCATAAACCCCATTTGCTCCCACCACTACCCAAGCAACCCTTCCCCTTCCCCATACAACCTTCCATCTTCCCAAGAGAGAATCCCCCTCTCCCAAGCACCTCTTCCCCTCCCCAAGGTAACCCCTCCCCTTCCCTAGGCATCCATTAACACTATCATTCAATCCTCCACCCAATTCAAAGGCCATCCCCCCCCATTTCCCCAAGCCATTTCGCACCCACCTCCAACCCCTAGACCCTTGCGCACCCACCCCCTCTCCCCTGCTAGCTCCGCCCCTACCTTCCTCCCTCACCTCCCCTTGCCACCTCCCAACCATTCCCCACCACCAAAGCAACCATATCCCCTACCCTTCCACCAAAGAAACCCCCCCTTTCAACCCTTTTCTCTTCAAACCCGTGTGCAGCTGAAGCCCTACAGGTTGACCCCCTGTTGCAGTGCCGCCCACGACCACTTCCCGGAGCTTCTGGGGGCGTGGCCTACATCGACGGAAAGCCCTTCCAGTCATCTTCGCAGGCAAGTTCGTTTCGTCTCAATCCGAGGTCGGAGCTGCCCGGGAGAACCATTCTTCGCAAACTGTGCAGAACCAGTCCGGCCTGCCACCAGAAGTGACTTTCAGAGGGTCTTGCGATCACCCCCGTGCTCACCTTGGCGCGCCGCTTGGTCAGAGAAACGTTCCACCTGCCCTCTGTCCAACGCATCCAGCGGGGCCTCATTCAGAGCTCGGAGCCATTTGTTCCAATTTATCTCCCGCCGGGACGCTGTTCAGGTCAGTCTGGGTCTGCCCCGACACCTCCCCGCTTCTCGGACCACTGCGCTCTGCCCTGACCTCCGCCGGCGCCGTTCTTTCTTGCTGCTTGAAGAAGACTCGCCCACGGTCGTGCATGTCCTGGTCCTGCATCATTTGGACTTCGGGAGAGGGCGTGGCAGCTTCATCCATCTTCTGTTTCAACCTGGGTGCACTCCGAGCCAGTTCGTAGGGACCCTGTTCCAGAGTCCGCCCCTGCCGGTGACGACTTCGGACCCACCCCCAAAAATTCACAGTCATACCTGGGTCTGTCAGAGATGTATTGGCGCCAGTCTCATCGAGTTCCGAGTCCGGGAGAGCTCACAGCGGCAACTACACCAATCCCCTATCTTGCTGTCCCAGAATCGGGCAGAACCGGCAAGGTGCCCCGACGTCGCGATTCGAGCAAACCTCCCCTCCCCGCCTGGCTGGCTTAACACCCCTCCCTGTGCGGAGGTAGTGTTTGATTTGTAATACAGAAATCCCCATCCCAAGTCCACCCTCCTGTGTGAGGCGTAGTGATTGTAACCTTTAAACAGGGTTCAAGCTTCATCGCCGCAGTGTGCGGGGAACCCACACTTCCCCGCTCGCCCTCGTCTCCGAACGGGGTTGGTTTTCTCAAACCAACCAGGGTAAGCTCTGAACTTTGCTCCTATTTTAGTACTTGTTCATCTAATATCTGTGGAATTGCTCCGTTGAGCAAGAGAGAGAGCGCCCGCCCCGTGTGTTCCCCTTACGAGCGGTCACCGTGGGCTGTGAGAGAGAGGGACCTACTGCCCCAATTGGCACCCGGCCAGCCCCTTAAGAGTGGGCTTCATACCCTTGGGAGGGCAACCCTAGCCCTGCTGGCACTCTACCAGCTAGGGTCTTGATCCATCATCTCCACTCGGCATCACCGAGTCACCCGGGTTCGTGTGTGTGCGACGGCGGTTCGGTCCCGATCGTGAAACTTCGCTATTTTGTGATTGTGCTTGCGGAATAGGTCCAAGGATCTTTGTCCCTTTGCTGCAAACCCCCTTAGTGTGTCACATCAAGTGGTATCAGAGCAAGTTTTAGACTTGTCTCTACAAGCCTAGGTCCTAAGGCCATTGCATTGTCATCACCCGTGAGTCGTTCATCTCCTCGTTGTGCATGTCTACCCGTAGTGGTGCCTTGTATCGGGCCGACCCCTCATCCTCGGCTCCCCCTATGAATTCCAATTCCCAAGGCAACCAAGACATCCCTAGGGAGGCACCCCAAGATCCGATGGATCGGTTTGATGCTGTCCTTGATACCATCATGGAACGGTTAGATGGTTTTTCCATCCGTCTGGAGAGACTTGAGGAAGCTAGGGTCCCACCTAGAAACCATGCCCAAAGAGCTCCCCCTCCACGAGCTGAACTTGATAGGGAAGACCTAGAGAATGACTTTTACCATGAGCATGAGAGGCCCCTACAACCTCGGCGCAATGAGAGGCGACCCCGAGAGGATCCAGACGATTTCCTCTTAAGGATGATTAAGGTAGAGGCTCCAAAATTTGATGGGGCCCATAACCCAAGTGCCTATGAAGAGTGGGAACATGGCATGGACCAATACTTTGATTGGTATCCAATGACCGAGGAAAGGAAAGTTAGGTTGGCTAAGATGCACCTTCTCAAACTAGCCAAAACCTATTGGTTAAAGGTAGAAAGCCAAAGGAGGATTAGGAGGGAAGAACCCATTGACAATTGGCTTGACATGAAGATCCAACTCAGGAGCAAATACCTTCCCAATTCCTATAGTCAACTACTCCTCGATGAGTGGCAAAGTCTTACCCAGGAAGGGAAGACTGTGGAGGAGTACATTGAAAAATTTGACTCCTATCTCCTAAGGTGTGGAGTCGTCGAGGAACCGGCCGTCACTCTGTCCCGATTTAGAAACGGTCTTCTACCCCACATCAAACGGGAGCTCTTCATGAGGGACGTGCATAGCCTTGAAATAGCCTATCAAATAGCCCGTGATGTGGAGAGATTTTCTAGGAATCCTAGGTTTGCCTCCCCTAGAACGGCCGATGTCAGGAGTCCGGGTCCCCGACCCAACCTTCCTCCCTTATTAAAGACCCCTATCCCCAGTGGGGGAACTCCTACTCGGACTTACCCTCAACCAACCAATCCCACCCCTACAAGGGCTACCCCACCCAACCCTCCTCCCCGAAGAGAGGAACCCCCCAAAGGAACAACCCCAGGGAGTAGCTCGGTAAAATGCTTTCGATGCCATGGTTATGGCCACATCGCCACCCAATGTCCGTCCAAAGGATTGTCCAGCCTTATCATTGAAGGAGGGCCTACCCCGTCCCAAGGAGAACATGAGAGCATGGTGGAGGAGTATGAGGCTGCCCTAGGTTGGGAAGAGGAGTATGAGGAACAACTCTATGAAACAAGCTTAGATCACGACCTTCCTCCCACCGACTCCCACTTAGGTGTGATTAGGTGCACCCTCACCAAACCACAAGAGGAAGATTGGCGTAGGACCTCCATTTTTCACACCTACCTCAAGATGGGGAGCCATGTTAGGAAAGTGATCCTAGATAATGGGAGTTGTGTCAACGCCGTGTCTCCTGACACCGTTAAGCTTCTTGGGCTTACTACCACACCCCACCCCAAGCCATACCGGGTCTCTTGGATTAACAATCACTCCATCCCGGTCAACACTTGTTGCCTTGTCCCCATCACCTTCTCATCCTATCAAGGACAAGTTTGGTGTGACATTATACCCATGGAAGTAGGGAGCATCCTTCTAGGAAGACCCTGGATTTATGACGTCAATGCAACCATCCTAGGAAAGCCTAACACATGCACTTTTGAACATGAGGGGAAAACCATCCGCCTCAATCCCTCCCCACCTCGAAAGGAACCTCCCTCCAAGGGGCTTCTCCCTTCACCACAATCCAAACCACCACAAAACCCAGGGATCCCACACCCACCAACCCCACCAGCTTCCCAAGAACCTACCCAAGAAAAGCCAACTGGAAAAACCAAGGGTCTGCATCTCATCACGAGAAGAGAATTGGAGGAGGAGGTTGCCCAAGGAACACCCTTGTGTGCTGTAGTCATATGCCTTGGAGAGTCAACTCCCTCCAACCCCCACCCCGTGGAAATACACCCTCTCCTGGAAGAATTTAAGGATGTGTTCCCCGATGAGCTCCCTGACCAATTGCCACCCATGAGGGATGTTCAACATGCTATCGACCTCGTCCCAGGAGCCACCCTCCCAAACCTTCCCCACTATCGCCTCAACCCCACAGAGCATGCAGAATTGAGGAGGCAAGTGGAAGAACTTATTAGGAAAGGCTTTCTCCGCCTTAGCAAAAGCCCTTGTGCTGTCCCGGCCCTTCTCACACCCAAGAAAGATGGGACATGGCGAATGTGTATCGATAGCAGGGCCATCAACAAGATTACCGTCAAATATAGGTTCCCCATACCTAGGCTTGACGATATGCTCGACATGCTAGCCGGAGCCACCATTTTTTCCAAAATAGATCTTAAAAGTGGCTACCATCAGGTTAGGATAAGGTCAGGAGATGAATGGAAAACAGCCTTTAAAACCAAAGATGGACTCTATGAATGGCTAGTGATGCCTTTTGGGCTATCAAATGCCCCGAGCACCTTTATGCGCCTTATGACGGAGGTCCTTAGACCTTACATTGGAGTTTTCTTGGTGGTCTATTTTGATGACATCCTTATCTACAGCCAGTCCAAGGAAGCCCACCTCAGCCATCTTAGGCAGATCTGCACTACCCTTAGGAAAGAGAGTCTCTTCGCCAACTTGGGAAAATGTCATTTCATGACCAAATCCATTACTTTCCTTGGATATGTGGTTTCCACTGAGGGAGTGTCCATGGACCCCGAAAAGGTCCAAGCTATCCTTGACTGGCCAGAGCCCCGCACTCTCCATGAAGTCCGGAGTTTCCATGGGTTGGCCACCTTCTATCGGAGATTTATCCGTGGGTTCAGCATGGTCACAGCCCCCATCACAGATTGCCTTAAAAAGGGGACGTTTGCGTGGACCAAGTCTGCTTCTAGGGCCTTCCAAGAGCTCAAGGAAAGGATGACCCAAGCCCCGGTATTATGCCTCCCCGACTTTTCCAAAGTCTTTGAGGTGACTTGTGATGCCTCCGGGGTAGGGATTGGCGGGATCCTCAGCCAAGAGGGACACCCAGTGGCCTACTTTAGTGAGAAATTGTGTGATGCCAGGGCAAAATACTCCACCTATGACAAAGAATTTTATGCCGTGGTGCAATCCCTCCGACATTGGAGGCATTATCTCTTGCCCAAAGAGTTTGTCATATTTTCTGACCACGAGGCCCTAAAATATCTCAACTCCCAACAGAAACTGAATGCCCGACATGCCCGCTGGGTCGAATACATCCAGTCCTACACTTTTGTGATCAAGCATAAGGCTGGGAGTGAGAATCGTGCCGCAGATGCACTCAGTAGGAGGGTCTCCTTGTTGGCTACCATTCGGGTGGAAGTCATAGGGTTTGAGAGAGTCAAGAATGAGTACCCTGATTGCCCGGATTTTGGGCCTATCCATACCACCCTGACCACCCAATCACCTAGGGAACACCAAGGTTTCATCCTAGAGGACGGGTTCATCTTCAAAGGCCATAGACTTTGCATACCGAGAACATTCCTGCGGGATTTCCTAGTCTGGGAGTTGCATGCTGGAGGCCTGGCTGGACATTTTGGAGTGCACAAGACCATTGCTATGGTTGAGGGTCAGTTCTACTGGCCAAGTCTCAAGAGGGATGTAGCCAAAATTGTGGGACAATGTCGCATATGTGCCTCAACCAAACAGATAAAACAAAACACTGGCCTATATACCCCACTCCCTGTCCCTGATTGTCCTTGGCAGGATTTAAGCATGGATTTTGTCTTGGGTCTACCAAGAACTCAGAAGAAGCATGATTCCATCTTTGTCTTAGTGGACAGATTTTCAAAAATGGCCCACTTCATCCCCTGCTCAAAAACCTCTGATGCCTCTCATGTGGCCTGCCTATTCTTCGATGAAGTAGTTCGCCTCCATGGCCTACCCAAAACCATCATTTCTGATAGGGATGTCAAATTCACCAGCTATTTCTGGAAGACCCTCTGGCACCTAATGGGGACCCTTCTCAAGATTTTCACAGCCTATCACCCTCAAACCGATGGCCAGACCGAAGTCGTCAATCGGAGTCTTGGGAATCTCCTTCGGTGTCTTTTTGAGTGATGGGAATGGACACCGAGCCTGTAATTTTCTTTTGCATTTATGTCCTTTTAGTTTGTGTTTATATCCTTGAGAAAGTATGTACGCAAATGTAAGGCTATATAAGTCAAGGAGTCATTCCCATGGATTGTGTGGGTTTTTATGCAATTATGCAGTAAGACCAGCAAGGGGGCCCTCAGCCCTTTCCCATTGGTGCTTGTCACCTTGTGGGCCTGGTCAACCTTCCTAGATGGACATCTAGAAGGGTGGGCTGGTCATATGGACACATGGGGTTAAAGGGGTCAACAGTCTAATAGGTTGGCCACCTACCCCATTCAACCTTACACATGGTCAATGGTGCGCCCCCTTCCCCTTGATTTATTTCTTAGTTTTTGTGTGTTATTCACACCTCATCCCAGCCCTTCAATCCCCATCCCTAGATCCAAGGGCGCACAATTGATTTGATTGGAGTCATATATAAGCTTGTATTTTTATGTAAAAATCAATGAAAAAATCAAAAATTTGTTGAATGTTCAAAGAGCCTCCTTGCGCCCCCTTCCTCTCCCCCTGGTTTCCTCTCCTCAAACCTTCAGTTCTAGAGTGTATCCCTCTTCTATCATCCCCTCTCAACCTCTGATCTTCACCGGTGCCGCCGCCGCCGTTCGTGCCGCCTTCGAGCCGCCGTGAAGCCGTCTTCGGTATTTTGTCCTCTTGGATAGAGGTGTCTTCCCGAAAATTCTGCTACCAGCCACGGCCTCTTCATGATCTGCAATTTTTATGGTGAGTTCCTATCTTCCATCCCATCATCCACAAAAAAATTCAGGTCCAAAATTCCTCGTTTAGTATTTTTCCATTTTCGTGCATCTTTCATTCCCAAATCTATTTTGTCTCTATCTACAGTGACAGCAGCCTGTGTTTCTCACCTCCGACCCTCTTTTTGATTTTTCCAAACCCTCCCACATTTACTTAGAGTTCTGTCCATCATCCCCTACATCCACCATTTTTCCTGATTTTTGATCTGCCCTATATCCATTTTTCAAAATTCGTGTTCTATCCCAGCTATAGTGCCTTTAGTCAGATTCCAGATCCGACCCACTATTAGTGAAAACATCCTATCAATTCGTACCCACATCCAAACTTATCCAAACTAGTTTTTCCGTCTTTCTAGCTGAATTTCCTATACCTTTGATGAAGACCTCAAGAGCTGAATCGGACATCTACCCTGCGGTCAACGACAGTTCTCAGAGGATAGCCCTACAGATCTGAGAGTTAAGCCACTGTACAACAGCAACCTTCAAAATTCGCCAATTGGAAGTGAAGGCTTTGTTATTTTTCTGTAATCATAGAGAGTTGAAGCCCTTCTAAGCAGCTTTCCATGGCACCAGTTTCGTCGTATTCCGACGTCGGGGCTAATCGCAGCGTCTGTTCTCGCCGGAGCGCGCGCCGAAAAACAGAACCGGCAGATCCGTGGCCGGTCATTCCGACCGGTGCTGAACGGAGCTGCTTGGCCTCCGGCCGACGAACCAACATGCCGCCAGCCCAGGGAACACTTCCACAAGTGTCCCCACCACAGTGGTGACACCGGGTCCCGCACGGTCCCTCCGAACAGCACATGGGCCCCACCGTCACGTGTTCGGGTGCTGCCGAATCAACGCGAGAAGCCCCCTGTCAACCCGAATTCGGTCCTCCTGGACCCCATTGTGTAGCCCTTTACCTCCCTACGTGGAGTGGGCAGTGATTTGTATTGCTGTAATCTTGTGTATTATTGTTCCGGGAGTACGGGTTTCGGCCGGGTCCGTCGTCCCCACGCCGAGCGCGTGGAGGTATCGTCCTCGCTCCTTACTTGGCATTTTGCTTAATTTCATATATGCTTGTTTATGCCACTGCTAGAGAGCATGTGTAGGGATATCTAGCTCGCTTTATATGTTCATTACCGCTACTGCAAGAGAGTACGTGTCCGTCCCGTGACCCGATCCGGGCACAAAAGAGAGCCGATCACCCTAGCTGATTGCCAGTTTCTCAACCGCGCACATCCGACTCTTCCCTCGTTAAGGGGCAATCACGAGCTTGTCGTGTCCGTGGTCTCATCCCGCATCAATTTGGTATCAGAGCAAGTTGAGTCTAGGGTGTCAAAAAAAGTGTCTTTTGCATTGCATCCCAATAACCCGGTATATCAAAAGGTGTTGTCCGAACGTTAGGCTAAGCCTATCGGAAAGGTCGCACACTTGCGCGAGTGGTCTTCGGATCGGTTATCTCCGCCACGTACCGAGTTTTGGTTATGTCTAGGTGCATTAGTTAGCATCACATTTTACTTTTAAACTTAAAAAAAAAATGATCTTGCATCTCTATTCCTAGGGGACCCAACCCCATCTTTACAACCATGGCCGCATCCCGAGCCTATAGTCCCGATGAAGTGGGCGCAATGTTCCAAACCATGATGGGACAAGTGCAAAGGATTAGTACAAGCCTAGATTGGTTTAGTACTAGCCTAGATCGGTCTATCGGGGTAGATTGGTTGTTCCCGGAGCCACCCCAAGGACCCCTTCACCACGAGAAGGACATTCCTTCCTCACCCATGAGAGCTCCAATGTCATCACTCTCTATTTCTGAACTTGATTCGGAACCATCTCATTTGGAACGACCAAAGCCCGAGCCACCCGTATTTCTAACGGGTACTCTTTATATAGCCGAGCCACTTCTTAGATGGCTCAAAGAAGGCTCGGTCCCACATCCCTTTCCATCCATGGACCCCACCCTACCATTAGTGCCGGTCAACTCCTTCCATACCACATTTTGATCTAGTCACCATGCTCAAAGAAGGGTGGGCTGGTCATATGGACACATGGGGTTAAAGGGGTCAACATTCTAATAGGTTGGCCACCTACCCCATTCAACCTTACACATGGTCAATGGTGCGCCCCCTTCCCCTTGATTTTTTATTAGTTTTTGTGTGTTATTCACACCTCATCCCAGCCCTTCAATCCCCATCCCTAGATCCAAGGGTGCACAATTGATTTGATTGGAGTCATATATAAGCTTGTATTTTCATGTAAAAATCAATGAAAAAATCAGAAATTTGTTGAATGTTCAAGGAGTCTCCTTGCGCCCCCTTCCTCTCCCCCTGGTTTCCTCTCCTCAAACCTCCAGTTCTAGAGTGTGTCCCTCTTCTATCATCCCCTCTCAACCTCTGATCTTCACCGGTGCCGCCGCCGCCGCCGTTCGTGCCGCCTTCGAGCCACCGCGAAGCCGTCTTCGGTATTCTGTCCTGCTGGATAGAGGTGTCTTCCCGAAAAATCTGCTACCAGCCACGGCCTCTTCGTGGTCTGCAATTTTTATGGTGAGTTCCTATCTTCCACCCCATCATCCACAAAAACATTCCGGTCCACAATTCCTAGTTTAGTATTTTTCCATTTTCGTGCATCTTTCATTCTCAGATCTGTTTTGTCTCTGTCTACAGTGACAGCAGCCTGTGTTTCTCACCTCCGACCCTCTTTTTGATTTTTTCAAACCCTCCCAATTTTATTGAGAGTTCTGTCCATCATCCCCCACATCCACCATTTTTCCTGATTTTTGATCTGCCCTATATCCATTTTTCAAAATTCGTGTTCTATCTCAGCTATAGTGCCATTAGTCAGATTCCAGATCCGACCCACTGTTAGTGAAAAAATCCTATCAATTCGTAGCCACATCTAAACTTTTCCAAACTACTTTTTCCGTCTTCCTAGCTCAATTTCCTATACCTTTGATGAATACCGCAAGAGCTGAATCGGACATCTACCCTACGGTCAACGACAGTTCTCAGAGGATGGCCCTGCAGATTTGAGAGTCAAGCCACTGTACAACAGCAACCTTCAAAATTCACCAATTGGAAGTGCAGGCTTTGTTATTTTCCTGTAATTAGAGAGAGTTGAAGCCCTTTGAAGCAGCTTTCCAACGGCGCCAGTTTTGTCGTATTCCGACGTCGGGGCTGATCGCAGCGTCCGTTCTCGCCGGAGCGCGCGCTGGAAAATAGAACCGGCAGATCCGTGGCAGGTCATTCCGACCGGTGCCGAACGGAGCCGCTTGGCCTCTGGCTGGTGAACCAGCGTGCTGCCAGCCCAGGGGACACTTCCACAAGTGTCCCCACCACAGTGGTGACACCGGGTCCCGCACGGTCCCTCCGAACAGCACGTGGGCCCCATCGTCACGTGTTCAGGTGCTGCCGAATCAACGCGAGAAGCCGCCCCTCAACCCGAATTCGGTCCTCCCGGACCCCATTGTGTAGCCCTTTACCTCCCTGCGTGGAGTGGGCAGTGATTTGTATTGCTGTAATCTTGTGTATTATTGTTCTGGGAGTACGAGTTTTGGCCGGGTCCGTCGTCCCCACGCCGAGCGCGTGGAGGTATCGTCCTCGCTCCTTACTTGGCATTTTGCTTAATTTCATATATGCTTATTGATGCCACTACTAGAGAGCATGTGTAGGGATATCTAGCTCGCTTTATATGTTCATTACCGCTACTCCAAGAGAGTACGTGACCGTCCCGTGACCCGATCCGGGCACAAAAGAGAGCCGATCACCCTAGCTCATTGCCGGTTTCTCAACCGCGAACATCCGACGCTTCCCTCGTTAAAGGGCAATCACAAGCTTGTCGTGTCCGTGGTCTCGTCCCGCATCAATTTGGTATCAGAGCAAGTTGAGTCTAGGGTGTCAAAAAAAGTGTCTTTTGCATTGCATCCCAATAACCCGGTATATCAAAAGGTGTTGTCCGAACGTTAGGCTAAGCCTATCGGGAAGGTCGCACACTTGCGCGAGTGATCTTCGGATCGGTTATCTCCGCCGCGTACCGAGTTTTGGTTATGTCTAGGAGCATTAGTTAGCATCACATTTTACTTTTAAACTTAAAAAAAAATGGTCTTGCATCTCCATTCCTAGGGGACCCAACCCCATCTTTACAACCATGGGCGCATCCCGAGCCTATAGTCCCGATGAAGTGGGCGCAATGTTCCAAGCCATGATGGGACAAGTGCAAAGGTTTAGTACAAGCCTAGATCGGTTTAGTACTAGCCTAGATCGGTCTATCGGGGTAGATTGGTTGTTCCCGGAGCCACCCCAAGGACCCCTTCACCACGAGAAGGACATTCCTTCCTCACCCATGAGAGCTCCAATGTCATCACTCTCTATTTCCGAACTTGATTCGGAACCATCTCATTTGGAACTACCAAAGCCCGAGCCACCCGTATTTCTAACGGGTACTCTTTATATAGTCGAGCCACTTCTTAGATGGCTCAAAGAAGGCTCGATCCCGCATCCCTTTCCATCCATGGACCCCACCCTACCATTAGTGCCGGTCAACTCCTTCCATACCATATTTCGATATAGTCACCATGTTGACACGTTCGACGATCTTGTCATGGGATTAGATTCACAATGGAAGTTGACGCATCTTTTGGCCCGAGGCTTTGACCAACCCGTTAGTCTTAGCTTCACCCATTCGGCCTTAGGGTCTATTACCTCCGTGTGCACCGTGGGGTGTGTCACCACGGAGATTCTTCTACTCCTCCCGATGCCGGCCGAGTCCGACTTCGTTCCCTTTTGCCCAAGGGAGGAATCCTATTTTCTACACATGTACGCCGTCCCACCGATCATAATGTATGACGGTGACTATGAATTCCAAACTTGGGACCATGTCATGTTGGAACCCACTTCATGGGGTCACACCTTCTTCGACCCTTTTGACCCCTTCACTAGTGAACCTCCCGAGTTTTCATACTCACTACCCTTCTTCCGCGGAGTTCACTATCATGCCTTTTCCACTCGGGCCAAGCAACCACTACATAGCCAAAGTTCCGAACCATCATTTGGGGGTAACGGAGATTTTGGTTTCTCCGACCCACCAAAACCCATCTCCGATACACCCACATCCGGCCCTTCCACACCCGGCTTCCCTAGCCCTCTCAAGTCTCCCAAATCCAAAGGGGCGTCCATGCATGACTACGTCATACTTGGCCATTTAGGTGTTCTCCATGCCACCCATCTCCGGTTACATAACATGCATGCATGGCACACGTTCGGGTGTCCTGGACCGCCGTCACCCATGTACGGATCGGACTAACATTAGGTATGTCTAGGGTCATATATGAGTCGGTATTGTCTCTTCTTTGTGTGGTTTGTTTGTGATTTGTTTTGTGTGTAGTTTGAGAGTCTGCATGTGTCTTGTGCAAGTTCGTTGTCGTTCTCTTATGAGTAAGAGGCGAATGGACTCACTCGATGAGTATGGGGTCGGTTCTACATCTATACCCGGATCAGTCACCTATAGGGACTCAGCGGTGATTCCTAGTGAGTCTTCGAGCCGCCACCTCCCTTTTTTAGAGTGCCCCATTCGGAGTGTCCACCTTTAGCCTATAGCAGTCCGCGCATATCGAGTATATATGGAATGAGTAGGTGACGATCACTTGGAGTGGAGCGTCCCCGCGTTACCTGACACGGTGACGGATCCGCCGGAGTACTCGAGCATCCCTACCCCTACTCGACGGGGTCGAGTTCCTCCCACCTAGGGAGAGTTGATGGGAATCGACACCGAGTCTGTACTTTTCTTTTGCATTTATGTCCTTTTAGTTTGTGTTTATATCCTTGGGAAAGTATGAACGCAAATGTAAGGATATATATGCCAAGGAGTCATTCCCATGGATTGTGTGGATTTTTATGCAATTATGCAGTAAGACCGGCAAAGGGGCCCTCAGCCCTTTCCCATTGGTGCATGTCACCTTGTGGGCCTGGTCAACCTTCCTTGGTGGACATCTAGAAGGGTGGGCTGGTCATATGGACACATGGGGTTAAAGGGGTCAACATTCTAATAGGTTGGCCACCTACCCCATTCAACCTTACACATGGTCAATGGTGCGCCCCCTTCCCCTTGATTTTTTTATTAGTTTTTGTATGTTATTCACACCTCATCCCAGCCCTTCAATCCCCATCCCTAGATCCAAGGGTGCACAATTGATTTGATTGGAGTCATATATAAGCTTGTATTTTCATGTAAAAATCAATGAAAAAATCAGAAATTTGTTGAATGTTCAAGGAGCCTCCTTGCGCCCCCTTCCTCTCCCCCTGGTTTCCTCTCCTCAAACCTCCAGTTCTAGAGTGTATCCCTCTTCTATCATCCCCTCTCAACCTCTGATCTTCACCGGTGCCGCCGCCGCCGCCATTCGTGCCGCCTTCGAGCCGCCGTGAAGCCGTCTTCGGTATTCTATCCTGCTGGATAGAGGTGTCTTCCCGAAAATTCTGCTACCAGCCACGGCCTCTTCGTGGTCTACAATTTTTATGGTGAGTTCCTATCTTCCACCCCATCATCCACAAAAACATTCAGGTCCACAATTCCTAGTTTAGTATTTTTCCATTTTTGTGCATCTTTCATTCCCAGATCTATTTTGTCTCTGTCTACAGTGACAGCAGCCTGTGTTTCTCACCTCCGACCGGCTTTTTGATTTTTCCAAACTCTCCCAATTTTACTGAGAGTTCTGTCCATCATCCCCTACATCCACCATTTTTCCTGATTTTTGATCTACCCTATATCCATTTTTCAAAATTTGTGTTCTATCCCAGCTATAGTGCCTTTAGTCAGAATCCAGATCCGACCCACTGTTAGTGAAAACATCCTATCAATTTGTAGCCACATCCAAACTTATCCAAACTAGTTTTTCCGTCGTTCTAGCTGAATTTCCTATATTTTTGATGAAGACCTCAAGAGCTGAATCGGACATCTACCCTGCAGTCAACGACAGTTCTCAGAGGATAGCTCTACAGATCTGAGAGTTAAGCCACTGTACAACAGCAACCTTCAAAATTCGCCAATTGGAAGTGAAGGCTTTGTTATTTTTCTATAATCATAGGGAGTTGAAGCCCTTCTAAGCAGCTTTCCAATGGCACCAGTTTCGTCATATTCCGACGTCGGGGCTGATCGCAGCGTCTGTTCTCGCCGGAGCGCCCGCCGGAAAATGGAACCGGCAGATCCGTGGCCGGTCATTCCGACCGGTGCTGAACGGAGCTGCTTGGCCTCCGGCAGACGAACCAACGTGCCGCCAGCCCAGGGAACACTTCCACAAGTGTCCCCACCACAGTGGTGACACCGGGTCCCGCACGGTCCCTCCGAACAGCACATGGGCCCCACCGTCACGTGTTCGGGTGCTGCCGAATCAACGCGAGAAGCCGCCCGTCAACCCGAATTCGGTCCTCCCGGACCCCATTGTGTAGCCCTTTACCTCCCTGCGTGGAGTGGGCAGTGATTTGTATTGTTGTAATCTTGTGTATTATTATTCCGGGAGTACGAGTTTCGGCCGGGTCCGTCGTCCCCACGCCGAGCACGTGGAGGTATCGTCCTTGCTGCTTACTTGGCATTTTGCTTAATTTCATATATGCTTGTTTATGCTACTGCTAGAGAGCATGCGTAGGGATATCTAGCTCGCTTTATATGTTCGTTACCACTGCTGCAAGAGAGTACGTGACAGTCCCGTGCCCCGATCCGGGCACAAAAGAGAGCCGATCACCCTAGCTCATTGCCGGTTTCTCAACCGCGCACATCCGACGCTTCCCTCATTAAGGGGCAGTCACGAGCTTGTCGTGTCCGTGGTCTCGTCCCGCATCAATTTGGTATCAGAGCAAGTTGAGTCTAGGGTGTCAAAAAAAAAGTATCTTTTGCATTGCATCCCAATAACTCGGTATATCAAAAGGTGTTGTCTGAACGTTAGGCTACGCCTATCGGGAAGGTCGCACACTTGCGCGAGTGGTCTTCGAATCGGTTATCTCCGCCGCGTACCGAGTTTTGGTTATGTCTAGGTGCATTAGTTAGCATCACATTTTACTTTTAAACTTAAAAAAAAATGGTCTTACATCTCCATTCCTAGGGGACCCAACCCCATCTTTACAACCATGGCCGCATCCCGAGCCTATAGTCCCGATGAAGTGGGCGTAATGTTCCAAGCCATGATGGGACATGTGCAAACGTTTAGTACAAGCCTAGATCGGTTTAGTACTAGCCTAGATCGGTCTATCGGGGTAGATTGGTTGTTCTCGGAGCCACCCCAAGGACCCCTTCACCACGAGAAGGACATTCCTTCCTCACCCATGAGAGCTCCAATGTCATCACTCTCTATTTCCGAACTTGATTCGGAACCATCTCATTTGGAACTACCAAAGCCCAAGCCACCCGTATTTCTAACGGGTACTCTTTATATAGCCGAGCCACTTCTTAGATGGCTCAAAGAAGGCTCGGTCCCACATCCCTTTCCATCCATGGACCCCACCCTACCATTAGTGCCGGTCAACTCCTTCCATACCACATTTCGATCTAGTCACCATGTTGACACGTTAGATGATTTTGTCATGGGATTAGATTCACAATGGAAGTTGACGCATCTTTTGGCCCGAGGCTTTGACCAACCCGCTAGTCTTAGCTTCACCCATCCGGCCTTAGGGTCCATTACCTCCGTGTGCACCGTGGGGTGTGTCACCACGGAGATTCTTCTACTCCTCCCGATGCCGGTCGAATCCGACTTCATTACCTTTTGCCCAAGGGAGGAATCCTATTTTCTACACATGTCCGTCGTCCCACCGAACATAATGTATGACGGTGACTATGAATTCCAAACTTCGGACCATGTCATGTTGGAACCCACTTCATGGGGTCACACCTTCTTCGACCCTTTTGACCCCTTCACTAGTGAACCTCCCGAGTTTTCATACTCACTACCCTTCTTCCACGGAGTTCACTATCATGCCTTTTCCACTAGGGCCAAGCAACCACTACATAGCCAAAGTTCCGAACCATCATTTGGGGGTAACGGAGATTTTGGTTTCTCCGACCCACCAAAACCCATCTCCGGTACACCCACATCCGGCCCTTCCACACCCGGCTTCCCTAGCCCTCTCAAGTCTCCCAAATCCAAAGGGGCGTCCATGCATGACTACGTCATACTTGGCCATTTAGGTGTTCTCCATGCCACCCATCTCCAGTTACATAACATGCATGCATGGCACACGTTCGGGTGTCCTGGTCCGCCGTCACCCATGTACAGATCGGACTAACATTAGGTATGTTTAGGGTCATATATGAGTCGGTATTGTCTCTTCTTTGTGTGGTTTGTTTGTGTGATTTGTTTTGTGTGTAGTTTGAGAGTCTGCATGTGTCTTGTGCAAGCTCGTTGTCGTTCTCTTATGAGTAAGAGGCGATTGGACTCACTCGATGAGTATGGGGTCGGTTCTACATCTATACCCGGATCAGTCACCTACAGGGACTCAGCGGTGATTCCTAGTGAGTCTTCGAGCCGCCACCTCCCTTTTTGAGAGTGCCCCATTCGGAGTGTCCACCTTTAGCCTATAGCAGTCCGCGCATATCGATTATATATGGAATGAGCAGGTGACAATCACTTGGAGTGGAGCGTCCCCGCGTTACCTGACACGGTGACGGATCCGCCCGAGTACTCGAGCATCCCTACCCCTACTCGACGGGGTCGAGTTCCTCCCACCCGGGGAGAGTTGATGGGAATCGACACCGAGCCTGTACTTTTCTTTTGCATTTATGTCCTTTTAGTTTGTGTTTATATCCTTGGAAAAGTATGTACGCAAATGTAAGGCTGTATAAGCCAAGGAGTCATTCCCATGGATTGTGTGGGTTTTTATGCAATTATACAGTAGGACCAGCAAGGGGGCCCTCAGCCCTTTCCCATTGGTGCATGTCACCTTGTGGGCCTGGTCAACCTTCCTAGGTGGACATCTAGAAGGGTGGGCTGGTCATATGGACACATGGGGTTAAAGGGGTCAACATTCTAATAGGTTGGCCACCTACCCCATTCAACCTTACACATGGTCAATGGTGCGCCCCCTTCCCCTTGATTTTTTTATTAGTTTTTGTGTGTTATTCACACCTCATCCCAGCCCTTCAATCCCCATCCCTAGATCCAAGGGTGCACAATTGATTTGATTGGAGTCATATATAAGCTTGTATTTTCATGTAAAAATCAATGAAAAAATCAGAAATTTGTTGAATGTTCAAGGAGCCTCCTTGCGCCCCCTTCCTCTCCCCCTGGTTTCCTCTCCTCAAACCTCCAGTTCTAGAGTGTATCCCTCTTCTATCATCCCCTCTCAACCTCTGATCTTCACCGGTGCCGTCGCCGCCGCCGTTCGAGCCGCCTTCGAGCCGCCGCGAAGCCGTCTTCGGTATTTTGTCCTGCTGGACAGAGGTGTCTTCCCAAAAATTCTGCTACCAGCCACGGCCTCTTCGTGGTCTGCAATTTTTATGGTGAGTTCCTATCTTCCACCCCATCATCCACAAAAACATTCAAGTCCAAAATTCCTCGTTTAGTATTTTTTCATTTTCGTGCATCTTTCATTCCCAGATCTATTTTTTCTCTGTCTACAGTGACAGCAGCCTGTGTTTCTCACCTCCGACCCTCTTTTTGATTTTTCCAAACCCTCCCAATTTTACTGAGAGTTCTGTCCATCATCCCCTACATCCACCATTTTTCCTGATTTTTTATCTGCCATATATTCATTTTTCAAAATTCATGTTCTATCTCATCTATAGTGCCTTTAGTCAGATTCCAGATCCGACCCACTATTAGTGAAAAAATCCTATCAATTCGTAGCCACATCCAAACTTCTCCAAACTGGTTTTTCCATCTTCCTAGCTCAATTTCCTATACCTTTGATGAATACCTCAATAGCTGAATCGGACATCAACCCTGCGGTCAACGACAGTTCTCAGAGGACAGCCCTGCACATCTGAGAGTTAAGCCACTATACAATAGTAACTTTCAAAATTCGCCAATTGCAAGTGCAGGCTTTGTTATTTTTCTGTATGTATAGAGAGGTGAAGCCCTTCGAAGCAGCTTTCCAACGGCACCAGTTTCGTCGCATTCCGACGTCGGGGCTGATCGCAGCGTCCGTTCTCGCCGGAGCGCGCGCCGGAAAATAGAACCGGCAGATCCGTGGTCGGTCATTCCGACCGGTGCCGAACGGAGCCACTTGGCCTCCGGCCGGCGAACCAGCGTGCCGCCAGTCCAGGGAATACTTCCAAAAGTGTCCCCACCACTGTGGTCACACCGGGTCCCGCACGGTCCCTCCGAACAGCACATGGGCCCCACCGTCACTTGTTCGGGTGCTGCCGAATCAACGCGAGAAGCCGCCCGTCAACCCGAATTCGGTCCTCCCAGACCCCATTGTGTAGCCCTTTACCTCCCTGCGTGGAGTGGGAAACGATTTGTATTGCTGTAATCTTATGTATTATTCTTCCGGGAGTACGAGTTTCGGCCGGGTCCGTCGTCCCCACGCCGAGCGCGTGGAGGTATCGTGCTCGCTCCTTACTTGGTATTTTGCTTAATTTCGTATATGCTTGTTTATGCCACTACTAGAGAGCATGTGTAGGGATATCTAGCTCGCTTTATATGTTCATTACCTCTGCTGCAAGAGAGTACGTGACCGTCCCGTGACCCGATCCGGGCACAAAAGAGAGCCGATCACCCTAGCTCATTGCCGATTTCTCAACCGCGCACATCCGACGCTTCCCTCGTTAACGGGCAATCACGAGCTTGTCGTGTCCGTGGTCTCGTCCCGCATCAATTTGGTATCAGAGCAAGTTGAGTCTAGGGTGTCAAAAAAAAAGTGTCTTTTACATTGCATCCCAATAACCCGGTATATCAAAAGGTGTTGTCCAACGTTAGGCTACGTCTATCGGGAAGGTCGCACACTTGCGCGAGTGGTCTTCGGATCGGTTATCTCCGCCGCGTACCGAGTTTTGGTTATGTCTAGGTGCATTAGTTAGCATCACATTTTACTTTTAAACTTAAAAAAAAATGGTCTTGCATCTCCATTCCTAGGGGACCCAACCCCATCTTTACAACCATGGCCGCATCCCGAGCCTATAGTCCCGATGAAGTGGGCGCAATGTTCCAAGCCATGATGGGACATGTGCAAAGGTTTAGTACAAGCCTAGATCGGTTTAGTACTAGCCTAGATCGGTCTATCGGGGTAGATTGGTTGTTCCCGGAGCCACCCCAAGGACCCCTTCACCACGAGAAGGACATTCCTTCCTCACCCATGAGAGCTCTAATGTCATCACTCTCTATTTCCGAACTTGATTCGGAACCATCTCATTTGGAACTACCAAAGCCCGAGCCACCCATATTTCTAACAGGTACTCTTATATAGCCGAGCCACTTCTTAGATGGCTCAAAGAAGGCTCGGTCCCCCATCCCTTTCCATCCATGGACCCCACCCTACCATTAGTGCCGGTCAACTCCTTCCATACCACATTTCGATCTAGTCACCATGTTGACACGTTAGACGATCTTGTCATGGGATTAGATTCACAATGGAAGTTGACGCATCTTTTGGCCCGAGGCTTTGACCAACCCGCTAGTCTTAGCTTCACCCATCCGGCCTTAGGCTCCATTACCTCCGTGTGCACCGTGGGGTGTGTCACCACGGAGATTCTTCTACTCCTCCCGATGCCGGCCGAGTCCGACTTCGTTCCCTTTTGCCCAAGGGAGGAATCCTATTTTCTACACATGTCCGTCGTCCCACCGATCATAATGTATGACGGTGACTATGAATTCCAAACTTGGGACCATGTCATGTTGGAACCCACTTCATGGGGTCACACCTTCTTCGACCCTTTTGACCCCTTCACTAGTGAACCTCCCGAGTTTTCACACTCACTACCCTTCTTCCGCGGAGTTCACTATCATGCCTTTTCCACTCGGGCCAAGCAACCACTACATAGCCAAAGTTCCGAACCATCATTTGGGGGTAACGGAGATTTTGGTTTCTCCGACCCACCAAAACCCATCTCCGGTACACCCACATTCGGCCCTTCCACACCCGGCTTCCCTAGCCCTCTCAAGTCTCCCAAATCCAAAGGGGCGTCCATGCATGACCGGGTCATACTTGGCCATTTAGGTGCTCTCCATGTCACCCATCTCCGGTTACATAACATGCATGCATGGCACACGTTCGGGTGTCCTGGTCCGCCGTCACCCATGTACGGATCGGACTAACATTAGGTATGTCTAGGGTCATATATGAGTCGGTATTGTCTCTTCTTTGTGTGGTTTGTTTGTGTGATTTGTTTTGTGTGTAGTTTGAGAGTCTGCATGTGTCTTGTGCAAGCTCGTTGTCGTTCTCTTATGAGTAAGAGGCGATTGGACTCACTCGATGAGTATGGGGTCGGTTCTACATCTATACCCGGATCAGTCACCTACAGGGACTCAGCGGTGATTCCTAGAGAGTCTTCGAGCCGCCACCTCCCTTTTTGAGAGTGACCCATTCGGAGTGTCCACCTTTAGCCTATAGCAGTCCGCGCTAATCGAGTATATATGGAATGAGCTGGTGACGATCACTTGGAGTGGAGCGTCCCCGCGTTACCTGACACGGTGACGGATCCGCCGGAGTACTCGAGCATCCCTACCCCTACTCGACGGGGTCGAGTTTCTCCCACCCGGGGAGAGTTGATGGGAATCGACAACGAGCCTGTACTTTTCTTTTGCATTTATGTCCTTTTAGTTTGTGTTTATATCCTTGGGAAAGTATGTACGCAAATGTAAGGCTATATAAGCCAAGGAGTCATTCCCATGGATTGTGTGGGTTTTTATGCAATTATGCAGTAGGAACAGCAAGGGGGCCCTCAGCCCTTTCCCATTGGTCCATGTCACCTTGTGGGCCTAGTCAACCTTCCTAGGTGGACATCTAGAAGGGTGGGCTGGTCATATGGACACATGGGGTTAAAGGGGTCAACATTCTAATAGGTTGGCCAGCTACCCCATTCAACCTTACACATGGTCAATGGTGCGCCCCCTTCCCCTTGATTTTTTTATTAGTTTTTGTGTGTTATTCACACCTCATCCCAGCCCTTCAATCCCCATCCCTAGATCCAAGGGTGCACAATTGATTTGATTGGAGTCATATATAAGCTTATATTTTCATTTAAAAATCAATAAAAAAATCAGAAATTTGTTGAATGTTCAAGGAGCCTCCTTGCGCCCCCTTCCTCTCCCCCTGGTTTCCTCTCCTCAAACCTCCAGTTCTAGAGTGTATCCCACTTCTATCATCCCCTCTCAACCTCTGATCTTCACCGGTGCCGCCGCCGCCGCTGTTCGTGCCGCCTTCGAGCCGCCGCGAAGCCGTCTTCGGTATTCTGTCCTGCTGGACAGAGGTGTCTTCCCAAAAATTCTGCTACCAGCCACGGCCTCTTCGTGGTCTGCAATTTTTATGGTGAGTTCCTATCTTCCACTCCATCATCCAAAAAACAATTCAGGTCCAAAATTCTTCGTTTAGTATTTTTCCATTTTCGTGCATCTTTCATTCCCAGATCTGTTTTGTCTCTGTCTACAGTGACAACAGCCTGTGTTTCTAACCTCCGACCCTCTTTTTAATTTTTTCAAACCCTCCCAATTTTACTGAGAGTTCTGTCTATCATCCCCTACATCCACCATTTTTTTTGATTTTTTATCTGGCCTATATCTATTTTTCAAAATTCGTGTTCTATCTCAGCTATAGTGCCTTTAGTCCAATTCCAGATCCGACCCACTATTAGTGAAAAAATCCTATCAATTCGTAACCACATCCAAACTTGGCCAAACCATTTTTTCCGTCTTCCTAGCTCAATTTCCTAAACCTTTGATGAAGACATCAAGAGCTGAATCAGACATCTACCCTGCGGTCAATGACAGTTCTCAGAGGATAGCCCTGTAGATCTGAGAGTTAAGCCACTGTACAATAGCAACCTTCAAAATTCGCCAATTAGAAGTGCAGGCTTTGTTATTTTTCTGTAATTATAAAGAGTTGAAGCCCTTCGAAGCAGCTTTCCAACGGCGCCAGTTTCGTCACATTCCGACGTCGGGGCTGATCGCAGCGTCTGTTCTCGCCGGAGCGCACGTCGGAAAACAGAACCCGCAGATCCGTGGCCGGTCATTCCGACCGGTGCTGAACGGAGCCGCTTGGCCTCCGGCCGGCGAACCACCGTGCCGCCAGCCCAGGGAACACTTCCACAAGTGTCCCCACCATAGTGGTGACACCGGGTCCCGCACGGTCCCTCCGAACAGCACGTGGGCCCCACCGTCACGTGTTCGGGTGCTGCCGAATCAACGCGTGAAGTCGCCCGTCAACCCGAATTCGGTCCTCCCGGACCCCATTGTGTAGCCCTTTACCTCCCTGTGTGGAGTGGGCAGCGATTTGTATTGCTGTAATCTTGTGTATTATTGTTCCGGGAGTACGAGTTTCGACCGGGTCCGTCGTCCCCATGCCGAGCGCGTGGAGGTATCGTCCTCGCTCCTTACTTGGCATTTTGCTTAATTTCATATATGCTTGTTTATGCCACTGCTAGAGAGCATGTGTAGGGATATCTAGCTCGCTTTATATGTTCATTACCGCTACTGCAAGAGAGTACGTGACCGTCCCGTGACCCGATCCGGGCACAAAAGAGAGCCGATCACCCTAGCTCATTGCCGGTTTCTCAACCGCGCGCATCCGACGCATCCCTCGTTAAGGGGCAATCACGAGCTTGTCGTTTCCGTGGTCTCGTCCCGCATCAATTTGGTATCAGAGCAAGTTGAGTCTAGGGTGGCAAAAAAAAAGTATCTTTTGCATTGCATCCCAATAACCCGGTATATCAAAAGGTGTTGTCCGAACGTTAGGCTACGCCTATCGGGAAGGTCGCACACTTGCGCGAGTGGTCTTCGGATCGGTTATCTCCGCCGCGTACCGAGTTTTGGTTATGTCTAGGTGCATTAGTTAGCATCACATTTTACTTTTAAACTTAAAAAAAAAATGGTCTTGTATCTCTATTCCTAGGGGACCCAACCCCATCTTTACAACCATGGCCGCATCCCGAGCCTATAGTCCCGATGAAGTGGGCGCAATGTTCCAAGCCATGATGGGACAAGTGCAAAGGTTTAGTACAAGCCTAGATCGGTTTAGTACTAGCCTAGATCGGTCTATCGGGGTAGATTGGTTGTTCCCGGAGCCACCCCATGGACCCCTTCACCACGAGAAGGACATTCCTTCCTCACCCATGAGAGCTCCAATGTCATCACTCTCTATTTCCGAACTTGATTCGGAACCATCTCATTTGGAACTACCAAAGCCCGAGCCACCCGTATTTCTAACGGGTACTCTTTATATAGCCGAGCCACTTCTTAGATGGCTCAAAGAAGGCTCGGTCCCACATCCCTTTCCATCCATGGACCCCACCCTACCATTAGTGCCGGTCAACTCCTTCCATACCACATTTCGATCTAGTCACCATGTTGACACGTTAGACGATCTTGTCATGGGATTAGATTCACAATGGAAGTTGACGCATCTTTTGGCCCGAGGCTTTGACCAACCCGCTAGTCTTAGCTTCACCCATCCGGCCTTAGGCTCCATTACCTCCGTGTGCACTGTGGGGTGTGTCACCACGGAGATTCTTCTACTCCTCCCGATGCCGGCCGAGTCCGACTTCGTTCCCTTTTGCCCAAGGGACGAATCCTATTTTCTACACATGTCCGTCGTCCCACCGATCATAATGTATGACGGTGACTTTGAATTCCAAACTTGGGACCATGTCATGTTGGAACCCACTTCATGGGGTCACACCTTCTTCGACCCTTTTGACCCCTTCACTAGTGAACCTCCCGAGTTTTCATACTCACTACCCTTCTTCCGTGGAGTTCACTATCATGCCTTTTCCACTCGGGCCAAGCAACCACTACATAGCCAAAGTTCCGAACCATCATTTGGGGGTAACAGAGATTTTGGTTTCTCCGACCCACCAAAACCCATCTCCGGTACACCCACATCCGGCCCTTCCACACCCGGCTTCCCTAGCCCTCTCAAGTCTCCCAAATCCAAAGGGGCGTCCATGCATGACTGGGTCATACTTGGCCATTTAGGTGTTCTCCATGCCACCCATCTCCGGTTACATAACATGCATGCATGGCACACGTTCGGGTGTCCTGGTCCGCCGTCACCCATGTACGGATCGGACTAACATTAGGTATGTCTAGGGTCATATATGAGTCGGTATTGTCTCTTCTTTGTGTGGTTTATTTGTGTGATTTGTTTTGTGTGTAGTTTGAGAGTCTGCATGTGTCTTGTGCAAGCTCGTTGTCCTTCTCTTATGAGTAAGAGGCGATTGGACTCACTCGATGAGTATGGGGTCGGTTCTACATCTATACCCGAATCAGTCACCTACAGGGACTCAGCGGTGATTCCTAGTGAGTCTTCGAGCCGCCACCTCCCTTTTTAAGAGTGCCCCATTCGGAGTGTCCACCTTTAGCCTATAGCAGTCTGCGCATATCGAGTATATATGGAATGAGCAGGTGACGATCACTTGGAGTGGAGCGTCCCCGCGTTACCTGACACGGTGACGGATCCGCCGGAGTACTCGAGCATCCCTACCCCTACTCGACGGGGTCGAGTTCCTCCCACCCGGGGAGAGTTGATGGGAATCGACAACGAGCCTGTACTTTTCTTTTACATTTTTGTCCTTTTAGTTTGTGTTTATATCCTTGGGAAAGTATGTACATAAATGTAAGGCTATATAAGCCAAGGAGTCATTCCCATGGATTGAGTGGGTTTTTATGCAATTATGTAGTAGGACCAGCAAGGGGGCCCTCAGCCCTTTCCCATTGGTCCATGTCACCTTGTGGGCCTGGTCAACCTTCCTAGGTGGACATCTAGAAGGGTGGGCGGGTCATATGGACACATGGGGTTAAAGGGGTCAACATTCTAATAGGTTGGCCAGCTACCCCATTCAACCTTACACATGGTCAATGGTGCGCCCCCTTCCCCTTGATTTTTTTATTTGTTTTTATTTGTTATTCACACCTCACCCCAGCCCTTCAATCCCCATCCCTAGATCCAAGGGTGCACAATTGATTTGATTGGAGTCATATATAAGATTGTATTTTCATGTAAAAATCAATGAAAAAATCAGAAATTTGTTGAATGTTCAAGGAGCCTCCTTGCGCCCCCTTCCTCTCCCCCTGGTTTCCTCTCCTCAAACCTCCAGTTCTAGAGT
The DNA here is from genome assembly GCA_022559845.1 of Amorphophallus konjac. Taxonomy (NCBI): domain Eukaryota; kingdom Viridiplantae; phylum Streptophyta; class Magnoliopsida; order Alismatales; family Araceae; genus Amorphophallus; species Amorphophallus konjac. Next base: position 29,046,326 of record CM040125.1, read on the forward strand.
GTATCCCTCTTCTATCATCCCCTCTCAACCTCTGATCTTCACCGGTGCCGCCGCCGCCGCTGTTCGTGCCGCCTTCGAGCCGCCGCGAAGCCGTCTTCGGTATTCTGTCCTGCTAGATAGAGGTGTCTTCCCAAAAATTCTGCTACCAGCCACGGCCTCTTCGTGGTCTGAAATTTTTATGGTGTGCTCCTATCTTCCACCCCATCATCCACAAAAAAATTTAGGTCCAAAATTCCTCGTTTAGTATTTTTCCATTTTCATTCTTCTTTTATTCCCAGATCTGTTTTGTCTCTGTCTATAGTGACAACAGCCTGTGTTTCCCACCTCCGACCCTCTTTTTGATTTTTCCAAACCCTCCCAATTTTATTGGGAGTTCCGTCCATCATCCCCTACATCCACCCCTTTTCCTGATTTTTTATCTGCCCTCTATCCATTTTTCAAAATTCGTGTTCTATCTCAGCTATAGTGCCTTTAGTCAGATTTCAGATCCGACCCACTGTTAGTGAACAAATCCTATCAACTCATAGCCACATCCAAACTTGTCCAAACCCATTTTCCGTCTTCCTGGCTCAATTTCCTACACCTTTGATGAAGACCTCAAGAGCTGAATAGGACATCTACCCTACGGTCAACGACAGTTCTCATAGGACAGCCCTGCAGATCTGAGAGTTAAGCCACTGTACAACAGCAACATTCAAAATTCGCCAATTGGAAGTGCAGGCTTTGTTATTTTTCTGTAATCATAGAGAGTTGAAGCCCTTTGAAGCAGCTTTCCAACGGTGCCAGTTTCGTCGCATTCCAACGTCGGGGCTGATCGCAGCGTCCATTCTCGCCGGAGCGCGCGTCGGAAAATAGAACCGGCAGATCCGTGGCCGGTCATTTCGACCGGAGCCGAACGGAGCCGCCTGGCCTCCGGCCGGCGAACCAGCATGCCGCCAGCCCAGGGAACACTTCCACAAGTGTCCCCACCACAGTGGTGACACCGGGTCCCGCCCGGTCCCTCCGAACAGAACGTGGGCCCCACCGTCACGTGCTCGGGTGCTGCCGAATCAACGCGAGAAGCCGCCCGTCAACCCGAATTCGGTCCTCCCGGACCCCATTGTGTAGCCCTTTACCTCCCTACGTGGAGTGGGCAGTGATTTGTATTGCTGTAATCTTGTGTATTATTGTTCCGGGAGTACGAGTTTCGGCCGGGTCCGTCGTCCCCACGCCGAGCGCGTGGAGGTATCGTCCTCGCTCCTTACTTGGCATTTTGCTTAATTTCATATGTGCCTGTTTATGCCACAGCTAGAGAGCATGTGTAGGGATATCTAGCTCACTTTATATGTTCATTACCACTGTTGTGAGAGAGTACATGACCGTCCCGTGACCCGATCCGGGCACAAAAGAGAGCCGATCACCCTAGCTTATTACCAGTTTCTCAACCGCGCACATCCGAGACTTCCCTCGTTAAGGGGCAATCACGAGCTTGTCGTGTCCGTGGTCTTGTCCCACATCATTGAGGATCACCCAGGGAATTGGGATCTTATTCTACCCCAGGCAGAGTTTGCATATAACAACTCAGTGAATAGGTCTATAGGGATGAGCCCTTTTGAAGCCGTGCATGGGTACAAGCCTAGAAAGCCTACAGATCTCATTCCTTTACCTACACATGCTAGAGTGTCTATTAGTGCTGAGTCTTTTACCCAATACATGAAAGAATTGCATGAGAAAATCCGCAACTACATCAACAAAAGCAATGAGGTGTATAAGAAATCGGTCGATTCCCACCGACGCCACCAGGAATTTCGTGTAGGTGATTATGTGATGGTGAGAACTGAGAGACTATTCCATAGGAATGTCTCCAAACTGAGATCGCGTGGATCAGGCCCCTTCCATGTTCTGAAGCGGATCGGCACGAATGCTTACGTGTTGGACCTCCCCGAGGAGTACGGAGTAAGTCCCACATTCAATGTGGCTGACTTGGTGCCATACAGGGGTCCCACGGTGACACCTAGTGAGGAAATTGAGCTTGTTCCACCCCTTGAGAGAGCCACCACCCGTGAGAAAGTTCCACCAGCCCAGAGGGGCCAACGTGAGCAAGTAGAGCGGATATTGGATGAACAGGTCACCGTCACCCGGAGCAAAGCATACGAGCGATACTTGGTCAGGTGGAAGGGCCGGCCCCCTTCGGATGACTCGTTTCGGATGAACAGGTCACCGTCACCCGGAGCAAAGCATACGAGCGATACTTGGTCAGGTGGAAGGGCCGGCCCCCTTCGGATGACTCGTTGGTGAGCAGGGAGGATCTTCAGCAGCTAGACCCCGACCTCCTGGCGTGCTATCGCAGTCGGGTGGACCATTTCTCGATAGAGTCGAACTCTTCACAGCCCGGGGGAGTTGATGGGGACATCACCCATGATTCCCTCTGGCTCGACACCTCTCTCCCTCCCGGAGATGGGTAGGATGCGGCTCCACGACTGGACGGGCCCACCTCGACACTTGGGCTTGCTATGTGGGTTCTGTTGATGTATTTTCTCCTTTCAGTTGAGTCATTTTGATGTAATTTACCTTTGTTTGAGTCAAGTCCCTAGGTTATCATGTTATTGACCTAAGTTTGTGTCATCATGTTGGGCTAGAGTGTCATATGGGCCCATTTAGGTGGGCCTGGCCCAGGGGCGCCCTCCCCCTTCCCCCATCTCTTTGCTTATTTGTTTTTTGCACTTATCAGAGGGACTTTTTGTAAATGTTGGGATCCCTATAAATAGGACCCCAACTCCACTTGAGATGGGTAATGAAGTATTGAGTAAAGTTATCCACTAGCATTGTCTCCTCTCTCTCTCTCTCTCTAGCTCTCTCTTCTCTCTCTCACACTAAAGGGGGCGAACCCCTCTCTCTCTCCTCCTCTCTCTCTCTCCCTTGGGCGAACCTGCCCCTTCACCTCCCCCACTTGCCACATCAGCCCCACCCCATTAAACACAACCCTTCACCTCCCAAGACTCATAAACCCCATTTGCTCCCACCACTCCCCAAGCAACCCTTCCCCTTCCCCATACAACCTTCCATCTTCCCAAGAGAGAATCCCCCTCTCCCAAGCACCTCTTCCCCTCCCCAAGGTAACCCCTCCCCTTCCCTAGGCATCCATTAACACTATCATTCAATCCTCCACCCAATTCAAAGGCCATCCCCCCCATTTCCCCAAGCCATTTCGCACCCACCTCCAACCCCTAGACCCTTGCGCACCCACCCCCTCTCCCCTGCTAGCTCCGCCCCTACCTTCCTCCCTCACCTCCCCTTGCCACCTCTCAACCATTCCCCACCACCAAAGCAACCATATCTCCTACCCTTCCACCAAAGAAACCCCCCCTTTCAACCCTTTTCTCTTCAAACCCGTGTGCAGCTGAAGCCCTACAGGTCGACCCCCTGTTGCAGTGCCTCCCACGACCACTTCCCGGAGCTTCTGGGAGCGTGGCCTACATCGACGGAAATCCCTTCCAGTCGTCTTCGCAGGCGAGTTGGTTTCGTCTCAATCCGAGGTCGGAGCTGCCCGGGAGAGCCATTCTTCGCCAACTGTGCAGAACCAGTCCGGCCTGCCACCAGAAGTGACTTGCAGAGGTTCCTGTGATCACCCCCGTGCTCACTTGGCGCGCTCCTTTGCCAGAGAAAAGGTCCACTTTCCCTCTGTCCAACGCAGCCAGCGGGGCCTCATTCGGAGCTCGGAGCCATTTGTTCCAAATTATCTCCTGCCGGGATGCTGTTCAGGTCAGTCCGGGTCTGCCCCGACACCTCCCCGCTTCTCGAACAACTGCGCTCTTCCCTGACCTCCGCCGGTGCCGTTCTGTCTTGCTGCTTGAAGAAGACTTGCCCACGGTCATGCACGTCCTGGTCCCGCATCATTTGGACTTCAGGAGAGGGTGTGGCAGCTTCATCCATCTGCTGTTTCAACCTGGGTGCAATCCGAGCCAGTTCGCAGGGACCCTGTTCCAGAGTCCGCCCCTGCCGGTGACGACTTCGGACCCGCCCCCAAAAATTCACAGTCGTACCTGGGTCTGTCAGCGACGTATTGGCGCCAGTCTCATCGAGTTCCGAGTCCGGGAGAGCTCACAGCGGTGACTACACCGACCCCCTGTCTTGCTGTCCCAGAACCGGCAAGGTGCCCCGACGTCGCGATTCGAGCAAACCTCCCCTCCCCGCCTGGCTGGCTTAACGCCCCTCCCTGTGCGGAGGTAGTGTTTGATTTGTAATACAGAAATCCCCATCCCAAGTCCACCCTCCTGTGTGAGGCGTAGTGATTGTAACTTTTAAACAGGGTTCAAGCTTCATCGCCGCAGTGTGCGGGGAACCCACACTTCCCCGCTCGCCCTCGTCTCCGAACGGGGTTGGTTTCCTCAAACCAACCAGGGTAAGCTCTGAACTTTGCTCCTCTTTTAGTACTTGTTCATCTAATATCCGTGGAATTGCTCCGTTGAGCAAGAGAGAGAGCGCCCGCCCCGTGTGTTCCCCTTACGAGCGGTCACCGTGGGCTGTGAGAGAGAGGGACCTAGTGCCCCAATTGGCACCCAGCCAGCCCCTTAAGAGTGGGCTTCGTACCCTTGGGAGGGAAACCCTAGCCCTGCTGGCACTCTACCAGCTAGGGTCTTGATCCATCATCTCCACTCGGCATCACCGAGTCACCCGGGTTCGTGTGTGTGCGACGGCGGTTCGGTCCCGATCGTGAAACTTCGCTATTTTGTGATTGTGCTTGCGGAATAGGTCCAAGGATCTTTGTCCCTTTGCTGCAAACCCCCTTAGTGTGTCACATCAAGTGGTATCAGAGCAAGTTTTAGACTTGTCTCTACAAGCCTAGGTCCTAAGGCCATTGCATTGTCATCACCCGTGAGTCGTTCATCTCCTCGTTGTGCATGTCTACCCGTAGTGGTGCCTTGTATCGGGCCGACCCCTCATCCTCGGCTCCCCCTATGAATTCCAATTCCCAAGGCAACCAAGACATCCCTAGGGAGGCACCCCAAGATCCGATGGATCGGTTTGATGCTGTCCTTGATACCATCATGGAACGGTTAGATGGTTTTTCCATCCGTCTGGAGAGACTTGAGGAAGCTAGGGTCCCACCTAGAAACCATGCCCAAAGAGCTCCCCCTCCACGAGCTGAACTTGATAGGGAAGACCTAGAGAATGACTTTTACCATGAGCATGAGAGGCCCCTACAACCTCGGCGCAATGAGAGGCGACCCCGAGAGGATCCAGACGATTTCCTCTTAAGGATGATTAAGGTAGAGGCTCCAAAATTTGATGGGGCCCATAACCCAAGTGCCTATGAAGAGTGGGAACATGGCATGGACCAATACTTTGATTGGTATCCAATGACCGAGGAAAGGAAAGTTAGGTTGGCTAAGATGCACCTTCTCAAACTAGCCAAAACCTATTGGTTAAAGGTAGAAAGCCAAAGGAGGATTAGGAGGGAAGAACCCATTGACAATTGGCTTGACATGAAGATCCAACTCAGGAGCAAATACCTTCCCAATTCCTATAGTCAACTACTCCTCGATGAGTGGCAAAGTCTTACCCAGGAAGGGAAGACTGTGGAGGAGTACATTGAAAAATTTGACTCCTATCTCCTAAGGTGTGGAGTCGTCGAGGAACCGGCCGTCACTCTGTCCCGATTTAGAAACGGTCTTCTACCCCACATCAAACGGGAGCTCTTCATGAGGGACGTGCATAGCCTTGAAATAGCCTATCAAATAGCCCGTGATGTGGAGAGATTTTCTAGGAATCCTAGGTTTGCCTCCCCTAGAACGGCCGATGTCAGGAGTCCGGGTCCCCGACCCAACCTTCCTCCCTTATTAAAGACCCCTATCCCCAGTGGGGGAACTCCTACTCGGACTTACCCTCAACCAACCAATCCCACCCCTACAAGGGCTACCCCACCCAACCCTCCTCCCCGAAGAGAGGAACCCCCCAAAGGAACAACCCCAGGGAGTAGCTCGGTAAAATGCTTTCGATGCCATGGTTATGGCCACATCGCCACCCAATGTCCGTCCAAAGGATTGTCCAGCCTTATCATTGAAGGAGGGCCTACCCCGTCCCAAGGAGAACATGAGAGCATGGTGGAGGAGTATGAGGCTGCCCTAGGTTGGGAAGAGGAGTATGAGGAACAACTCTATGAAACAAGCTTAGATCACGACCTTCCTCCCACCGACTCCCACTTAGGTGTGATTAGGTGCACCCTCACCAAACCACAAGAGGAAGATTGGCGTAGGACCTCCATTTTTCACACCTACCTCAAGATGGGGAGCCATGTTAGGAAAGTGATCCTAGATAATGGGAGTTGTGTCAACGCCGTGTCTCCTGACACCGTTAAGCTTCTTGGGCTTACTACCACACCCCACCCCAAGCCATACCGGGTCTCTTGGATTAACAATCACTCCATCCCGGTCAACACTTGTTGCCTTGTCCCCATCACCTTCTCATCCTATCAAGGACAAGTTTGGTGTGACATTATACCCATGGAAGTAGGGAGCATCCTTCTAGGAAGACCCTGGATTTATGACGTCAATGCAACCATCCTAGGAAAGCCTAACACATGCACTTTTGAACATGAGGGGAAAACCATCCGCCTCAATCCCTCCCCACCTCGAAAGGAACCTCCCTCCAAGGGGCTTCTCCCTTCACCACAATCCAAACCACCACAAAACCCAGGGATCCCACACCCACCAACCCCACCAGCTTCCCAAGAACCTACCCAAGAAAAGCCAACTGGAAAAACCAAGGGTCTGCATCTCATCACGAGAAGAGAATTGGAGGAGGAGGTTGCCCAAGGAACACCCTTGTGTGCTGTAGTCATATGCCTTGGAGAGTCAACTCCCTCCAACCCCCACCCCGTGGAAATACACCCTCTCCTGGAAGAATTTAAGGATGTGTTCCCCGATGAGCTCCCTGACCAATTGCCACCCATGAGGGATGTTCAACATGCTATCGACCTCGTCCCAGGAGCCACCCTCCCAAACCTTCCCCACTATCGCCTCAACCCCACAGAGCATGCAGAATTGAGGAGGCAAGTGGAAGAACTTATTAGGAAAGGCTTTCTCCGCCTTAGCAAAAGCCCTTGTGCTGTCCCGGCCCTTCTCACACCCAAGAAAGATGGGACATGGCGAATGTGTATCGATAGCAGGGCCATCAACAAGATTACCGTCAAATATAGGTTCCCCATACCTAGGCTTGACGATATGCTCGACATGCTAGCCGGAGCCACCATTTTTTCCAAAATAGATCTTAAAAGTGGCTACCATCAGGTTAGGATAAGGTCAGGAGATGAATGGAAAACAGCCTTTAAAACCAAAGATGGACTCTATGAATGGCTAGTGATGCCTTTTGGGCTATCAAATGCCCCGAGCACCTTTATGCGCCTTATGACGGAGGTCCTTAGACCTTACATTGGAGTTTTCTTGGTGGTCTATTTTGATGACATCCTTATCTACAGCCAGTCCAAGGAAGCCCACCTCAGCCATCTTAGGCAGATCTGCACTACCCTTAGGAAAGAGAGTCTCTTCGCCAACTTGGGAAAATGTCATTTCATGACCAAATCCATTACTTTCCTTGGATATGTGGTTTCCACTGAGGGAGTGTCCATGGACCCCGAAAAGGTCCAAGCTATCCTTGACTGGCCAGAGCCCCGCACTCTCCATGAAGTCCGGAGTTTCCATGGGTTGGCCACCTTCTATCGGAGATTTATCCGTGGGTTCAGCATGGTCACAGCCCCCATCACAGATTGCCTTAAAAAGGGGACGTTTGCGTGGACCAAGTCTGCTTCTAGGGCCTTCCAAGAGCTCAAGGAAAGGATGACCCAAGCCCCGGTATTATGCCTCCCCGACTTTTCCAAAGTCTTTGAGGTGACTTGTGATGCCTCCGGGGTAGGGATTGGCGGGATCCTCAGCCAAGAGGGACACCCAGTGGCCTACTTTAGTGAGAAATTGTGTGATGCCAGGGCAAAATACTCCACCTATGACAAAGAATTTTATGCCGTGGTGCAATCCCTCCGACATTGGAGGCATTATCTCTTGCCCAAAGAGTTTGTCATATTTTCTGACCACGAGGCCCTAAAATATCTCAACTCCCAACAGAAACTGAATGCCCGACATGCCCGCTGGGTCGAATACATCCAGTCCTACACTTTTGTGATCAAGCATAAGGCTGGGAGTGAGAATCGTGCCGCAGATGCACTCAGTAGGAGGGTCTCCTTGTTGGCTACCATTCGGGTGGAAGTCATAGGGTTTGAGAGAGTCAAGAATGAGTACCCTGATTGCCCGGATTTTGGGCCTATCCATACCACCCTGACCACCCAATCACCTAGGGAACACCAAGGTTTCATCCTAGAGGACGGGTTCATCTTCAAAGGCCATAGACTTTGCATACCGAGAACATCCCTGCGGGATTTCCTAGTCTGGGAGTTGCATGCTGGAGGCCTGGCTGGACATTTTGGAGTGCACAAGACCATTGCTATGGTTGAGGGTCAGTTCTACTGGCCAAGTCTCAAGAGGGATGTAGCCAAAATTGTGGGACAATGTCGCATATGTGCCTCAGCCAAACAGATAAAACAAAACACTGGCCTATATACCCCACTCCCTGTCCCTGATCGTCCTTGGCAGGATTTAAGCATGGATTTTGTCTTGGGTCTACCTAGAACTCAGAAGAAGCATGATTCCATCTTTGTCGTAGTGGACAGATTTTCAAAAATGGCCCACTTCATCCCCTGCTCAAAAACCTCTGATGCCTCCCATGTGGCCCGCCTATTCTTCGATGAAGTAGTTCGCCTCCATGGCCTACCCAAAACCATCATTTCTGATAGGGATGTCAAATTCACCAGCTATTTCTGGAAGACCCTCTGGCACCTAATGGGGACCCTTCTCAAGTTTTCCACAGCCTATCACCCTCAAACCGATGGCCAGACCGAAGTCGTCAATCGGAGTCTTGGGAATCTCCTTCGGTGTCTTGTTGAGGATCGCCCAGGGAATTGGGATCTTATTCTACCCCAGGCAGAGTTTGCATACAACAACTCAGTGAATAGGTCTATAGGGATGAGCCCTTTTGAAGCCGTGCATGGGTACAAGTCTAGAAAGCCTACAGATCTCATTCCTTTACCTACACATGCTAGAGTGTCTATTAGTGCTGAGTCTTTTGCCCAACACATGAAAGAATTGCATGAGGAAATCGGCAAACACATCAACAAAAGCAATGAGGTGTATAAGAAATCGGTCGATTCCCACCGACGCCACCAGGAATTTCGTGTAGGTGATTATGTGATGGTGAGAACTGAGAGACTATTCCCTGGGAATGTCTCCAAACTGAGATCGCGTGGATCAGGCCCCTTCCAAGTTCTGAGGCGGATCGGCACGAATGCTTACGTGTTGGACCTCCCCGAGGAGTACGGAGTAAGTCCCACATTCAATGTGGCTGACTTGGTGCCATACAGGGGTCCCACGGTGACACCTAGTGAGGAAATTGAGCTTGTTCCACCCCTTGAGAGAGCCACCACCCGTGAGAAAGTTCCACCAGCCCAGAGGGGCCAACGTGAGCAAGTAGAGCGGATATTGGATGAACAGGTCACCGTCACCCGGAGCAAAGCATACGAGCGATACTTGGTCAGGTGGAAGGGCCGGCCCCCTTCGGATGACTCGTGGGTGAGCAGGGAGGATCTTCAGCAGCTAGACCCCGACCTCCTGGAGCGTTATCGCAGTCGGGTGGACCATTTCTCGACAGAGTCGAGCTCTTCACAGCCCGGGGGAGTTGATGGGGACATCACCCATGATTCCCTCTGGCTCGACACCTCTCTCCCTCCCGGAGATGGGTAGGATGCGGCTCCACGACTGGACGGGCCCACCTCGACACTTGGGCTTGCTATGTGGGTTCTCTTGATGTATTTTCTCCTTTCAGTTGAGTCATTTTGATGTAATTTACCTTTGTTTGAGTCAAGTCCCTAGGTTATCATGTTATTGACCTAAGTTTGTGTCATCATGTTGGGCTAGAGTGTCATATGGGCCCATTTAGGTGGGCCTGGCCCAGGGGCGCCCTCCCCCTTCCCCCATCTCTTTGCTTATTTGTTTTTTGCACTTATCAGAGGGACTTTTTGTAAATGTTGGGATCCCTATAAATAGGACCCCAACTCCACTTGAGATGGCTAATGAAGTATTGAGTAAAGTTATCCACTAGCATTGTCTCCTCTCTCTCTCTCTAGCTCTCTCTTCTCTCTCTCACACTAAAGGGGGCGAACCCCTCTCTCTCTCCTCCTCTCTCTCTCTCCCTTGGGCGAACCTGCCCCTTCACCTCCCCCACTTGCCACATCAGCCCCACCCCATTAAACACAACCCTTCACCTCCCAAGACTCATAAACCCCATTTGCTCCCACCACTCCCCAAGCAACCCTTCCCCTTCCCCATACAACCTTCCATCTTCCCAAGAGAGAATCCCCCTCTCCCAAGCACCTCTTCCCCTCCCCAAGGTAACCCCTCCCCTTCCCTAGGCATCCATTAACACTATCATTCAATCCTCCACCCAATTCAAAGGCCATTCCCCCCCATTTCCCCAAGCCATTTCGCACCCACCTCCAACCCCTAGACCCTTGCGCACCCACCCCCTCTCCCCTGCTAGCTCCGCCCCTACCTTCCTCCCTCACCTCCCCTTGCCACCTCCCAACCATTCCCCACCACCAAAGCAACCATATCCCTTACCCTTCCACCAAAGAAACCCCCCCTTTCAACCCTTTTCTCTTCAAACCCGTGTGCAGCTGAAGCCCTACAGGTCGACCCCCTGTTGCAGTGCCGCCCGCGACCACTTCCCGAAGCTTCTGGGGGCATGGATTACATCAACGGAAAGCCCTTCCAGTCGTCTTCGCAGGCGAGTTGGTTTCATCTCAATCCGAGGTTGGAGCTGCCCGGGAGAGCCATTCTTCACCAACTGTGCAGAACCAGTCCGGCCTGCCACCAGAAGTGACTTGCAGAGGTTCCTGCGATCACCCCCATGCTCACCTTGGTGCACCGCTTGGCCAGAGAAAAGGTCCACCTGCCCTCTGTCCAACGCAGCCAGCGGGGCCTCATTCGGAGCTCGGAGCCATTTGTTCCAAATTATCTCCCGCCGGGACGCTGTTCAGGTCAGTCTGGGTCTGCCCCGACACCTCCCCGCTTCTCGGACAACTGCGCTCAGCCCCGACCTCCGCCGGAGCTGTTATTTCTTTCTGCTTAAAGAAGACTCACCCACGGTCGTGCACGACCTGGTCCCGCATCATTTGGACTTCGGGAGAGGGTGTGGTAGCTTCATCCATCTGCTGTTTCAACCTGGGTGCAGTCCGAGCCAGTTCGCAGGGACCCTGTTCCAGAGTCCGCCCCTGCCGGTGACGACTTCGGACCCGCCCCCAAAAATTCACAGTCGTACCTGGGTCTGTCAGAGATGTATTGGCGCCAGTCTCATCGAGTTCCGAGTCCGGGAGAGCTCACAGCTGCGACTACACCGACCCCCTATCTTGCTGTCCCAGAACCGGGCAGAACCGGCAAGGTGCCCCGACGTCGCGATTCGAGCAAACCTCCCCTCCCCGCCTGGCTGGCTTAACGCCCCTCCCTGTGCGGAGGTAGTGTTTGATTTGTAATACAGAAATCCCCATCCCAAGTCCACCCTCCTGTGTGAGGCGTAGTGATTGTAACTTTTAAACAGGGTTCAAGCTTCATCGCCGCAGTGTGCGGGGAACCCACACTTCCCCGCTCGCCCTCGTCTCCGAACGGGGTTGGTTTCCTCAAACCAACCAGGGTAAGCTCTGAACTTTGCTCCTCTTTTAGTACTTGTTCATCTAATATCCGTGGAATTGCTCCGTTGAGCAAGAGAGAGAGCGCCCGCCCCGTGTGTTCCCCTTACGAGCGGTCACCGTGGGCTGTGAGAGAGAGGGACCTAGTGCCCTAATTGGCACCCGGCCAGCCCCTTAAGAGTGGGCTTCGTACCCTTGGGAGGGCAACCCTAGCCCTGCTGGCACTCTACCAGCTAGGGTCTTGATCCATCATCTCCACTCGGCATCACCGAGTCACCCGGGTTCGTGTGTGTGCGACGGCGGTTCGGTCCCGATCGTGAAACTTCGCTATTTTGTGATTGTGCTTGCGGAATAGGTCTAAGGATCTTTGTCCCTTTGCTGCAAACCCCCCTTAGTGTGTCACATCAGTGTGGGAATCCATGGCTCGCGGGGACTTATGGAGGTCCCTGGTGTGATTTCCTAGTCGGCCCCAAGGAATATAGAGATGAGAGGTCCGCACACCAAGGTAGGAAAATGCAATCTAATGCATGAACATATGCATGAACCTATGCGCACCGGAGTGCATGCAAAATTCTAACCTAGAGTCTAGCAAACAAGTATGCACACAATGATATGAGTATGTGGATCAACCAGGGAGGAGACCAGATAGCACCCAAGCACAAAGATCACAGCAAAAACTGCGGAAAGAAAATGCACCTCGGGATGTGTACCTGTCTGGAGTATGTAAGGGTCTGGGAGACCTGCGTCAGAAGTAAGTGACGGTCGAATACCAGACCGTCAGAAGCAGTGTAACGCAGGGACCGAAGACCGTCAGAGGAGCCAGGGAACTATAAACAATATAAAATAAAAGGGAAATCCGGGGAAAACCAGGACAAGGAAATGACGGCAGGTTTAAACAGAGTTCAAAACATGATTGGCACAAGTTGTCCCACCGTGATCGCCAAAAAAAAGATGTTGATTTCTTTTTTTTCTTATGTGTGTGTGGAGTGTTTTGCAAAGAGGAAGCAATGTATAGATATGATGTGCAAATATCAATAATCTCAATCAACCTATGACCATGTAAACCATGAACCTAGGCAATCAGAACTGGCTCTAGCATGGGCAATGCTATCTCAATCGAACTAAACTAAGGAAAAGCAAAAACACACGTCGGAGTGTGGGGCAATGAAGATAAATAAAACACACCACGTGGGGTGGAACATGTAAAGGAAATAAGAGGTGTGAGAGAGGAAAGCTATGCCCAATACCAAGAACAAGGATGTGATCGCCACTAAGGTAAGAAAACAAGCCAAGAGACCTGAATAATACCTTAGAAATAGGTGGATGATGCACCCGCCCATGGGAGAAAGAAACCAATGCAACCTGCATATCTGTTGAATGTAACGGTCAATAGCCCGTGCGTCACAGTGAGTGTGACGGTCGCCCGACAAGCCGTTAGAGCCACCTGACGCGTCTGAACAAGACTGTCAGAAAACCTACAGAAACAACTTATGAATTCTCTAACTCCAAACCTTCCAGCCGGCTAGAAAGCCTGGGCCCCGTCTGATGAACTCTGTAAACCCTACCAAAGAACGAGAAACACAAGAAACAAACCCCAAATTAGCCCTTCAACAAGCGTAGCATCAATACTCAAATAAACCCAATATCATCCAAAGGAAAGGGGAATACCGGGGAAGTTTTAGTTTTTTAACCCCTCTGGGCATTTTAAAACGTAGGAGGATGTTTGAATGGTTGCAGACAAGAGAAGAACGTGAGAGAAGAGGAGGGACAATGCTATGATGAGAAGAGAAAAGGGAAGAACACAAGCATGCAAACTATGCACTTTAAAACTCAAAACCAAAGTACACCCTTGACTATGAAACAGATGGACGTGGAAGTAGACTCCTCTTGGATGAAGATGGCTCCTGAATGCGGCAGCACTTCGACGTAAACTCCAGATTTATACTCTTCAGGTCATGAAGTCAAGGGTTCTATTTATAGACCCTCCAACTCTCTGATCGAGCAGAAAATAATCCAGCAAGAAAGTAGGAAGATTCTCAGCAAACTCTTGAAGATAACACTCCCAAGAGTCCATAGAAAAAAATAGAAGGTTCTGAGGATCAGATTTGGAAGAGAAATCATCAGATCAAACCCTTATCTCGACCACGGAGTAGCAGAGAAAAGGCCAGAACTGCCAGGACTCTCTATTGGATGTAACGGCTGCACGACAGACCGTCACAGGAGTGTAACGCGCCTGGGAGAGACCGTCACACTAACCTTATCTTCTAAAGAGATAAGATCAACGGGGAAGTTTCAACCAATTGGACTCTAAAAGGATTGTAACGGCCAAGGGATGACGCGTTAGATGAATATAACGGTCGTACGACAGACCGTTAGAGTCAACGGATAAACACAAGAATATGCTTTGAAAGAAGGCTCAAACTTAAGGACTCTTCAAGGATGTAGCGGCCATGGGCTGATGCGTCAGAAGGGTGTAACGCCCCTGATGTGGACCGTTAGAGACAATAAAGATTTCAAGATGATTAAAAGGCTTGCCAATCTTCAACCAACGAAAATGCCGAGGAACCAGATTCAACCAAGAGGATAAGACCCATGAAATAGACCTCCAACTGATCAAGAGGGCTCAATGAAGAGTGAACAACTTGGAGCATCATATAGAGTGAACAAGGAGATGACCCGACTTATTGGTCATAAAACGGGTGTCAACAGCAGTAGGTCGAACGACAATAGGAGGAAGAGAGTTGCAGGCTCTCTCTCAGGCCACATATTGAAGGAGATGCAGCACGACGGAGAAAGAGGAAGCAAGCCTCCATTCTATGTAGCCGTAACAGCAGGACTAGGAAGAGGGAGAAGGCCCTCTCCTTCGTGGCAACGGCAGCGGGCAGTAGTAACACCGCCGCAGAGACAGCAGTAGGATGCAGGAAGGCGACGACGGAGGATCAATATGAGTAGCAGTAGTAGCCGGAGCTCGATCGATGGAGGGGTTCTTTATAGAGAAGGAAAACCTACGAGGTTTTAGAATCCTAATGAGATTTAAGTTTCCCCGTGCAGTCCCTCTCTATCTAAAACTGCAGCCGCTATCCTTATTGGGGTTCCAAACCCTAATTCTTCATGCAGCTCCCTCGATTGTGTTAAAGCAAAAGCCTTATATATATATATATATATATATGTAAAAGTGTTTATCCTAAACTAGCTCCGGTTTGTAAGGCCCATTAGTTCATGTATAAATTTGAGTGTTGAGGTTTGGGCTTTTGTCTATTAGGGCCCATATATATATATATAGGTTAAGGTTTTGTAGGAGGGTTTAGGTAATTAAGGCCTATATAAAGGTTAAGGCCTTTTGGATTCATTACTTTGGTTTTATAATTTGTTTAATTTGGCCCTTTGACTATTTAATTGGAGATTTCATTTATTTTTAGAAAATTTTATTCCTATATTTTATTAGGGTTACTACACCCTCCCCCACTTAAAAGAATTTGGTCCCCAAATTCTAATTGCGTATAAACATGGAGAGTGCAGGATACTTACAATGTTGAAATAGTTTAGGAAATTTCTTCTTTATAGATTCTTTAGTCTCCCATGTGGCTTCTTGTTCTGTGCACTTGCTCCATTATACCTTGACCATGCATGGGAATCGTCTTTTTCCTTAATGCACGG
This sequence comes from Amorphophallus konjac, assembly GCA_022559845.1. Lineage (NCBI taxonomy): Eukaryota > Viridiplantae > Streptophyta > Magnoliopsida > Alismatales > Araceae > Amorphophallus > Amorphophallus konjac. The sequence goes on from CM040125.1 coordinate 29,061,747, forward strand.
ACCTCGCGATCAAGGATCTTCAAAGGCTTTTGTTCATAAGTAAGATCCTTTTGTATCACCAGGTTGTCATGATCTATTATGTGGATCGGATCATAAACATACTTCTTGAGCATAGAAATACAAAATACATTGTGCACTTCGGATAGTTGTGGCGGCAAGGCGATCCAATAAGTAACCTCGTGAACTCTTTCTAGCACTTCAAAGGGACCGATATATCTGGGTGTAAGCTTGCCCTTAACACCAAATCTTCTAATGCCGTGGCCAGGGGAAATCTTATGGAAGACGTGATCTCCAATTTGAACTCGAGGTCTCTCCTTCTAGTATCGGCGTAAGTCTTCTGTCTAGACTAAGCCATCTTGAGTCTCTCTCTTATGAGTTGAATCTTCTCGGTAGTATCCCTTACCATCTCAGGGCCTAGTAGTTGCTTTTCGCCAACTTCGTCCCAGCATAAGGGTGATCGGAAACTCCTTCCGTATAATGCTTCAAAAGGTGCCACTTGGATACTTATTTGGTAACTGTTGTAATATGCAAACTCGACTAGGGGTAGATGATCATGCCAGTTTCCACCGAAATCAATGATACAAGCACGTAGCATGTCTTCCACAACTTGATTTGTTCTCTCAGTTTGACCATCCGTTTAAGGATGAAAAGCAGTACTGAAGTTGAGTCTCGTCCCCAACGAATGTTGTAGACCCTTCCAGAAATGAGAAGTGAAATGCGGGTCTCGATCAGACATGATCGAAACATGAACTCCATGCAATCTGACAACTTCTTTGATGTACAAGGTAGCAAGAACATCAACTGACCATCGGCTCTTTATTGGCAAGAAGTGAGCTGACTTGGTCAATCGATCTGCAATGACCCATATTCCATCATATCCTCCTTTATATTTAGACAGACCCATAATGAAGTCCATGCCGATATCCTCCCACTTTCACTTAGGAATATCTAAAGGATGTAGCTTACCTGTAAGCTTTTGGTGTTTTGCCTTGACTTCTTGGCATGTGAGACAGTGAGATACAAAGTCCGCTACCTCCCTTTTCATGTTGGGCCACCAAAAGGTCCGTTTCAACTCTTGGTACATCTTGGTACATCTGGGATGAATTGTGTACCTTGATCTGTGAGCTTCTTCTAAAATTTTCTTCTTCAATTCCAGACAATCCGGTACACAAGTCCTTTCTCGGAATAATAACCTTCCATCTAATGCTATCTTGAAATCAGGTTGCTCTTCTGACTTGCCTTTTATTTCTACCAGTACCGGGTCATTATCTTGGAGTCCTTGTATTTCGAAGAGTAGATCCGGTTGTATCCTCATGTGTGATAGAGTAATACACCCTTTCTCCTTGTTCGTGCTTATATCCAGCTTAGTGAATTGCTCCAGCAATTTGCATTCTTGGATCATGCAGTTGGCCAATAACGCTCTTGGCTTTCAACTAAGGGCATCAGCTACAGGATTACCATGTCCAGGATGGTATTGTATTGTGAATTCGAAGTCCTTGAGATATTCTAGCCAACACCTTTGTCTCATGTTCAATTCCTTCTGAGAAAATAGATATTTGAGACTCTTGTGATTGGAGTACACGGTGAACTGTTCTCCATAGAGATAGTGTCTCCAGATCTTTAAAGCAAATACTACCGCAGCCAACTCTAAGTCATGCACCGGGTAGTTCTTCTCATGCTTCTTTAATTTTCAGGAAGAGTAAGCAATGACTCTCCCTTGTTGCATTAACACACATCTGAGGCCAATGCCAGGCACATCGGTATATACCTCGAATTTCTCCCCTTCAATTGGTAATGCCAATACCGGGGCGGTTGTTAGATGATCCTTCAAGGCTTGAAAGCGCTTCTAGGATTCTTCATCCCACTTATAAGGAATCTCTTTGCGGGTCAGCCTAGTAAGAGAGACAGTGATCTTGGAGAAGTCCTTGATGAATTGCCTCTAATAGCCAGCTAGACCTAAGAAACTTCAGATCTCGATTGCACTGGTTGGTCTCTCCCAATTCTTCATAGCCTCGACTTTTGATGGGTCAACAGAAATCCCATCCTTCGAGATCACATGCCGATGCGACACCACCTTGGGGGTGGCAGCCACTCGACCAATGCTCCTTGGACCTATGACTTGCCAGCAATGCAACGTACCCGGCAATATCACTTAAGCAGACTCACCCGCGTAGCGCTCACTCGGGTCCGTAGGAGGACCGGCGAAGATGTTGAGGGTCCAAGGTAGGACCTTGATGTTCCAGGGTATGGCTAGCTTGGGGAGGACCCCTAGGGGCCAGGGATGCCCAATTTCATGGGCAGCCAGCACGCCAAGGGCGTGGGATATAAGGTTTCTCTCACAACTCGCCCGCTGTGGTCACTCACGTGATTGGCAATATAGTCCGAGCACTCAATCACCGACCGACAGTACTAAGATGCAATAATAAGCAAGCAAAATGATTCCAGTGGAGAAGTAGGATTAGGAGCTCACCTAATCGGCGTGAAAACACCGATCCCGTCCGGAGACGAGGGCGAGCGGGGAAGCGTGGGCTACCCGCACGCCGTGCCGATGACGCTTCGGTCGACGAACTGCTAATACAAGCACTACTCCCCTCGCAGGGGGGTTCGAGGTGGGGGTTAAGTGAATTACAACCAAACACTATCTCCATGTAGGGAGGGGCTGTAAGTCGGCCAGGCGGGGAGGGGGAGTGAAGCTAGAAGCCGATGTGTCGAGCTCCGCCGGTGCTGCCAGCTTCTGGAACAGCCAGACAGACAGTCGAAGACGACGCAGCCACGGTCTCTGTCGAGCTCAGAAAAGGTCGCAACTAGTGTCGAATCATTTTGACTTGACCCAGGATGACGCATGAATTTTCGTGGAATTTCCTGACGATGTCGCTGGCTGGGGCAGGGTCTGGAAGAGGGCTGGACCGCTCTGGCTCTGGTTGCTCCCAAAGTGGTGCTGCTGGTAGACGGGGGTGCCACAAACAGTACAGTGCTTTGTTGAAGGCGAGACCAGAGCCGTTGCGATCGTGGTCAAGTCTTCTTCGAGCCAAGACTGACGGGGCCATTGGCAGATGTTGGAGCTGATCGTGAAGGCCAGAAAAGTGGGGGGGTATCAGTTCAGGCTCAGGGAAACTGACCTTGCGCACCGTGCGAGGAAAATATGGAACTCTTGACTCCGAGGTCCAAAATTAGCTCTACTTCTTGGAGATGACAGAAGACTTAAAGGAGAAGCTCTCATCCCAACGTCGCCCCAAGAATCTCAGGGTGATGGACGTGGAAGCCTCTGCAAGTCACTACTGGTCATCTGCCTGGGAGGAAATGCGCAGTCGTACGAAGATGGCTCCTCCGAGCAGCTCAGAACTCGAACGATGATGAGACCACCTTGCCTATAAAGCAGCCTCGTCAAGCTTTTCAGAAGTATAAGGTACACCACCAGAAGATGCGCGGTGAAGACGTGGCACCCTCTGCAACTCGAACCTTGACTGCTACCTGCGAGCTGGTGCTGGATCTATAACTAACCGAAGGTGAATGGAGTAGGAAGGGGGTGAGATGCAGCAAGGGGTGATGGCTAATGAGTTTTGGGGTTGGGGAAGGGTGTTAGAGGTTGGTGGGAGTGGCTGGGAGAGGGAGGGGGCGGGCTAGCAGAGGGTGGCGGGCTTGGTGCGGCCTGCTCTCTCAGCACAAGGTGGAGGAAGGGGATGGAGGGGAGGTCGACCTAGGGTGTATGGGGGAGGGAGATGGAGTATGGCCAGGGCTTGGGGAGGAAGAGAGAGGGTGGAGGGCGACCAAGGGGGCTGGGGAAGAAGGAGAGAGGGGTGGGAAATTCAAATTTGGCCTAGGGTTAAGCCCCTTCAACCTTGGGGAGGTGGAGAGGTGCTTGGGGAAGGGCAATGGGTAGTTGGGGGTTGGATGGTGGAGCAAGGATTGGTGGAGGTTCTCTTGGGGCTGGGGTAGAGTAAAGAGGGGGCTGTGGGGACTTGGAATAGACTTAATGGAGGAGTGAAGAGAGAGAAAGTAGGTGGGAGGGGGAGGAGAGAGAAAGGGGCGCACCCCTCTTGGAGAGAGAGAGAGGGAGGGAGGGGGGTTAGAGAATCCACTCCAAAGAAATAACTAAAACTCACAATATATTTGATCATCCCAGGTTACAAATGAGAGAGGGGAGGGGGCTATTTATAGACTCCATACTTTTCTTAGGACCAAATTGACCCTGACTAAACAACTAATGACCAAAGCAGTCCAAGGGAGGGCGCCCCTAGGCCTAGCCCATTGAATTGGGCCCAATAACCTATCAAACCAACCATATGACAACTAACTTAGGTAAATGACTCACTAACCTAGGTACTTGACTCAAATAAAGGGAAAATTACATAGTTTATGACTCAAATAAAATATAAAAATTACATGACTAGACTCAGAAAAAATATGACAAACACAATGGCACATGCCGACGAACAATCCGAGCCTCGAAAATGTGGAGGGGCAAGGGATGCCCCCATCACATGCCCTAGGAAGGACACTTCCTCGAGCCAGAAGTCGCACTTGCTAAGTTTGGCGTAAAGTTGATTACTCCTCAATATTTGTAATGCAATCCTTAAGTGTTCTTCATGATCTTCTTCTGTCTTTGAATAAATCAATATGTCATCAATGAAGACCACTACAAATTGATTCAGATGAGGTCTGAATATGCTATTCATCAACTGCATAAAGGTTGCAGGGGCATTCATTAGTCCAAAAGGCATAACAACAAATTCATAGTGCCCATACCTACTCCAGAATGCGGTCTTATGAATGTCCTCATCCTTGATCCTCAATTAGTGGTATCCTAACCTGAGATCAATCTTTGAGAAATACTTTGATCCAGATATCTGATCAAATAACTCATCGATCCTCGGCAGTTGATACTTGTTCTAGATAGTAAGATGGTTCAACTACCGATAGTCGATGCAAAGTCTCATCGATCCATCCTTCTTCTTTACAAATAACACGGGTGCTCCCCACGGGGAAGTGCACGGTCTGATAAATCCTTTCTTCAAAAGCTCCATCAATTGCTCTTTTAATTCCTTGAGCTCGGCAGGGGACATCGTATAAGGTGCCTTAGAAACTGGGCCAGCACCAGGGACAAGGTCGATAGTGAAGGCCACTTCTCTTTGTGGGGGTACTCTGGGCAAATCTTCCGAGAATACATCGGGAAACTCCCAAACCACCCGGATGTCTTCTATATTAGACTCCTTCACTTCCATGCCAGTCACAAATGCTATGAAAGCCACGCATCCTTTCCTTAAGAGCTTACTAGCTCGGAGGGCCGAAATAAGGGGTGACTTGTTTCGACTCCGAGGACTAGTGTAGACAAGTTTCGAGTTTTCTTTTTACCTTGCTGTTATAGCAATCTACAACTACCTTGTGTGTGGATAGCCAATCGGCTCCTAGTATAACATCATAGTCCTTCATGTCTAGGCATATTAAATCGGCAGGTAGATTTTTTCCTTTCACCGTAACTTCACAATTTAGATAATGATGTGAGATCTCGGATTCATTTCCGAGAGGAGTTAAAATAACTAAGTCTATCCATTCCAGTTCCATAGGTAATGGATAAGCATACTTCTTTGAATGAAAGAATGTGACGTGCCAATATCAAACATGACACGAGCAGACTTGGAACAAATCTTTAAGGTACCTTCCACCAGTCCGCCATCATATTGCTCCGCCTCTTGAAGAGCTTGGAGACGTGCTTGCTTCTTCACCGGACGCTTCTTGTCTCCGGCTTGATCATTAAGCAACGGGTAGTCGGGAATCCGATGATCACGGCTCCCGCAACAGAGACAAGCTCCCAATCTCCTCCAGCATTCCTCGGCCTTATAGCCAGCCTTGTCACAATGTTTGCACACCTGCTTGGAAGGTGCGGTAGTGATGGAGAAGGGCATGTTATTCTTCTTGAATGTCTTCTCTTGGGAGGAATCCCCTCCATTGCATTACCTTTTCTTGTTGAAGGTCAGCTTGAAAGTGCCAGAACTCGTAACGTGTTCCTTCTTATCTTTTCCACAGATCTGGTCAGACAACTACGTGATGTCTTCAAGTAGATGGGCTCTCTGTATAATCTCCGAATAGACTTGGATGTCCATCGGTGCTAGTAAGGTAATGTATTGGGGCCTAAGCCCATTGAGAAACCTTCTCGCCTTCATTTTCTTGGTACACACTAAGTGGGGTGCATACCTTGACAAACGGGAAAATTGAGCCTCATACTCGGCCACAGATAGAGCCCGTTGTTTAAGCACGGCAAACTTCGCAGCCTTCTTCTCTTGTATCCGGTCTGAGAAATACTTGCTATTGCAATGTTCAATGAACTCGCCCCACGTGATATGTTCATGGGGTAATGAAGCTTCTACCGACTCCCACCAGAATCGGGCATCCCGCTCTAGTTGAAAGGTCGCTAATAAGACTTTCTCTTCATCTGTGCATTGCATGACACAGAATATACGTTCGATCTCCCTGATCCAGTGCTCGGCATCGTCGGGGTCGGTCGAACCAATGAACTTTTGTGGGTTCATGTTGCGAAAACTCCGGTGCAGATCTCCTGCTCCACGATTGGCTCTGCCCTGCTCCACTTGTTATAGCACCTGAGTGAGACCTTGGACAGTACGTTGCATGTCGCACCATTGTGCACGTTCGGTGGCCATGATCCTATATGGCTTAAGTAACTATATTAAAATGTAATTAATCCATAGGTCTATGTTCCTAAGTTAACTTAACCCATGGCTCTATCCAATCTCACCAGGTAAAGGTATAAATCTATCCTTAGACTTGGTTTTTCTAGGAATTGAATATCCTAGGCTCTGATACAACAAAAACGGTCATGCCCCGAGCGCGGAAGGAACTCGGTATGCATGACGAGTTATATCATTCATGCCAATCAGAGCATAAGGAATTCGACCTTATAGACAGAGATGCGCAAATTGCAAGACAACAAAATCCAATTTATTCATAATAACCATTAAGGTAATTCTCTTACATAATCTCAATAAAAGTACTAAGGACAATCTTGACCCAATAAAAGAAAATTACAACGATTGACTCAAGAAATAAGAAAAAGACACGGCTAGATAGATGCTTCTACGACTGGATGGCTCTACGCTCTTTTACTCGTTCCCGTTCCCATCCGATTGATTTTCGTCATCGAAATTACCTAAAAAATTAGAGGAAAATATTAGGTGAGTGAATGCTGAGTAGGAATTATATCTCAAGTACAAGCTTGCTTTAAGTAATTACATATTACATGAATGCAAGTCTTGCTATACATGTACGCATGGAAATGACAAGAGAGAATGTAACAAGAGTTAATAGAGATGAACTAGCAAGATTTCAAGATAATCATGAAAAATGTATCAAGATGATCAAGCATGAATATATATCAAGTCATGTCACACAAATTGGCTATTATAATATCAAGCAAATAAATACCCATTCTGAGCCATGTAAGTCATGTCATGTCAAGTCAAGTACGAGTCGTGGAATGTCATAAATCAAGCTAGTCATGCACTTCGGTGCAATGCCACACCATGATCAATCAACTCTCATGGGCACAAGTACTTTCGGGTGCTTCTCCTAGGACCAGATCGGACCCTATATGCACAGGCATTGGGTCATGTATATTTTGGACATCCACTATAGTTATAGCCAATATAGAGTTCCAAAGGAATAATCATTGTAGGACGATAAGGTAGATTTCACGAATGAGTGAGTTCAAGGGTAGAACTTTGAACAAGTAGGACATATCGCTAAACCGTATGAAAAACCGTGACATGTCATGAAACTGGGTAATTGGCGTCCATTCGATCACCACCAATTACAGAAATAGCGCCCACATGCGTGGTCGTCCATTCCTGTGAACAGTACGGGCTGGATGAAATAGCGCCCAAACTCAGGTCGCTATGTCAGGGAAATAACGGCACTATACTGGTCGCCAATTCCTTCTGGCGCCCAAGTTAGTGTCGCCAATTGCTAACAGTACACACTTCTCACAAGAGGCCAGAAACAATGCTCTATGAGGGCTAAAGCATCACGTTTCTTCAGAATGACGTGACAAGACACGGTGTCATGGGTTTTTAGGGTATAACCTACTCGGCTGCCTTAAGAGAATCCAAGGCTAGCGTAGACTTACGGAGGTCTCCATGATGAAATCACCAGTCCGAAGGAAGAAATATCCCGCGGAGGGCTCAAACATCACCGAGAGTTAGTGTGTAATCAATAGAAACGAAAATAGGGACTCCATCTACGGATGTGAGATGAGAGTGCCAAATAAACCCGCGATATAGGCTATGAAACACGATAAAAGGAGAGAAAAGAATTGGCACCTTATCAGAGGTCGCTATATCAAGAAATAGCGGCTCTCTGAAGGGTCGCTCAATATTATATTTTACAGAAATCTAATTTAAACTACTAAGAATTAGAGACTGTATGGACGAGCGCTAATTCCTATAATTTTCCAAAATAAACATAATTTCATCATAAATGGGCGACCGTGCAGAACGGCGTCCAATCTTTAAATAACGTCTATATTCATGTCACAGATTCATAATTTTCATATTTTTCCTTTTTACCAATTATTTTATAAATCAGCGCCACAGTGTAGGGGCGCCCAATCATTAAATAGCGACGACGTGACTGTCGCTCATTCTTTGTCTGATGCTACGCATCGGGCAGCTACGTTCACAGACACATAACACTATTCACAAAATTGGAGTTCACATAATCAGGAAAGTAAAGACATGAATAGATAGAGAAAAATATACAGGTTCCAAGAACATGCTCATGTAATAAATTTAACGTCAGGTTTTATAGATATTAATTTTTAAGCATGAGGTATTTATTAAATACTTAAAAGAATTAGCGGCTAGGCATAAGGCCGCTCATTAATTTGCGCCCTTGGCATTGTCGCTATTCCAAAAGAATTGGCGACAGCTCGCGCGGGCGTTCATTTAATAGGCGCCCTTGACCTGGTCGCTATTTACTGTATATCGGAAAAACTTCATGGCACATAAACAGAAATCATAGAATCATCACTATATGACCTATATGCATGGATTTACTGTGATTAACCCGTTGGGCTTCATATCTTGAGAACACCTACCTCTTGTGGCTTGATCTGGACGACGGAAGAGAAGAAATAAGGTAACAAGAGCAACTACAGCAGCAGCAGCTCGATCAGGATCTATACTCGAACGGAGGAAGATAGATATGCAGCAGCAACAGTACTTCGTGGCTTCGACACGGTTGCTACGACAGACGTAGAAGAAGAAGATGCAAAACTCCTTCGTGGCTTCAACGGCAGTAGCTCAAATGATAATAGGAGGAAGAGAGCTGCATGCTCTCTCATTGGCCACAGGTTGAAGGAGATGCAGCACGATGGAGAAAGAGGAAGCAAGGCTCCTTTCTCTGCAGCCGTAACAACAGGACCAGGAAGAGGGAGAAGGCCCTCTCCTTCGTGGCAACGGCAGCGGGCAACAGCAACACCGCCGTAGAGACAGTAGCAGGATGCAGGATGATGACGACGGAGGATCAATATGAGCAGCAGCAGTAGCCGGAGTTCCATCGATGGAGGGGTTATTTATAGAGAAGGAAAACCTACGGGGTTTTAGAATCCTTATGAGATTTAAGTTTCCCCATGCAATCCCTCTCTATCTAAAACTGCAGCCACTATCCTTATTGGGGTTCCAAACCCTAATTCTTCATGCACCTCCCTCAATCGTGTTAAAGCAAAAGCCTTATAGATATATATATGTAAAAGTGTTTATCCTAAACTAGCTCCAGTTTGTAAGGCCCATTAGTTCATGTATAAATTTGAGTGTCGAGGTTTGGGCTTTTGTTTATTAGGGCCCATATATATATATCTAAGTTAAGGTTTTATAGGAGAGTTTAGGTAATTAAGGCCTATATAAAGGTTAAGGCCTTTTGGATTCATTACTTGGGTTTTATAATTTGTTTAATTTGGCCCTTTGACTATTTAATTGGAGGTTTTATTTATTTTTAGGAATTTTATTCCTATATTTTATTCAGGTTACTACAGTTATTCCACATATGATAAAGAATTTTACGCAGTCGTCTAGGCATTGAGGTATTGGAGGGACTATCTTTTGCACCATGAGTTTGTCCTCTTCTCTGATCATGAGGTCTTACGATTCCTCCATACCTAGAAGAAGCTGAATGCTCGCCATAGCCGTTGGGTGGAGTATCTCCGGGAGTATACTTTTGTGCTTAGGCACAAAGCGGGGGCGGAGAACAAGGTAGCCAATGCGCTGAGTCAGCAGATGATGATGTTGACCACCATGAGTGTCGAGGTGGTAGGATTAGAGAGGCTGAAGGATGCCTATGTTGATTGCCCGGATTTCGGTCTGATCTATGTTGTCCTTCAAGCCGGTCCCTCGCGTGACTATAGCGAGTTTGTGTTTCAGGAGGTTCACCTATTCTGTTCGTGACTTTCTCACGTGGGAGATGCACACAGAAGATCTTGCTGGCCACTTCAGCCGGAACATCACCATAGAGGCGGTTGAGCATAGATTTTATTGGCCTAGCCTAAAGAGGGATGTCGCTCGTATCGTGTCCCAGTGCCGCACTTGCGCTATGGCCAAACAAAGGAAGCAGAATATCGGCCTCTATACTCCCCTCCCTATCCCGGATAGTCCGTGGCAAGACATTAGCATGGACTTTGTGTTGGGATTGTCCCCTACCCTCCGAAAGCATGACTCTATCTTTGTGGTCGTAGATAGGTTCTCCAAAATGACATTATTCATTCCTTGCTCCAAGACTTCTGATGCCTCTAGAGTTGCCCGTCTGTTCTTTTCTCATTCTGTCTCCAGGTTTGGCCTCTCTCGTACTACAATGTCAGACAGGGATGTGTGATTCACTTGTTATTTTTGAAAAACCCTATGGCACATGATGGGCACCCAGCTGAAATTTTTTACTGCATATCACCCGCAGATCGATGGTCAAACTGAGGTAGTTAATAGGAGTTTGAGGGATCTTCTTAGGTATCTAGTTCGTGATCGTGTAAGGGATTGGGACTTAGTCCTACCATTAGCAGAGTTCGCTTACAATGACTCGGTCAATAGGTCTACGGCATGAGCCCCTTTGAGATTGTTACTGGCCGCAGACCTAGGAATCCCGTAGACCTGATCCCATCTCCCATCCAGTCCTGTGTGTCTGAGTCAGCAGAGTCCTTTGTTGATCATATTAGGAAGTTGCATGAGCATGTACGTCGTCATATTGAGATCAGCAATGCATGGTACAAAGAGTTGACTGATGCTCACAGGCACCATCGTGAGTTCCAGGAGGGTCAGTACGTCATGATCAGGGTCAGGCCTGAACGGTTTCCCTTGGGAACCGTAAAGAAGTTGCAAGCTCGTGTTGCCAGTCCTTTCCGAATAGTGAAGCAAGTTGGGTGTAATGCATATGTTGTAGCCTTGCTAGATGTCAAATACAATATGCATGAATCACATTCATGATGAGGAACCTTTGGGGGGTGTTTTGGTAAAGTTTGAAAGGGTTTAGAGATGGTTTAGAAACATTTCGTAGGTCCCGACCGTAAAGGGTCGCCCCTTGGGGTCGACCCTCATGCACTAGAGGGCTAAATACACGGCAGAAAATAATTCAGCACTCAGGGGTCGACACTTGGGGTCGACCCTTGCAGGGGGGTTGACCCCTGCATGCTGGGTTCAAAAGATTGGTTTCTGTTTTCACAGAAACACTGAGGGTCGACCCTACGGGTCGACCCATGCAGGAAAATGATGGAAAACCCCATTTTTAGCCCCTTTAAGCTATCAAAAAAATTCCCAAAAATCAAGAACTAATTACCATGCATTCAATAAAATATTAAGACCATTTAAACCACATTTCAACAAGATTTATGAGAATAGATTAAGCACATCAAAAAAACTAAAAATCTCATTTCAAAGATGCATAAAACACTTCCAATGTAATGCAACCTCATGAAAGATGTTCATGAAAACAACCCAAATATTTATCCAAAGGTAAAATCACTTGGACATGCATGTTATCAAGTTATATGAACATCAAACACCCCATTTTCACCAAGTGAACAATTTTTGCATAAATTATCATTCATTAAAGCCCAATCATGGTTTCTTCACAAAAACTATATACTTGCACGTCATTTACACATAAAACCATGTGAAGTCAAGTTAAGACCCAAACTTCTCAAAACTCCCATGAACACTATTGAATGAATCATATTCATGAAATTGAAGTACTAATGAAATGTTTCAAGAAAGTGATATACATGAAGGCCCAATTTCACATATATGATGTGAACACGTTTTGCTCTCACAAATGCATGCATGACATGCATGAAAATCAACCACCCAATTTTTCAAGCTATTTGATCAAGATTAAAACCAAAACAATCATCAAGACTCAAATCCACATGATCAAATATGTAAGGGCATATTCAAAGCATAAAGATGGGTCGGTGCATGTGATGCCCAAGGTCTGTGCTAGCATGACCAAGGGTCTGTGCTAGTGTAAAGCACAATTAAAATTCAGTAGAAATAAGATCTTACCATGACTTCATGGATTGGTGGACTTAATTAAACCTGCACATTATACCCAAATCTTTTCATGTTAATCTTCAAGAAATGCAAATAAATTCACAATCACATTGTCATAGCTTCATCCAAATGCATGTTCTTATATTGAGATAGAACCACATACAAGAGTCTTGATTCACATAGATCCAGTTCAATCAAGCTACACATGAGTTTTATTTCACCCAAGACTATCAAGATCAGTCCAAAGGTTCCAAATTCAGTCCAATCACTCAAAGTTTAGTTCAGAAATAAATCTCCCAGTTCAGTCAAGTTAAGCCTTAACTCATTCTCCACATGCAGGTATAGAGAGCCAAATCAGAGCTTGTTTCAACAAGTGTAAATGATATGCTTCCTCATTGAAAGTCATTCATGAATACAAGTTTAAAAACATTTCTGCATTAAGAAACCATATTTCACATATGGAAGGTTAGTTAAATTTACCATCCACCAAGCAATATAATAATGCCAAATATGAAGATTTCATCATGACCAAACATGAACAATTATCATGCATGTAACTCAATAAACCCAACTTAGTGTTTCCACAAAAAACACAAGCTTCTCTCTTCCAAAACAAGATTCTTATCTTAAAGATGGCCAGACCTATCAATGATTACAACATGAAGCATTTCCATACATAGCAAGGGTGTTATAAGATTCAAGCATGTGAAAGGCCTAGCAAGAGTCATTACAACAAGCCATTTGACAATCCACTAAAAAACACAATTTTTCACATGTAGGCTCCAATGTGTCAAATACACTATGCATGAATCACATTCCTGATATCCACCATGCATTTCAGACCTGCAAGACAAGATAATCAACATATGAGCTCATATAGCATGAAGACATTTTCCACTAAACAAGCACACAATATTTTCACTATAAAGCATACGTAAAGCACACAATATATTGGAATCATCAAAACCATTGTTAAAGACAAGGAGGGAGTGCCACGAACCCAACACTAGAGAACTATGGGATCAGCTCCACTTTCAACGTCTCGGATCTAGTCGCTTATAGGGACCCGGTGGTGATACCCAGTGAGCCATTTGAGTCGTCTCCACCCCTTGTGAGTAACACCATCCCAGAGCGTTCACCTCCAGCCTTGTTATCTCAGCAGCGTGAGCAGATAGAGTATATACTGGATGAGCAGGTAACATGTAGCGACCCGGGATCTGAGTACCGGAAAGGAACCGGTGCGTCTCGAATCTCGGCCCGCCACCCACGAGCCCAAAGACTCGGAAGGGTTAAAGGGATGGTGTGGGAGTACAAGAGAAGCTGAAATATCTACCGAGATAGCACAATTAATCTAAAATAAAATGCACAGAATAAAATAAATAAACTGCTACAAGGTCCTGTATATCGTATGTCCAAATAAAGTACAGTCAACAGAAAGAAAAGTAAAAGTACACGGGGCATACCCCGGCTCTGGCAAACTGGCGACTAACCCTAGCTAGAGGAACCACGCTGAACCTCCGCCGCATCTCTCGACGACCACGTCTCACCTGAAAAGTAGGGGTGAGCCACATTTCAATTGCCCAGCAGGGATCCCTCGGACCCCCACCGCACAACGAGGAAAACAAGATGAAAAGACACTAACAAGCATGGAAGGTAACGCTACCTAACAGAAGTACGGTAGAAGCAGCAAGCAGTAATAAATAAACGGAAAAGCTCCCTACAGCTAACCGCACCAAGCCGACCGACCTCAAATCGGCAGAAAAATGAGTTCGTACCTGCCAGAAGACAGGAGCACCACCCACTAGAAGAACAGTCGGATGCATCCACTGACGTCTTACACTGCGTCTCAAGTGTCTCCCTACAATGCCCCAGGCAGAAACTGAGACACACAACAGTAACCAAGAACTCAAAACAAGGACTAGTTGGGGTCGCGCTCGTCAGCACGGGTCCTCTACCCCCAACTACGCGTGCACACAGAGACCAACTGCTCAAGGTCGGGTCCTCTAGCCAGTTGTCCTCCTAGCCGGACTCGGGCTGCAAAGGCAAGGGGCCCTACGGAAACCAGCTTAAAAATTATCTCTCTCGGGTAAGCCGCTCCACCACTCCCAGGTGGGTCAGCATACGCGTGACGTAAGAAGGCTACGACTAGTGGACGTGTCACTGAAGGTGTAGACTCTCTAGTCAATGGAAAATAACGTCTAAACCGGACAAGGTACAAGGACTATTCCTTGTATCGACACCGTTTTACAATGACACGAGCCGAGAACACCGCCTCCCGGGACCCCACAGCACCCTAACACGTGGCCCCCACACGATGCCTAGCATCAGTTGGACCACCGGTCAGCACGTGGATCGAGGTCCACTCACCTGGGACTCGAATCGGCAAGAATAAACTCCGGTGGGACATAAATATAGGTAGCGGTCCTCTCTGGGCCGCTTCTGGGTGAAAACGGTCTACTGCTAAACCGCTACCAAGGCTAACGGTCCTCCCTGGACCATGAGGACCACAAAGGAATAGAACGGTCCTCTAAAGGCCGTTCAGGATGGAAACGGTCCACTCTTGGGCCGTTCCAGAGTGAAAATGGTCCTCCCTGGGACCGCTTGACACCAAGACTGAACAGGAAACCGAACGGCCACCGTCAGGCCGTTCAAGGCATGAACACTTCCATGATAGGCCGCTCCAGTGACTAAGCGGTCCCTCTTGGGCCGCTAAGCCACCCAACGGTATGAAAAGCCAAACGGTCAACTTATGACCGTGAAGACTAAAAACAGTCTCCCTTGGTCCGTAAGGAAGGGTCAAACGGTCATCCCAAGACCGCTTAACCCAGGGAATCTCCAACGGTCGAAACGCCAATGGTCAAAACGCCTCGGGGGTCACACTGGACCCCACGGGTAAACGGTCGACCTTTAGGCTGCCCCAGGGATAAGCGATCTATCGAATGACCACGTACCCTGCCAACACTCCACAGGCATGAAACGGTCCATCTCAGGTCCGCTTAGGCTAAAAACGGTCTCTGTAAAATTATTTTCTTCACAGAAAATTAGGAACGGCGAACATGGCAGAATTTCACCATTCCACGCCCCGATCATCACCCGATGATGGGGAAACAAAGGGGGAACCTCCCCCAACCCTCCTAGCATACATCTATGGCCTCGAATCGATCAAAAACCCCGAGAATCGATGGATCCGGTGCTCAAACCCTAAACATGGAAATTCCCCTTTCGGCAAGGATTTAACCCCTCTCAACCTGTCCTCGGCGTAGAAATCATGAGAAGGAAGGGGAGAAGGGTGGAGATCTATCCCCCTACCTCAAAGAAGGCCGAAATCCTCCGGATCGCCACCGATCACAAATCTTGGCCGCACAAGAACGCCTCTCCCACACCGCGAAAAGGGCACCGCCGCCGTCGTCACCACGCCGTCGCCGAAGCCCGCCGTCCGTCGTCGGAGGAGGGAGGGGCGCCAGAATGTTCACACCGGAGAGAGGGGCCGTGGTGCGCTCACGGGAAGGAGAAAGAAGAAGAAGAGGAAAGAAAAAAAGGGGAAAAAGAAAAAAGGGGGGTTTATATAGAAAATCTAAAAAATGCCAAAAATATAGAAAATTATGTAAAATCATTTTCACGATCCTCGGAACACGCTCAATGCACTGGTATAGTCCCGGAGGAGGAGAACGCAACGGTTCGCTGGCTATGGTGTTCCGCAGGTCCGTTAGGGAAAAACACATGTAAACCACAAAATAAGCTCCGGGACCCCCGAAAGTGATCCGAAACTCACGGACCCGGATCCGAAAAATGACCGAAAAATCCGGACATTACAGCCCTCCCCCCTTAAACAAATTTCATCCTCGAAATTAAGGAAAAGGCACGGGGATAGGGGAGAAGACTCACCCGAACAGATAAGGATACAGCTGCCGCATCTCATCCTCACACTCCCACGACGCCTCACCACCATAGGAATAACCTTATTTCGTAGGCGCTGCTCACGTTGATCCTCGATGCAGATAGGGTACTCCTGAAGGGACTAGTCTGGGGTCACCTCGGGCCAAATGGCGTTCTCCAGAACGTGGGAATCATCAGGCATATACCTCCGCAGCATAGACACATGGAACACATCATGCACAGCAGACAGCTCCGAGGGTAACTGCAACCGATAGGCAACTTCACCAATACACTCGACAATAAGAACATGACCAATGTAGTAGGGACTCAACTTCCCACGCCTGCCGAAGCGCATCACACCCTTCATGGGAGAAACTCGCAAAAACACTACCCGATCTCCCATAGCAAAACTGAGGGGCTGCCTCCTCCGATCGGCGTAGCTCTTTTGTCGGCTCTGCGCTGCCAACATCTTCTATCGAACCAGATGCACCACCTCAGTACACTACTACAGGACACGCTCTCCTACCTCGACGCACCTACAACGCCTCATACGTAGCCATACCAATGCTCTAGTGATAGCCACTGTTGTAGGCAAACTCCACTAACGGTAAATGGTGGATCCAACTTCCTTGCCACTCTAGGCAACAAGACCTCAGCATGTCCTCTAAAGTCTGGATGATCCTCTCCGATTGACCGTCCGACTGAGGATGATACGCCGAGCTAAAAGCCAACTCGGTGCCCAGACTCTTCTGGAAGCTCCTCCAAAATCCAGAAGTGAAGCGATGATCACGATCAGACACAATGGAGATGCGAACTCCATGCAATGGGACAATCCGCGCCACATATAGACGGGCTAAACGATGCACACTCCAACTGACCTTAATCGGCAACAGCCGAGCTGTCTTCTATTGAGTAGTGGATAGCGGATCTAGAAGGGAGGGGTGAATAGATCTGCCCCTCTTTTCGCAGAACACCCATCTTTAAAGCTAGATAATGATAATAGCAGCGGAATATAACTAGCTTAACGAAGGACACAACGATTTGCTTAGCAAGATGATTACGCAATATGGAGATTGAACTTAAGTGATGGGGACATCGAGGCAAGACCGTACGCATTTTGTTTGCATTTATGTCTTTTCATATTTGTATGTATACCCTTGTGTTATATGGGTACGCAATTGTAGGTCTTAGTGGGTTTATATGTAAAATTTCAGTAGGACCAAGCAAGGGGGCCCTCAGCCCTTTCCCATTGGTCCATGTCACTCATGTGGGGCTGGTCAACCATCCTAGGTGGCCATCTAGAAGGGTTGAATGTCAAAATGCCACATGGGTAGACAAGTGGTTAAATTAGTCCAAGGTGGGTTACCTACCTTCACCTACCAATACCCTTGGTCAAGGGGGCGCCCCTCTCCCCTTATTATTGTATTAATTTTTGTGTGTGTTTCACACTTAATATCAGCCCTTCAATCCCCCATCCCTAGATCCAAGGGTCTAGATTAGATTAGATACCTAGCATATAAAAGTGTGTATTTTCATGTGGAAATTAATGGAAAAATCAAAATTTTTGTTGTAATCCAAGAAGCTTGGTGTGCCCCCAGCTCCTCCCCTCTGGTTCCTCTCCTCCAACCTCCAGTTCTAGAGTGTATCCACCTTCTACCTTCCCCTCTCAACCTCTGATCTTCATCTGTGCCGCCGCCGCCGCCGTTCGTGCCGCCTTCGAGCCGCCGCGGAGCCGTCTTCAAGTTTCTGTCCTGCTGGATAGAGGTGTAGTTCGTGAATTCTTTCTGCCAGCCACGAGCTCAGATGGATTTGAAATTTTGAGGGTGTGTTATTGTCTTGAATCCCCACCTCCACCTAAAGTTTAATGTCCAAACTCCTCCATTTATTAATTTTCCATTTTCGTTCATTTTGCATTCCCAGATCTGTTTTGTCTCTATCTACAGTGACAACAGCTCTGAGTTTCCCATCTCCGACCATCTTTTTGAATTTTTCAAACCCTCCCAATTTTACTGGGAGTTCTGTCCATCATCCCCTACATCCACCATTTTTTCTGATTTTTGATATTCCCTCTATCCAGTTTTTAAAATTCGTGATCTATCTCTGCTACAGTGCCTTTAGTCAGATTCCAGATCGGACCCACTGTTAGTGAAAACATCATATCAATTTGTAGCCACATCCAAACTTATCCAAATCAATTTTTCCGTCTTCCAAGCTCAATTTCCTACACCTTTGATGAAGACCTCAAGAGCTAAATCGGACATCTACCCAGTGGTCAATGACAATTCTCAGAGGACAGCCCTACAGATCTGAGAGTTCAGCCACTGTACAACACTAAGTTTCAAAATTCCCCAATTGGAAGTGCAGGATTAGTTATTTTTCTGTAGCTACAGAGAGTTGAAGCCCTTCGAAGCAGCTTTCCAACGGCGCCAGTTTCGTCGCATTCCGACGTTGGGGCTGATCGCAGCGTCCGTTCTCGCCGGAGCGCGCACCGAAAAATAGAACCGGCAGATCCGTGGCCGGTCATTCAGACCGGTGCCGAACGGAGCCGCCTGGCCTCCAGCCGGTGAACCAGCATGCCGCCAGCCCGGGGAGCACTTCCCTAAGTGTCCCCACTACAGCGGTGCCACCGGGTCCCACACGGCCCCTCCAGACAGCGCGTGGGCCCCACAGCCACAAGTTTGGGTGCTGCCGAATCAACGTGAGAAGCCGCCCGTCAACCTGAATTCGGTCCTCTCGGACCCCATTGTGTAGCCCTTTACCTCCCTGCGTGGAGTGGGCAGTGATTTGTATTGCTGTAATCTTGTGTATTATTGTTCCGGGAGTACGAGTTTCGGCCGGGTCCATCGTCCCCACGCCGAGCGCGTGGAGGTATCATCCTCGCTCCTTACTTGGCATTTTGCTTAATTTCATATATGCTTGTTTATGTCGCTGCTAGAGAGCATGCTAGGGTAATTAGCTCGCTTCCTATTTATATCACCGCTGCTGCGAGAGAGAGCGTTACCGTCCCGTGACCCGATCCGGGCACGAAAGAGAGAGCCGACCACCCTAGCTCACTGCCGGTTTCTCAACCACGCACGTCCGACGCTTCCCTCGTTAAGGGACGATCGCGAGCTTGTCGTGTCCGTGGTCTCGTCCCGCATCAATTTGGTATCAGAGCAAGTTGAGTCTAGGGTGTCAAAAAAAAGTGTCTTTTGCATTGCATCCCAATAACCCGGTATATCAAAAGGTGTTGTCCGAACGTTAGGTTACGCCTATCGGGAGGGTCGCACACTTGCGCGAGTGGTCTTCGGATCGGTTATCTCCGCCGCGTACCGAGTTTTGGTTATGTCTTGGTGCATTAATTAGCATCACATTTTACTTTTAAACTTAAAAAAAATGGTCTTGCATCTCCATTCCTAGGGGACCCAACCCCATCTTTACAACCATGGCCGCATCCCGAGCCTATAGTCCCGATGAAGTGGGCGCAATGTTCCAAGCCATGATGGGACAAGTGCAAAGGTTTAGTACAAACCTAGATCGGTTTAGTACTAGCCTAGATCGGTCTATCGGGGTAGATTGGTTGTTCCCGGAGCCACCCCAAGGACCCCTTCACCACGAGAAGGACATTCCTTCCTCACCCATGAGAGCTCCAATGTCATCACTCTTTATTTCCGAACTTGATTCGGAACCATCTCATTTGGAGCCACCTAGGCCCGAGCCACCCGTATTTCTAACGGGTACACTATACATCGCCGAGCCACTTTTTAGTTGGCTCAAGGATGGCTTGGTCCCACCTCCCTTTCCATCCATGGACCCCATCCTACCTATAGTGCCGGTCAACTCCTTCCATACCACATTTTGATCTCGTCACAATGTTGATACGTTGGACGATCTTGTCATGGGATTAGATTCACAATGGGAGTTGACGCATCTTTTGGCCTGAGACTTTGACCAACCCGCTAGTCTTAGCTTCACCCATCCGGCCTTCGGGTCCATTACCTCTGAGTGCACCGTGGGTTGTGTCACCACGGAGGTTCTTCTACTTCTCCCGCTACCGGACGAACCCGAATTCATACCCTTTTGTCCGAGGGAGGAATCATACTTCTTGCCTATGATCCCCGTCCCACCCGTCCCCATTCAAGAAGGTGACTATCCACACCTTCAAAACTTCTACACGTGGGACCGTGTCTTGTGGGAACCCACCATAAGGGGTCATACCTTCTTTGATCCCTTTGACCCACTCCCTAGTAGATCCTTAGACCCTCCACATTCACTTCACTTCCTCGAGGGAGTCCGCCACCACACCCCTTCCCCATGGGCCGGGTCGTCTATGCCTACCAAGCCCGTACACTTACAAGATACGTCATCATCTAGGGGAGATACTCTTGGCCCTCCCACATCCACATCCCATATGTATGCATGGCCCACCTTAGGAGATCTAGGATTTCGGCATGATGTCAACCACCGGTTACGTCAGATGCATGCATGACATACGTTCGGGTGTCCTGGACCGCCTCACCCATGTACGGGTCGGACTAACATTAGATGTGTCTAGGGTCATAGGTGAGTCGGTGTGCTTTTTCTTTATGTGGTATGTCTGTCTGCATGTGTCTTGTGCAAGCTCGTGTCATTCTCTTATGAGTAAGAGGCGAGTGGACTCATTCGACGAGTATGGGATTGGTTCTCTATCTATACCTAGATCAGTCACCTACAGGGACTCAGCGGTGATTCCTAGTGAGTCTTCGAGCCGCCACCTCCCTTTTTGAGAGTGCCCCACCCGGAGTGTCCACCTTTAGCCCATAGCAGCTTGTGCATATCGAGTATATATGGAATGAGCATGTGACGGTCACTTGGAGTGGAGCATACCCGCGTTACTTGGCACGGTGACGGATCCGCCGGAGTATTCGAGCATCCATACCCCTACTCGACGGGGTCGAGTTCCTCCCACCCGGGGAGAATTGATGGGGACATCGAGGCAAGACCGTACGCATTTTGTTTACATTTATGTCTTTTCATATTTGTATGTATACCCTTGTGTTATATGGGTACGCAATTGTAGGTCTTGGTGGGTTTATATGTAAAATTCCAGTAGGACCAAGCAAGGGGGCCCTCAGCCCTTTCCCATTGGTCCATGTCACTCATGTGGGGCTGGTCAACCATCCTAGGTGGCCATCTAGAAGTGTTGAATGTCAAAATGCACATGGGTAGACAAGTGGTTAAATTAGTCCAAGGTGGGTTACCTACCTTCACCTACCAATACCCTTGGTCAAGGGGGCGCCCCTCTCCCCTTATTATTGTATTAATTTTTGGGTGTGTTTCACTCTTAATCCCAGCCCTTCAATCCCCCATCTCTAGATCCAAGGGTCTAGATTAGATTAGATACCTAGCATATAAAAGTGTGTATTTTCATGTGGAAATTAATGGAAAAATCAGAATTTTTGTTGTAATCCAAGAAGCTTGGTGCGCCCCCAACTCCTCCCCTCTGGTTCCTCTCCTCCAACCTCCAGTTCTAGAGTGTATCCACCTTCTATCTTTCCCTCTCAACCTCTGATCTTCATCTGTGCCGCCGCCGTTCGTGCCGCCTTCGAGCCGCCGCAGAGCCGTCTTCAAGTTTCTGTCCTGCTGGATAGAGGTGTAGTTCGTGAATTCTTTCTGCCAGCCACGAGCTTAGATAGATTTGAAATTTTGAGGGTATGTTCTTGCCTTGAATCCCCACCTCCACCTAAATTTTCACATCCAAAATCCTCTATTTAGTAATTTTCCATTTTCGTTCATTTTACATTCCCAGATCTATTTTGTCTCTATCTACAGTGACAACAGCTCTGAGTTTCCCATCTCTGACCACCTTTTTGAATTTCCAAACCCTCCCAATTTTACTGGGAGTTCTATCCATCATCCCCTACATCCACCATTTTCCTGATTTTTGATCTGCCCTCTATCCATTTTTCAAAATTCATGTTCTATCTCTGTGATAGTG
The DNA here is from genome assembly GCA_022559845.1 of Amorphophallus konjac. Classification (NCBI taxonomy): domain Eukaryota; kingdom Viridiplantae; phylum Streptophyta; class Magnoliopsida; order Alismatales; family Araceae; genus Amorphophallus; species Amorphophallus konjac. The sequence goes on from CM040125.1 coordinate 29,084,118, forward strand.
CCTTTAGTCAGATTCCAGATCCAACCCACTGTTAGTGAAAAACTCCTATCAATTCGTAGCCACATCCAAACTTGTCCAAACTAGTTTTACCAACTTCCTAGCTCAATTTCCTACACCTTTGATGAAGACCTCAAGAGCTGAATCGGACATCTACCCTGTGGTCAACGACAGTTCTTAGAGGACAGCCCTGCATATCTGAGAGTTCAGCCACTGTACAACAGCAACCTTCAAAATTCGCCAATTGGAAGTGCAGGCTTAGTTATTTCTCTGTAATCACAGAGAGTTGAAGCCCTTCGAAGTAGCTTTCCAACGGCATCAGTTTCATCGTATTCCGATGTTGGGGCTGATCGCAGCGTCCGTTCTCGCCGGAGCGCGCGCCGAAAAATAGAACCGACAGATCCGTGGCCGGTCATTCCGACCGGTGCCGAACGGAGCCGCCTGGCCTCCGGCCGGCGAACCAGTATGCCGCCAGCCCGGGGAGCACTTCCCTAAGTGTCCCCACTACAGCGGTGCCACCGGGTTGCACATGGCCCCTCCAGACAGTGCATGGACCCCAAAGCCACAAGTTCGGGTGCTGCAGAATCAACGCGAGAAGCCGCCCGTCAACCCGAATTCGGTCCTCCCGGACCCCATTGTGTAGCCCTTTACCTCCCTGCGTGGAGTGGGCAGCGATTTGTATTGCTGTAATCTTGTGTATTATTGTTCCGAGAGTACGAGTTTCGGCCGGGTCCGTCGTCCCCATGCCGAGCGCGTGGAGGTATCGTCCTCGCTCCTTACTTGGCATTTTGCTTAATTTCATATATGCTTGTTTATGCCGCTTCTAGAGAGCATGATAGGGTAATTAGCTCGCTTTCTATTTATATCACCGCTGCTGCGAGAGAAAGCGTTACCGTCCCGTGACCCGATCCGGGCACGAAAGAGAGAGCCGACCACCCTAGCTCACTACCGGTTTCTCAACCGCGCACGTCCGACGCTTCCCTCGTTAAGGGACGATCGCGAGCTTGTCGTGTCCGTGGTCTCGTCCCGCATCACTAAGCATGCATCTAACACAAAGCAATCTTACAAGCAAACCACAACACACGAGATTTTAAGGTGGTTCGGACTGAATCCTCAGTCCTACGTCCACCCCTCACCAAATCCGGTGAGGCTCCACTAGTGCAACGCACTGAACCGTAAATCGGAAAGACCTCTGATTGCCTTCCTACTAACCACCGGTAGGGACGTCAACACCACAGATCGGACAACTTCTGATTGCCTTTCTACTAACCACCGATAGGGACGATCTTCAGTTTCAAATGTTTGAATGAAATGGAAAGAGAACAAATATGAAAACACTCAAACAAGATATAGAATATGCTCAAAGAGAAAAGATCTTGTCTGATATTTCTGAAGCTTGAATCTGATTCTTCAATGGTATCTTATTCCTTGTGACATGGCCTTCCTTGGATCACCTTGAGTTGATGAAGAAGATGAAGGATGCAGATTTGATCTCCCTTGAGAATGAGCTTCATTGGATCACCTTGAGATGAGGAAGAGGATGATGGTTGCAGCTTTATCTTCACTTGGCTTGGGGTTGATATCCTCTTGAAGTAGCTTGAATCACTTGAGGATTTGATGAAGAACTTCTTCCCGGAGTACTGTTCACCGCTACAGTACTCGAACTCCTCTCCCTTGAACACACCCTTGCAGTCTCCTTTGATCTCCCAAATGATCAACTAGGGTTTCTAACCCTCTTGCATGTGTTTTATAACCTTTGAATGGTCCTTGGACATCCCCCAGACTATATCAATATTTTGTGGGTGATTGGGTGACTTTAGGATTAAAGAAATCCATAGAGAATGGCCCTTCTCGAAGTGGAAAATAAAGTCAACAATTGATGGCTCGGGGCTGGCGGTCGACCTACAGAAGCTGGCGGTCGACCGCTACTGAGAAACGCTATAGATGGATGGTCCCTGGAATTTTTGGTCGACCGCTACTGTGCTGGCAGTCGATCGTCACTGAGACTCGTGCAGACTGGGGGCTGCTGGTTGGGGCGGTCGACCGCCCCTGTGCTGGCGGTCGACCGCCAACAGGGCAGACCCTGGGTTTTCCCAGGTTGGTCCGTTAACCTCTTTAGCTCCGTCGCTTGAGTCCTTTAGCAGCCCGTTCTCATCTATGACATCAACCTTGACAGTCTTGAGGATTTCTATTGATTATATCACTCCTATAATCAAAATTTTGTTCCGGGGGCTCCGCCCCCGGAAACCCCCGCAAGGGGCGCTGCCCCTTTGACCCCCGCAACCTGACCACGCAGGTCGATCCGTGTGCAAGGGCGCAATCATTGAGCTTTCACTTTTGTCATCTCCACTCCATTCCTTGGCATATCTGTCATGAAAGAACATTAAGTAGTTTAGTCATATAAGAGTGATAAAACATCAATGACTTATAGTGTTTAGCCATTATCAAAACCAAGAATATCAAATAACTCAAATGACCACAGGATGATGTCGAATGACCCAAGTGACCACAAGATGACTCAAATGACCACAGGGACACAACATTCTCCCCCTTTTTGATGATGACAACACTGTGAGTCATTATGTGACAGTAATATCCAAGATGGCAAAGTTTATGACATATGCGACATGTGTAGCTCAAGATCCATGATAGTGAAAGTATGTGAATGCGGATATGTACGTATGGATGATCAAAGCATGTGAATGCTATCCACAATCCCCCATCACATATGAAGACTCAAAGCTCACAAGATTCTCTCCCCCGTGGGTTCTCTCCCCCGTGGACTCTCTCCCGTCCATAATTCACTCTCCCCCTTTGACAACTGACAAAGGCCGCACAAAGGACGGACAATATTAACTCTCATAAGGGGCTCACAACAAGGACTCACAACAAGGTATTTTCTCCCCCTTTGACACCAGCAAAAAGGAGGGATAAGGTAGAGAAGGTGACAGATGTCTCTGAGACCAGAGTTGAAAGGAGTTGAGAGCAAGCCATTATATGCAAACCTGAAGCAGACCGTGAGCAACATATATGGTTCAAAGCTAATGAAATCCGAGATCATCAATAGAGTTTGAAAAGCAGCTACATCCAAGTTGTAATAGAAATGAACCAAAAGTGCATGTCATGACAGTGTTTAACCTCCCCTTGTCTTATATATCCATTTTCAATAACTACAAAGGGAATAACACAAAAACTAGTATTGAGGCTAAACAATCATGATTAAAGCATGGAATTTTATGAGTGCACCATATTTTTGATTGGCAGTATCTTTTGTATGGGAAAGCACATGACTCATATTTTACGAGCAGTCGAGTCTAGTACATGCCTCCTAGCCGTAAGAATACATGTTGTTTAGACGCCAGTATTCCTAGGTATTTGGTAAGACTGACTGTTATGCTTCAGAATGAACAGAGATAGCAAAGTCACGTCATGACATATCTGATCTCATTTCTTTGATGAGAAGATATATTTCTCAGCAATTATGCCAGTGCTCTGCCTAGAGTCCAATATAATTAAGATAGAGATAACAAGGGCACATCATGACATATCATTCGTCACTTGATTTGATGACGTGACATATTTCTCCGTGCAACAATATCATTGCTCTGTCAAATTAATTTTCAAGAATTCCAGCTCATCAAGATGTTTAAAAATAATACTTAGCTCTAGAGTATCACCAAGATGGTCATGAATTTTGAATTTTCAGATATCATGATAGTCATTCAAAGCACAATATGTAATCTCTAGTTAAGGTCTATTAAAATCATAGAACATAGATGATTTCAAAAGAAATTTCAGAACTTCAAGAAATCATTAAATCTGAACTATTTTCATTGGATGGATAATCATCAGTGCATATAATAGAAAGCTCTTACGTCGTAGTTCTGTCAGTCTCATGATCTCATTTTTTAAACTGGAAGCCAGTGAAGTTCAGATTACAAGAGATTAAGAAAGGCAGCAAGACTCCCCCTAAGGATATGTAATGAATGCACTCAAGGAGTTATGTTTGCAAGTGAAAAGACAATTGTCAAGGAGAGGTCGACTAGAACCATGCAAGGCTTGACCTGATCGAACATGAAGTTGGCAGAAATGAAATGCATGACCCAACACATGGTTGTACACTTGTTAAAGTTAACAGAATGAAGATGAAATATATGCATGAATACGTCAAAGAGATAACTCTCCCATACTATATGGCCTATATGCAACAGTGACGCATGGTACTTGGCGGAGGTGAAACCTTACGCATATTGAGTGCTTCTGGGCAAGCATAACATGCCCTTCCATACATCAACATTTGATATACCATGGCCATGCAAGAATGATGGTACACCAACCATGCAATGCATCGTGAACATAAATTCAATCTTTATTATGCATCATGACTACATGTAATGCTACACCATATGCAAAATGACATATTTACATATAAACAATGTATGGAAACCAATCTGCAAAAGTACACAACTAAATTGAACAAAATCATCATTTCAATTTTTATTGGCCTGAGGTCGACAAAGACCAAGCTCCCTTCTGAGTGTTAAAAACTTGTCATTACACAAGGGCTTGGTGAAAATATCAGCAATTTAATTTAGAGTATCAATAAAATACAGTTCAAAATTTCTCTTAACGACCTCATCTCTAATGAAGTGATGTCTAATCTCAATAAGCTTAGTCCTAGAGTGTTGGACTGGATTTTTTGAAAGGTTGATAGCTCTAGTGTTATCACACAGAATCGGGACACAACCAAGATCCACTAAGTAGTCTTGGAGTTGGTATTTAATCCACAACACTTGGGTGCCACAGCTCCCCGCAGTAACATATTCTACCTCTGTGGTTGAGAGGGCAACCGAGTGTTGTTTCTTGGAGGCCCAAGAAACTAAACACCCGCCCAGAAACTGGCAGTAGCCACTAGTACTTTTACGATCCAGCTTGCATCCAGCATAGTCCGCATCAGAATAAGATATAAGAGATAAATCACATGATGACGGATACCACAATCCCAAATCTTGAGTGCCGACAAGATATCTAAGGATACGTTTGACGGCAGTCAAGTGGGATTCTCTAGGACTAGCTTGAAATCTAGCACAAAGGCATACACTAAACTGGATATCTGGTCGGGATGCAGTCAAGTAAAGCAAAGAGCCGATCATACCTCTATAGATCTTTGCATCCACTAATTTACCATTTTCATCCGAATCCAGTGATGTTGTGGTGCTCATAGGAGTTGCAATTATTTTGCTGTTTGTCATGTCAAATCTTTTCAGCAGCTCCTTGATGTATTTGGCTTGACTTATGAAGCAATCATCTTGTCCTTGGTTGACCTGCAAACCGAGAAAGAATTGGAGTTCTCCCATTAGGCTCATCTCAAATTCGCTAGTCATGAGGTTAGCAAATTCCTCACACATTTCAGATTTAGTAGAACCAAACACAATATCATCAACATAAATTTGAACAATCAAGATGTTCTTACCTTGCTTCTTGGTGAAAAGTGTTTGATCTACCTTACCTCGTGTGTACCCTTTTTCAATGAGGAATGAGCTTAGTCTCTCATACCAAGCTCTTGGTGCTTGCTTAAGTCCATAAAGTGCCCTGTCTAGCTTGTATACAAAATCTGCATGGTTAGAGTTCTCAAAGCCAGGGGGCTACTCAACATATAATTCTTCTTTGATCAAGCCACTCAAGAAAGTACTTTTTACATCCATTTGATACAGCTTTATTCTAAGGGAGCATGCAAAGGTAAGTAAAATTCTGATGGCTTCGAGTCTAGCAACTGGGGCATAAGATTCATCAAAGTCTACCCCAAACTCTTGATTATACCCTTGAGCCACCAATCTAGCCTTGTTTCTTATTATCTTGCCATCCTCACTTAGTTTGTTCCTAAAAACCCATTTAGTGCCTATGATAGATTGTGATGAAGGTCTAGGAACAAGATGCTAAACTTTGTTTCTCTCAAACTGGTTTAACTCGTCTTGCATTGAATTTATCCAATTTTCATCCTTTAATATCTCATCAACATTCTTGGGTTCAATCTGGGAGACAAGAGCAAGTTGATCTAATTCTTCCACAATTCTAAAGTGTGACCTTTTTCTAGGTGGGTCATTCAGGCTACCAATGACATTTTCTAAAGGATGATCCTTAAGAATTCTAATGTTTGTAGAATCATTACCTTCTCCTAGAGCTTGATCCCTTGCATTGCTTGATTCAGCTAGGTCACCATCTTCTCTTATTTCTTCTTGTGGAGGATCACTCTTTTCCTTCATGCTTAGGAATTCCCATCTTCATCATTTTTCCTGCAAGAGTTATCATTGTTAGAATCATCATGATATTCATCAAAGAAACATGGGGTGATTCTTCCACAGTTTGACTCTTGACATTATAAATTCTATAAGCCCTAGATCTATCAGAATATCCAAGGAATATACCTTCATCGCTCTTGGGCTCGAATTTATCTAAGTCTCTTTTATCATTATTGTGGATGAAGCATTTAGATCCAAATACTTTCATGTGTGTGAGAGAAGGTTTTTTACCTTTCAGCAACTCATAAGGAGTCTTTTTGGTGTGTGGCCTTACCATAGAGCGGTTGATAATGTAACATGCCGAGTTTACCGCTTCAGCCCAAAATTTCCTTGGGAGTTGCCGTTCGGCAAGCATTGTTCTTGCCATCTCTATGAGTGTTCGATTCCTTCTTTCAACTACACCATTTTGCTCTGGGTTCTTGGTGAAGAAAATCGGTGTGAAATGCCTTCAGCCCTGCAAAGATTATAGAAGTCAGCATTTTCAAATTCACCACCATGATCAGATTGAATGTTGAAATCTTAAACTCACCGTCTTGCTTTATCTTCATATAGAGTGCCTGAAACTCATCAAAAGCATCATTTTTATGTGTGAGAAAGAAAACCCATGTGAACCTAGAGTAATCATCCACCAAGACATATCTATATTTTCTACCACTTAAACTAGCAGTTCTGGTTGGACCAAACAAATCCATATGAATCAGCTCAAGTGGTTTAGATGACATGTTTGCAGATCTAGCCTTGAAGGATTTTCTTGTTTGTTTACCTAGGGCACATGCATCACACAATTTATTTTCTTGTTTAAAAGAAAGTTCAGGCAACCCATTCACCATTGAATGCTTTAACAGTTTATGTAAGACATTGTAGCTAGCATGACCTAGTCTACGATGCCATAACCATGCAAGTTCAGATTTTGGTGCAGCAAGACAAAGATTTAAATGAGCAAGATCATCTAAGTCAATCATGTAAACATTGTTGACTCTCTTACCAGAAAATTTTACCTTGTCAGATTTTGGTTCAAGGATTCTACATTCATGAGAGTCAAACAACACTTTGTGACCCTTATCACAGAGTTGACTTATGCTAAGCAAGTTGTATTTCAAGCCTTCAACTAGCAGCACGTTACAGATGGAGTTGGAGAGGTTCTTACCTACATTACCTGTTCCAATGATTTTTTCTTTTGTTGTTCCCTCCAAATGTGACGTATCCACCTTCCTTTTCTTCCAAGAGATAAAATTTTATTTTATTTCCAGTCATGTGTCTTGAACAGCCGCTATCAAGGTACCACCTGTTATGTATGACTGCAAGACACTCCTGCACAAGTAATTAAGTAATTGTGTTTGGAACCCAACCAAATTTGGGTCCCATCAAACTCTTCAGATTTTCAACACGTGAAACTATTTCTTTTGGCATACAAACCTTCCAAACATTCATGTTTGTTTGCTTAGAGCATGGATTTGATTTTTCTTTTCAACCTTGATATTCACTTTCTGTTTGGAGGCTCTTTGTTGGAATTTGTAAAAGTTTGAGGAAGTTTGCTTCTTAACTCATTGTGGCCACTGGTTGGTTTTGGGTTGAAAATGATTATTTTGTCACCTAGGAGATTGAGACTTATAAGATTGGTGAACACATGAATCATAATTTCCCCAAAAGTAGGGTGGTGTTAGCTTATATGAATGTGCAATCCAGTTATGGTGATATCTGGAAGAATGAGCATACAGTGGCCAAGGAAGTGTTGACCTGTGTTGCAGGGAAGGTCGACCTTAGACTTTTGGATAACCTTTTTGGGAATTTCAGTTATTGCCTCTTCAATCTTTTCTTTTCCTTTCTCTTTTTGTTTTTGCTGGTTTTGTGTAGGAGTTGTGTTTGAGGTGGAAGCTTCGGAAGATGAAACAAATGTGACAGTTTTTAGCCCAATTGGCCTTTTGTTTGTAGGTTCAAAACCCAACCCTTCCTTGTTGAGGTTCATTCTAGTACCTAGCAATGCATCTAGGTTTTCTTTCCATCCACAAATTTTTCTAAAGATTGTTGTTTATCCTTTAACTCTTTTTGTAGGTTTTCAATGTTTTACAAGAGTTGAGTGTTGACATGTTTGACAGCTTCATACTTCTCATTGCTTAATTTGCTATCCTTTTCATAAGTTTGTATTTTGAGCTTCATGCTGTCAATCTCATTTCTCAAATCTTCATTTTTAGTTTCCAAGTCAGTCATTTCTTTTCTTCCTTCCTCCAAGTTCTCAATCATTTTCTTAAGATCTTCAATTTCAGTTTCAAGTAGAGCATTCTTATCATTCATCTCATGATCATGCACCAAGAAGTTAATTTTCTTTTTCAATGATTTATTCTCCTTTTTGTACATGTCATATTTTTCCATGAGCTGTATATATGCTTCCTCCCAATCATCAAGTGTGTAATTTTCAAATGGAGAGTTTACCTCAGTTTCTTCATCACCTCTGGCCATGAGACAAAGATCTTCTTTTTCCTTGTCGAGGAGCTAGTTCCACCATCACTTTCTTCCTCGTCACTCCAGGTGGACACCATGGCCTTGTTCTTCTTCTTGCCCTTCCATTTGTCAGCCTTTTTGAATCTGTCAGGACAATCAGTCTTGAAATGCCCTGGTTTGTTGCAAGAATAACAAATGATTTTGTCAGATTTCTTAAAGTTTTCAGAATTAGATTTGAAACCATTTCTTACCTTTGACCTTCCTCTCATGAAGCTCTTACCTTCCTTTCTCAGAAATTTTCTGAACTTACGTGTGAGCATGGCTACGTCATCCTCATCTCGCTCACTTGCGAATCCTCACCTTCATCAGAAGTGCCTTGACCGCTGGGTCCTGCTTTAAGAGCTAGGGGCTTTTTCTTAGGCACCTCAGCCTCTTTGTTCTTAAGGTTGATCTCATAGGTCATCAATGACCCAATGAGTTCATCTACCTTGGTAGTTGCGAGATCTCTCGATTCTTCAACCACGGTAGCCTTTGTGTGCCATGCGGGAGTCAATGATCTGAGAATCTTTCTCACAATTTCCTGTTCTGAGTATTTCTTTCCCAAATCAGTTAGACTATTAGTAAGCACAGTTAACCGAGCATACATATTCTGAATTGACTCATCAGGCTTCATGCGGAACATTTCATATTCAGAAACTAAAATGTTGACTTTTGTTTCTCGTACCTGAGAGGTTCCTTCGTAAATTACCTCTAACTTGTCCCACATCTATTTTGCCGTTGCGCAGGTAGCAACTCTTGAGAATTCTACTAGATGGAGTGAGCATTGCATGATGTGTTTAGCACTCCAGTTGACAGTGGATTGTCTTATTTGTTCTTTGGTCCACAAATCCTCATTATCCGTAAGCTCATACGGACCTTTGCTGATCACTCGCCAACGTTCGTAGTCTTGGGCGCGAATGAACACCTGCATGCGATGTTTCCAATAAGGATAATTAGTTCCAGTAAAGTAAGGAGGTCTATTAACAGAATGTCCTTCAGGTAAGAAACCTTTGGACGACAATCCACCATTTCTCTCAAGGTCGTTGGATCCCATAATGAGAGATTAGGCTCTGATACCACTTGTTGAGTAGTGGATAGCGGATCTAGAGGGGAGGGGTGAATAGATCTGTCCCTCTTTTCGTAGAACACCCCTCCTTAAAGCTAGATAATGATAATAGCAGCGGAATATAACTAGCTTAACGAAGGGCACAACGATTTGCTTAGCAAGATGATTACGCAATATAGAGATTGAATCTAAGCATGCATCTAACACAAAGTAATCGCACAAGCAAACCACAACACACGAGATTTTAAGGTGGTTCGGACAAAATCCCCAGTCCTACGTCCACCCCTCACCAAATCCGGTGAGGCTCCACTAGTGCAACGCACTGAACCACAAATCGGAAAGACCTCCGATTGCCTTCCTACTAACCACCGGTAGGGACGTCAACACCACAGATCGGACAACTTCCGATTGCCTTCCTACTAACCACCGGTAGGGACGATCTTCAGTTTCAAATGTTTGAATGAAATGGAAATAGAACAAATATGAAAACACTCAAACAAGATATAGAATATGCTCAAAGAGAAAAGATCTTGTCTGAGATTGTTGAAGCTTGAATCTGATTCTTCAATGGTATCTTCTTCCTTGTGACATGATCTTCTTGGATCACCTTGAGTTGATGAAGAAGATGAAGGATGCAGATTTGATCTCCCTTGAGAATGAGCTTCTTTGGATCACCTTGAGATGATGAAGAGGATGATGGTTGCAGCTTTATCTTCACTTGGCTTGGGGTTGATCTCCTCTTGAAGTAGCTTGAATCACTTGAGGATTTGATGAAGAACTTCTTCCCGGAGTACTGTTCACGCTACAGTACTCGAACTCCTCTCCCTTGAACACACCCTTGCAGCCTCCTTTGATCTCCCAAATGATCAACTAGGGTTTCTAACCCTCTTGCATGTGTTTTATAACCTTTGAATGGTCCTTGGACATCCCCCAGACCAGATCCACATTCTATGGGTGATTGGGTGACTTTAGGGATTAAACAAATACAAGGAAAGGGCTCTTCTCGAAGTGGAAAATAAAGTCAACAATTGATGGCTCGGGGCTGGCGGTCGACCTGCAGAAGCTGGCGGTCGACCGCTATTGAGAAACGTTGTAGACGGATGGTCCCTGGAATTTTCGGTCGACCGCTACTGGGCTGGCGGTCGACCACCACCGAGACTCGTGTAGACTGGGAGCTGCTGACTGGGGTGGTTGACCGCCCCTGTGCTGGCAGCCGAACGCCAGCAGGGCAGACCCCGGGTTTTCCCGGGTCGGTCTGTTAACCTCTTTAGCTCCGTCGCTTGAGTCCTTTAGCAGTCTATTCTCATCTGTGACATCAACCTTGACAGTCTTGAGGATTTCTATTGATTATATCGCTCCTATAATCAAAATTTTGTTCCGGGGGCTCCTCCCCCGGAAACCCCCGCAAGGGGCGCTGCCCCCTTGACCCCCGCGACCTGACTGCGCTGGTCGATCTGCGTGTGAGGGCGCAATCATTGAGCTTTCACTTTTGCCATCTCCACTCCATTCCTTGGCATATCTGTCATGAAAGAACATCAAGTAGTTTTGTCATATAAGAGTGATAAAACATCAATGACTTATAGTGTTTCGCCATTATCAAAATCAAGAATACCAAATAACTCAAATGACCACAGGATGATGTGGAATGACCCATGTGACCACAAGATGACTCAAATGACCACAGGGGCACAACATCTTCGTCAGTCTATCCATCAGTAACCAGATACTATCATGCCCACTGGATGTCCTCGGTAATCCAACCACGAAATCAGTGGTCACGTGGTCCCACTTCCAGACGGGAATCTCCAAGGGCTGAAGTGTACCACCCGGTCGCTGGTGTTCTGCCTTCACCTGTTGACAGGTCAGACACCTGGCCACAAACTCCGCAACATCTCTCTTCATCCGAGGCCACCACAACTGCCTCTTCAGGTTCTCGTACATCTTTACTGACCTGGGGTGCACTGTATACCTGCTCCCATGAGCCTCTCGCAGCACCGCGCACCTCACCTGCTCCTCGGCTGGGACGTACAACCTACCTCGAAACCGCACAGCTCCATCCTCACCAAACTCCACCTCGGCCATCAACAAAATCCGGGGTAGCTCAGGGTCCGCACGCTGAGCCTCCGTCACCTGACGACGAATAGCTGGCATGATAGTCAAGCTCGTAAGGACAGTCGAACGCTGATCCTGAGGGATCTTGAGCCTATAAGTCATGGCCGACACCTGCTCCCATAACCTCCACTTCCTTAACAGCATCTGACTGACCACCACCTTCCTACTCAAGGCGTCAGCCACAACGTTCATCCTGCCAAGCTGATACGACAGAGTAAAATAATAATCCTTCATGTACTCCATCCACCTCCTCTGCCTGAGGTTAATATCCTTCTAGGTGAACACATACCTCAAACTCGGATGGTCAGTAAACATCTCGAACTTCTCATCGTACAGATAGTGCTCCAGATCTTCAGAGCAAAAATCACCGCCGCCAACTCAAGATCATGAGTAGGGTAGTTCTCCTCATGTGGCTTCAATTGCCGAGATGCACACGCCACAACTCTACCATGCTGTATCAGCACGGTGCCCAAACCTACCCTAAAAGCGTCTATACACGCCACGAAACCTCCCGATCTAGAAGACAACACCAACACCGGAGCGGTAGTGAGTAATCTCTTCAGCTCCATGAAGCTCTGCTCACACTCCTCCATCCAGACAAACGACACCTCCTTTCGCGTAAGCCCGGTCATCGGGGCCGCGATACAAGCAAAATACTGAATAAATCTCCTATAATAGCCTGCAAGCCCCAAAAAGCTCCGAATCTCCGTGACATAACTCGGCCTCGACAACTGCACCACAGCCTCGACCTTGGTCGGGTCCACGGAAATACCATCACCAGAAATCACGTGCCCCAAAAAGTGCACCTCACTCAGCCAAAACTCACACTTGCTGAGCTTGGCATACAGTTGGTGATCCCGCAAGGTCTGCAACACCACCCTTAAATGATGCACATGCTCCTCAGCAGACCGCGAATACACAAGGATGTCGTCCACAAACACGATCACGAACTGGTCTAGATACGGACGGAACACTCTATGCAACAAATCCATAAATGCCGCGGGGGCATTGGTGAACCCAAACGGCATCACCAAGAACTCAAAATGCCCATACCTCGAGCGGAATGCAGTCTTCTCAACATCAGACTCCCGAATCCGCAACTGGTAATAACCCGATCTCAAATCGATCCGTGAAAATACCTGGGCAGACTGAAACTGATCAAACAAGTCGTCAATCTGAGGCAACGGATACTTGTCCTTAACAGTCGTGTAGCTCAACTGCCAGTAGTCGATGCACAGTCTCAAACTACCATCCTTCTTCTTCACAAATAACACCGGCGCGCCCCAAGGGGAAAAGCTAGGACGAATGTACCACTTGGCCAGCAACCCCTACAACTGCGCCTTCTGCTCTCTCAACTCAGCCGGTGCCATCCGATAAGGGACCTTCGACATAGGCACCGTACCTGGTACCACCTCAATCACGAAATCAATCTCTCGCAGCGGTGGCAACTCCTCGGGAAAAACAACAGAAAACTCGCACACAATCGGAATATCCTCCACATCAGGACACTGCCGATCGATAAAAATCACAGAAGTGAGAAAATCTTGACAACCCGTGTCAAGCAATCTACAAGCCTTAATGGCCGAAATAAGAAAACGGAAGGAGGAAGATCAGATACCTTAGAAATAGAAGGTGGGTCTGCTAGGATGCTAGAAGAAGACCCTCTTCAAACGACAATCCACCACCGCCCGATAAGCCTCGAGCCAATCCATGCCCAAAATCACATCAAAGTCCCATAGCGGCAATGCATAAAACCTGGCCGGTAAGTTCCCCCCATCCACCCACACAGGCACCTTCTCAAAGAAATACGGGGTGAGCATGAAATCACCGGTAGGTAACTCCACTGCCAGATCACATGACACCTCAGTGTAGATTTGATTAAAATCCATTAAAGAATAAACATATAAAAAACTATATGCATAAGAATGGGAAAAGGGAAGAAACGGGAGCATGCGTGGATGCTAGGAGGAGGGTGATCGCCAGAGGGGTTATCTCAAAAGGATGCGAGAGATTGGGTGACTTCCTTCTCTTCCGATCGGCCGGCCGACGAAGAGAGTTTCTCTTGTACTTGATTACCCTTGCAAAAAATAAGGACAACACCAATAGAGAATGGAATTAGCTAGCCAAAGTAGTATCTGACTCAAATGAAAGCATATGACATGAAAATAATGGAGGTGAACACACCTGTCGGGCGCTGCCCTTTAAACCCCATGCAATGGGTGTGGAAAGAATATGATATGAATGAAATAGAGAGTGTGTGTATGTGTGCAAGCGTTGCACTATGAGATGCTCACCGTGGGTGAGAAGTGGAGAATAAAAAAGGACAAAGTATGATGCATGCACAGTTAATGCAAACAAATAATAATCAAATGAGAAAGGAGGAAGAATAAGGAGAAGCATGTGGAATGTTTCCAGTTTCTTGGCTTTGATGCACGATTGGGAGGAAGACCCAGGGAGATGGACCACTGACGCAGGGGACTCCCTCCTTCAGCCAGCACACGGGCAGCACCTCCCCTAGAAATCAAAATCGCCCCCCCTTCGTGTAAAGAACCGCAGAGGGTATTTATAGAGCTCAGGGATTGACTGATCCAATTTGGCAGGAGATAAAAGGTGGAAAGAGATCCAATTTGGCAGGAGATAAAAGGTGGCAAGAGTCTCCCTCACTTCGGAAAGCCATTTGGGCACTTGCACATTTAAAACGAGCCGCAAAACGAGGAAGGGAAGGGTTGCGATCAAGGTTGGGCGTTTGTAGAAAAAATGACGTCCAACGCTATGGACATTTATAAAATAAACGACCACTGTGCCAGACGTTCATTAGCAATAAAAAATAGCCATGAAAACCTCTCAGAAAAATGACGTCATGTACCCCTGACGTTTATAAAAATAAACGTCAAATGCAACGGACGTTGTTTATAAAGCAAATAAAGCAAGCTCAATTATTTTCAAATTTTAAAAAGAATGCGCGTCTAGACATCCAGACATTTATTATAAAAAATACGCTTTTAACTGGACTCGGAAAACCCAAAAATGAGCGACAACGGGCTCAGACGCACAAACCAAAAATTAAACAAAATTGAAAAAGAATTGGTGTCTGCCCCTACGGACGCTAATTTGTTTTCCATTTTATTTTATTTTATTTTTATATTTTTTATGTACGGACGTCTGATTGAGCTGACTCCAAATATATTTTTTTCACATTTTTTCGATCCCAAAAATCCACTCAAACAGGCCTAGAATGATTGCCCGAAATGAATAAAATAATAATAAAGCCAAAGAAATAGCGTCAACTCCGTTGGCCACTAAAAGAAAATAACGTCCACCCACCAAGGCATTATTTCTTTTTCCTTTTTTTTCATTTTTTATTATTTAGAAAATACAAGTTACGTCCACCCCATATGTCGTTAATTCTTAAAAATTCGAAAAAAATGCCCAAAAAATCTAGAAAAAATCCAGAAAAATCTAGAAAAACCCAAAAAAATAGGAAAAATAGGGAAAAGCCAAAAATCTAAAAAAACGGTGGAAAATTACTCAAACAATGTTGATTTGAAGATCAAATTGGGATATCACAAGTAATAAGAGATGTGCTCGTAGTAATGTCAATTTTGACGTGTCTACAACTGCCCCGCCTTGGCGTCTGTTGTGCAAGGGAGCGGAGCGGACTGAAAAGTAGATGCCAAGGGATGATGAGACACGCGATCAACATCACCTGATGAAAATTGAATCCAAAGTTCGAGATGAAACAATCTCGGGAAGTTTAACGAAAATAGCAATGTTTGGATAAAGGAGGGAGTGAATGTGCACGCGGACACGAAGGAGATCAACCTCCAGTGTGGTGGAAGTACCCCGGGTCACAAACCCATAGGTTTCACCAATGGAGAGCGGTTACCAGCCAATGTGGACGTGCTGCAGCCACGGCGGATCTAAAGAAAAAGAGAGTGAAAATAAAAGGATAGAAATCCAAACAAAGAGTTTTCAAGAAAACAGCCCAAAATCGGGGACATGACGAACTGAGGATTCAATTCGACAATGAATATCTCACATCTTGAACACTAAGATCATTTTGACTCTCAAAATCGGCTTATCAGAATGATTTTCCAACGTTGATTCAAAGTCCTACATGAATGCAAGATGGGTTTAAAGGGAAAATTAAAATAAATTAAAATAGAATATAATCAAGGATAATATTGTAAAGCTGCCCAAGCTGAGTCAAGAAATTGATTTCGTGAGCTGATACTAAGTCGAAGCCCGTTTATACGCGCACCAATTCACAAAAAGGAACCATCGTCCTCAGTCTTAGACGGCTCAACGACCTATCCGTGTGACTAAGACTCCTCTGGAATTATCATTGTTTTTGATGAAGGGGAACTTAAATTCCAGATTTACCAAAGCCACAAGATTCTTGATATAATCTAATAGCGTAGATAACATATAGTAGGAATGCATACAGAGAGATGGTGATAGCAATGAGCATGAAGGAATTGGGAAATGATGCAGACACCGTGGGACTTAGATGATGATGTCCAGACGGTGGGACCAAGAGCTTCTTCCTGCGCTCAAAAAATCATTAACCAAGACATCATAGAAGATAAGTGGTGCGGACACCCGAGCAGTTGAGCGGCGTGACACGCCGAGCCACTGGTACCGCACACGGAGCATGACTCGAGCCACCTCAGCATCCGTCTGGCTCGGAGACAGCCTGGAGACTCCCCCATGAGTCCCGGCATTTATCATATTTAGTTAGACTTTATTTGTGTTTAATGTGTGTTTACTTCATTTTATTCGGTATGTAATTTTGATTGTAAGAGGGGTTTATTTGTAAAATGGGACCTCCGGGCCCCACGGACCCCCCCAGACCTCTTCCCATTGATCCACCTCAGGCTAGGGCCCCATGTGGGGTCAGTCAACATTTCAAATGGAAACATCTATAAGGTTGAATGGCAAATGCCACATGGGTAGACAATTGGACTTCAAAGTCCAAGGTAGGCTACCTACCATTCTACCATGTCCCCCCCTTGGTCAATAGGCTGCCCCCCCCTTATATTTTATTTAATTTTTGTGTGTGTGTCACATTCAATCTAGGCCATCCATTCCCCCATCCCTAGATCCAAGGGTGGCTATTGGATTTGATATGTAACCTATAAGTACCTTGTATTTTCTCATTTAGGAGAATTAATGCATTTGAATTGGAAGAAAATCCCCTTGAGCAAGGCCTAGGCCGCCCCTCTCTCCTCCTTGCAGCTGGGAAGGCTGTATTCTGGTGGTGTGACTCCACCCCTATCAGTTCCGGTCGCCGCCGCCACGTGCCGCCATCGCGCCTCCACCATCACCGCCGGTGTTCTGTCCATCCAGGACAGAGGTGTCTTCTCCGAATTCTTGCTCTCCACCCCGTCGTGTTTTTGAGCTGGGATTTTGAGGGGATGTTCCAGAGGTGTTCCTCACGATCCAAAAAAATTGGTTGGTTATGAATTTTCCATTTGATATTTTTTCATTTTCGCCCAACCTTAATTTCTAGATCTGTCTGCTTGCTGTTTCAATTTCCACCCGCCCTGTGTTTCAAATGTTCAGACTCCTGTCTGATTTTTGTTAGAGCTCCCAATTTTACTGGGCGCTCTGTCCATCAACCCCACAGTCCCCAAATTTTCTTGACTTGTTGTGAGTCCATCCCATATTTTTTCAAAAATCGATCTCGTAGATAGCTACAGTGCTGTCCACCTGTTCCCAGATCCGACCACCCTCCAGTAAACAAATCATATCAAATCACAGCCACCTCCCATCAGTCCACAAAAATTATCCCCGTTCTCCTTGTTCAAAATTACACAAGTTTGATGAAGAGATCAGGAGCTGAATCGGCCATCTTCCTTGCGGTCAAAGGCAGTCTTCAGATAACTCACCTGTAGATCTGAGATTTCAGTTACTGTACAATAGGGAATTGTAAATTCAATAAAGTTATGATCCGACCAGATCCAGCAGATCTCCCTAGCTCTAGATTAAAGCATTTTAAGAGAGCTTTCCAACGATAGCTCATGCGTCCCGATCCGACGTCGGGATTGATCGCAGCGGCCGTTTTCGCCGGAGCGCGCGCCGGAAGACAGCAACCAAAATCCGTGGGAAGTTAGTTCCAGAATTGGGAATCGGGACCGATCGACCCCCAATCGGTGTTCCCGGCCGACCGCCGTCCGTGGAGGCGCGCCACCAGGGGTCCCTATCACAGTGGGTCCCACCCCCACAGATCTGGAGGACAGCGCCGTCAGCGGGCCCCACGGGTCCGTAAAACCTGCCGTTCGGAAAGCACGAAAACGCGGAGTTCGGCACCGCCGGGCGACATCAAGATGCTGCCCATCAACCCGAGTTACGTGATTCCCGGACCCCACATGTGACCTTTTACCTCCCTGCGTGGAGTGGGTCGACTTAGTGTATTGCTGTAATAATTGTTAACCGGGAGTCCGTGATTCGGCCGGAGTTGTCTTCGCCACGCAGGGTGCGTGGAGGTAATGGTCCGAACCTCTTGGCGTTCATTTGCTTAGCTAGTATATGGTCTTTTGCCACTGCCAAGAGCGATAGGTACTAGCCCGTGTGTCCATGTCACCACTGTGAGTGTGAGAGTGACCTGTCCCGTGACTCGATCCGAGTCCGGAAGTGAGTCGACTACCCGTGAACTCTGCTGGTTCTTCAACCGCGCACGATCCGCGTTTCCCTCGCTTGGGACGACGAGTGAGTTTGCATTTCTGTTAGCGACGTATAGCCCATAGGAGCTCTCCGTGTCGGGCTTAGTGTCTCTCCTATCATGTGTTGCTGGTCATGTCCGCATCTAGAGTACGAGGTCCATACCACATAGAGTCGGTCCCCGTGTCCGTCCCGCATCAGTTTGGTATCAGAGAGAGTTGAGTTTAGGGTAGTCTTTGCATAAGTCTTGCATGCATCATGGTCTAAGTCGAGTCTAGAATCATCATCATTTTCAAGACAAAAAAAATGTGTTTTAAAATTGCATTTTCATCCCGATAACTCGGTATATCAAAAGGTGTTGTCCGAACGTTAGGTTACGCCTATCGGGAAGACCGCACACTTGCGGGAGTGATCTTCGGATCGATTAAATCCGCCACGTACTGGATATGGGTTTAGGTCTAGATGCATTAGTTGGTGTTTACATCAGTTTGTGTCTCCTAGTTCGTGTGTAGTCCAATTAGAGTCAGTCGGTCTTGTCCAAGTGTCGACATGTCTAGCATGTAGTTCCGCCAAATTCACATGGAATCCCCATCACCCGGGCAACATGGCCGTTGGTCCACCCATGGACTTGGCAACCACCCACTCCACTTCTGTAGACCCGAAGCCTCAGATTTTTATGGCTCCAATGGCCCGGGCGACTACCTTAAGTGGGAGGCCGCCATGGACACATACTTTGATTGTTATACCATGTCCGAAGCCGAGCAATTCTATTTTGCCAAGGAGAGGCTTCTACACGAGGCGGCCGAAAAGTGGGACCACATTGAGCGCTTGAGAGAGGTTAGGAGGTAATGGCCCATCGAGTCATGGTGGGACATGAAGAAAGAGCTTAGGAAGGTCTACGTGCCCCAACCGGTCACCTCCAACCGGCCCCACCAAATCACTTCCAACCAAGTGAGTCCTAGTCGGAGGCAAAGAGCCCCACACGTAGATGAGCCAAGACCCACTCCTAGGACGGTTGACTACGGGCGAGTCCACCATGATATCCCTATTCCAACCCACTCCGTTGCCGAATTTATGCAAATGATTTTGGACCGGTTGGATGGGGTGGATAGGACACGTACTCCTAGTGATGTACTCCTACCCGAGCCTAAGGAGGTCATCGCCGGTAGTCTTAACCCGGCCCCATCAACGGAGTCCCCAAGCCCTCTCCCCATCATAGTGGATCCTCATTCCCCACCCACGAGAGCTCCCATGCTACCACCCTCTACTTCGAACTCTATTCGGAACCATCTCATTTGGAGCCACCCAAGCCCGAACCACCCGTATTTCTAACGGGTACACTTTACATAGCCGAGTCACTACTTAGTTGGCTCAAGGATAGCTTGGTCCCACTTCCCTTCCAATCTATGGACCCTATCCTACCTCTGGTGCCAATCAACTCATTCCATACCACTTTCCGGTCTAGTCACTATGTGGATACATTGGATGACCTTCTTAAAGGGTTAGACCGGCAATTGACATTTACGCACTTGTTGGCTCCAGGCTTCGACCGACCCACAGGTCGTAGTTTCACTCATCCCGCTTTAGGGTCCATCACCTCCGTGTACACCGTGGGTCATGTTACCACGGAGGTTCTTCTACTCCTCCCGTTACCGGTCGAGCCCGACTTCATTCCTTTTATCCCGAGGGAGGAGCCATATCTTCTATACACTGTCTCATCTACCACGATGGATGGAGGTGACCATCACCTTCAGGAATTTCAAACATGGGACTATGTAATGGAAGAACCGAGGGGTCACACATTCTTTGACCCATTCGACCCCTTCGCTAGTGGGCCTCGTGATCCACCACTTCCCTTCTACCTTGTCAAGGAAGTCCCCTACCACTCTCTTCCCACTCAGGCCAATCAACCTCCACATAGCAATAGGTCCGATGATTGGGGAACATGGCATACCTTACCTACATCTAGGGCTATTGACAAAGGTAGTTTTAGATCTCCCAATCCTCCCACATCCAAGCCCGATACACCTACTTCTGGCCCTCCCAAATCCCATGGGCAGTCGCATGCTAGGGACAAAGTAGGATGTCTAGGAGTCCCACTTTCCACCAACCACCGGTTGCATCTAGTGCATGCTTGGTACACATTCGGGTGTCCTGGTCCACCTTTTGCATATGCATGAGTCGGATTAACTGTAGGGTTATTTAGGGTTGTGTGTGCATCCGTGTGTTTTTTTCTTTTGCTAAGCATGTTAGGAGTTTGCATGACGACATTCGTCGTCACATTGAGTCCAGAAATGCGTGTTACAAAGAGCTAGCCGATGCTCACCGACACCACCGAGAGTTCCAAGAGGGCGAATATGTCATGATCAGGGTAAGACCTGAACGGTTTCCCTCTGGAACCGTTAAGAAGTTGCAAGCTCGCGGAGCCGGTCCATTTAGAGTGTTGAAACGCGTTGGATCCAATGCGTATGTTGTGGACCTGCCCGAGGAATACGGTATAAGCTCTACTTTTAATGTTTCGGATCTAGTTGCATATAGGGACCCAGCGGTGATCCCAAGTGAGCCTTTCGAGCCATCTCCTCCCATTGAGAGTGATCCCACACCTGAGTGTCCACCTCCAGCCCTTTGTCACGGCAGCATGAGCATATAGATCATATACTGGATGAGCAGGTGACAGTTACCAGGAGTGGATCCTACCCACGCTACCTAGTGCGATGGAGAGGACGGCCCGCTACCGACGACACGTGGATCACACATGGAGAGTTGCAGCGGATTGATCCGGACCTTCTGGAGCGATACAGGAGCGATGCAGACCCTTACTCGACAGGGTCGAGTTTCTCCCACCCGGGGAGAATTGGTGCGGACACCCGAGCAGTTGAGCGACGTGACACGCCGAGCCACCGGTACCGCACACGGAGCACGACTCGAGCCACCTCAGCATCCGTCTGGCTCGGAGACAGCCTGGAGACTCCCCCATGAGTCCCGGCATTTATCATATTTAGTTAGACTTTATTTGTGTTTAATGTGTATTTACTTCATTTTATTCGGTATGTAATTTTGATTGTAAGAGGGGTTTATTTGTAAAATGGGACCTCCGGGCCCCACGGACCCCCCCAGACCTCTTCCCATTGATCCACCTCAGGCTAGGGCCCCATGTGGGGTCAGTCAACATTTCAAATGGAAACATCTATAAGGTTGAATGGCAAATGCCACATGGGTAGACAATTGGACTTCAAAGTCCAAGGTAGGCTACCTACCATTCTACCATGTCCCCCCCTTGGTCAATAGGCTGCCCCCCCCCCCCCTTATATTTTATTTAATTTTTGTGTGTGTGTCACATTCAATCTAGGCCATCCATTCCCCCATCCCTAGATCCAAGGGTGGCTATTGGATTTGATATGTAACCTATAAGTACCTTGTATTTTCTCATTTAGGAGAATTAATGCATTTGAATTGGAAGAAAATCCCCTTGAGCAAGGCCTAGGCCGCCCCTCTCTCCTCCTTGCAGCTGGGAAGGCTGTATTCTGGTGGTGTGACTCCACCCCTATCAGTTCCGGTCGCCGCCGCCACGTGCCGCCATCGCGCCTCCACCATCACCGCCGGTGTTCTGTCCATCCAGGACAGAGGTGTCTTCTCCGAATTCTTGCTCTCCACCCCGTCGTGTTTTTGAGCTGGGATTTTGGAGGGATGTTTCAGAGGTGTTCCTCACGATCCAAAAAATTGGTTGGTTATGAATTTTCCATTTTATATTTTTTCATTTTTGTCCAACCTTAATTTCCAGATCTATCTGTTTGCTGTTTCAATTTCCACCCGCCCTATGTTTTAAATGTTCGGAGCCCTTTCTGATTTTTGTTAGAGCTCCCAATTTTACTGGGAGTTCTGTCCATCAACCCCACCGTCCCCAAAGTTTCTTGAATTTTTTTGAGGCCATCCCATATTTTTCAAAAATCGATCTCAGAGATAGCTACAGTGCTGTCCACCTGTTCCCAGATCCGACCACCCTCCAGTAAACAAATCATATCAAATTACAGCCACCTCCAATCAGTCCACAAAAAATATCCCCGTTCTCATTGTTCCAAATCCCACAAGTTTGATGAAGAGATCAGGAGCTGAATCGTCCATCTTCCTCGCGGTCCAAGGCAGTCTTCAGACAACTCACCTGTAGATCTGAGATTTCAGTTACTGTACAACAGGGACTTGTAAATTCAATAAAGTTCTGATCCGACCAGATCCAGCAGATCTCCCTGGCTCTAGATTGAATCATTTTAAGAGAGCTTTCCAACGATAGCTCATGCGTCCCGATCCGACGTCGGGATTGATCGCAGCGATCGTTTTCGCCGGAGCGTGTGCCGGAAGACAGCAACCAAAATCCGTGGGAAGTTAGTTCCAGAATTGGGAATCGGGGCCGATCGACCCCCGATCGGTGTTCCCGGCCGACCGCCGTCCGTGGAGGCGCGCCACCAGGGGTCCCCATCACAGTGTGTCCCACCCCCACAGATCCGGAGGACAGGGCCGTCAGCGGGCCCCACGGGTCCGTAAAACCCGCCGTTCGGAAAGCACGAAAACGCGGAGTTCGGCACCGCCGGGTGACATCAAGATGCTTCCCGTCAACCCGAGTTGCGTGATTCCTGGACCCCACATGTGACCTTTTACCTCCCTGCGTGGAGTGGGTCGACTTAGTGTATTGCTGTAATAATTGTTAACCGGGAGTTCGTGATTCGACCGGGGTTATCTTCGCCACGCCGGGTGCATGGAGGTAATGGTCCGAACCTCTTGGCGTTCATTTGCTTAGCTAGTATATGGTCTTTTGCCACTGTCGAGAGCGATAGGTACTAGCCCATGTGTCCATGTCACCGTTGTGAGTGTAAGAGTGACACGTCCCGTGACTCGATCTGAGTCTGGAAGTGAGTCGACTACCCGTGAACTCTGTCGGTTCTTCAACCGCGCACGATCCACGTTTCCCTCGCTTGGGACGACGAGTGAGCTTGCGTTTCTGTTAGCGACGTATAGCCCATAGGAGCTCTCCGTGTCGGGCTTAGTGTCTTTCCTATCATGTGTTGCTGGTCGTGTCCGCATCTAGAGTCCGAGGTCCATACCACGTAGAGTCGGTCCCCGTGTCCGTCCCGCATCAATAAGCAAAGATGATAACAATCATAATATGACATGCAAGCATCAAACAACATCATGTAAAGCATCATAGAAAAATCTGTGAAGCGGAGAAAATTCTGAATATTTTTCATTATTGCCATGAGGATGACAATCTTGGCAAATCAAAAGATTTATGCATGAAAGATCAGGATGACATCCATAATGGTCAGAGAAGTTGGCTCTTGATTGATTAGAGTGACGCATAGAGTGGTAGAGATAATCAAAAGATTGGCGTGAATAATCAGAATGATGCCCTGAGTGATAGGAGATTGGCGTGAATAATCAGAATGATGCCCTGAGTGGTAGGGGATTGGCATGAATTGCTCAAAATGATAGTGAGAGATGATAATCGAAGTGTCCAGGATGACATATCATGAGAATACTGGGAAGAATCAAAAGAATGATATCAATGAGTGGAGAGGGCCCATCCCTGCTCTTAGGTCTTTACAAAGAGTGTCCCTGTAAAATAACACCATCAGAGAAAATATAATGTATTTTTTTTAGATTTTTAGAATATGTAAAAAAAATTGTAATTTTTGAAAAGATATTCAAATTTTTATGGAATTTTAGAAAATATTTGATTTTTTTTATTTTGAGAAAATATTCAACATTTTTTGTATTTTGGGAAAATATTCATTTTTTTTATTATTTTGTGTTAGGCCTTGCTAGTTGCAACATCAAAGGGATGTTTAAACCACTAGCTAGGGGTCGTCGTTCCATCTCCTTTCGCTAAAGAGCTGCCCAAAGCAAGGCGTGCATTTATGGGTGACGCCCTATAGCCGACTGCCCATGGTTAACGGTGCCCCTGTCAAGGTCATACCTAAGAAACATTCAGCCTTAGAGGGAGAAGAGAAGACATAGTGGAGATAAGTCTTATGCAGGATGGGAGGTATCGGGACTTGAATTCCTTTCAAGGTACTACCCCTCAAAGAGGTGGTCTGTTGCACCGGGACTTTGTGTCTTTGATTTTTTTAGACCCTTGACATGCATACGACTAGGGTTTTCCCTGCGGAGACTTTGCCTCTCTTGACATGCCTTTATTCTCAGATTTTGCATTTAATAAATTTTGATTTTGATTTTGATAATAGCCCTTGTAAGCTAGATTTATCATGAAAAACTCATCTTGATTTTGGGTCAAGACTGCCCCTATTTGAGACTCCTCCCGTATCGGGGAGTACCTAGGTCAGTTATCTTATCCGTCAACCTCTTGCCCCTGCACTTGACCGAACAGAGAAGAGAAAAGACCTTCAGGTATACTCATGGCATGGCCAAAGCAGCAACGGTGTTTTACCAAAGGAAGCCGTCTAAGGACGCCTTGAAGTGTGTGGAGTGCCCAGTTAAGGGTTGCCCTTAACAAGCGGGAGGAACGCCAAACTCCCAGCGCAAGTTTTTCATAGCCCAAGTGCTACATAGCAAGCTTAAAGACTCTTTCTGATTTTTTTTTTGAAGATGAATTTCAATAAAGATAAAGACCTAAGATAAAGGCCTAAGACAACCACTCTTGATCAAGTTAAGAAGCACTTTGTTTTAAAAACCACGCGTGAAGAACGATGAAATCAGGAATGCAAATCTTATGCAAAAAAGTTACCTTGCAACCTTATGGAACAGCAACTGCCGGAGGTAATCTTTGATCATCATGGGATTTGTCCTCAAGTGGCAAATAAAGGGATTGGAAGCCAAGGTTTGAAGTGGCTTAACAAGAAGGAGTGGTACCAAAATCAGACTCAGACGAATAGGGAGGAAAGGAAGAGAGGCGAGGGCTAGAACTCCATCGCTAAGGCGCAGAGACCCTGATCACAAGGAACGATCTACAGAAGAAGCGGAGAATTAGAAGGAGGGGTGAGGACTAAAGCCTTGGAAGCAGTGGGAGAACGGGCAGATGTCCAAAGCAATGGATGTGGAAGAAGTCAGGTCAGACCCATGATTAGAACAAATTATGAGGAGAAATTGGTAGATGGAAAGGGGAGGATTCGGAGGGTCCGGAGGTGAAGGAGGAGAATCATGATGGGAAGGAGAATCCGGAGGCTCCGGAGGGAGAAAATATCAAGGGGCGCGGTGCCCTGGGAAGAAATATGCAAAAAGATGATGAAAAAGGAGGAAGAGGATAAAGGACGTGATGTCCCGGAGGAGCAAGAAGATGAAACGGAGGAAAGATGGAGGATCCGGAGGTTCCGGAGGAATGGAATCAAAAGGGTCGGGATGCCTCGGAAGAAGATAGAGAGAGTAAGATGGAGAATCCGGAGGTTCCGGGGGGAGAACATAAAAAAGGGCGTGATGCCCTGGAAGGAAATCTGGAGATTCCGGAGGAGGAAGATAGAAAAAGGCGTGATGTTCTCGGAGGAGAGAAAGATTCGGAGGGAGCGGAGATGAGGAGAGGCGCGATGCCCTAGAATGGAGATCCGGAAATTCCGAAAGAAGAAGATGGAAAGGGGCGCGACGCCCAGGGAGAATCAATGAGAAGCTCGGGGGACCCGAGCTTAAGGGTGTGGA
This sequence comes from Amorphophallus konjac, assembly GCA_022559845.1. Classification (NCBI taxonomy): domain Eukaryota; kingdom Viridiplantae; phylum Streptophyta; class Magnoliopsida; order Alismatales; family Araceae; genus Amorphophallus; species Amorphophallus konjac. The sequence continues at coordinate 29,110,371 of CM040125.1, forward strand.
GGGGCGCCATGCCCAAAGAGGGAGGTCCGGAGGTTCCGCGGGTATGAGACACCATGGGACGTGATGCCCCGGGAGAATAGGAGAGAAATCCGGGGAGTCCGGATGCAAGAGTTGGGAGTGGGCATGATGCCCTGAGAGAAATCTGGAGAGGGCGCGATGCCCACTAAGCAGAGAAAAATTCGGAGGATCCGGACATAAAAGGTGGAAAGGGGCACAGTGCCCTGAGAGAAGATTTGAGGGGGTGCAATACCCTGATAGTGTAAGGGGACCAGGAGATCCCGAGGACAAAGATGAATGAGACGGGAAACATGGAGGATCCGGAGGTTCCGGAAGGGGGGGAAGATGTTGAGTTATGATTTTGATGATTGATGGCGTTATGGTTTTGATGATAACTAAACTTAATGTGTGATTGAGTGATGATAACTAAACTTATGGTTGATTGCACATTCATGTTTAAATATGTTTGAGATGGCAAATGGCAATGGTACATGGTCTTGATTCATGCTTGATTGAATTTTTTTTACAAGAGGCAAGAGGTTTCATAACCTCTTTAATGTGAATAAACATGGTATTAACCTTAACTATCTTGCTTGTAGGATCAAACACATGGCAGTCACTTGGTAAACTAAACTTGTGGATAAGCACCCTGCTCCTCTACAATCCAAAATAGGTAGTATATGTCATTTACTATCAAGAACCATTGGTGAGACTCTTACATTGTGTATCTCATGCTTAGCATCGATCTCACCTTGTGTATCTTATGTATACACCTCATTCATGCACATTCAACATGAAACCCTTCTGGCCATCGTGCGCCCTCGCCCGCGGATCGACCTACACGCCTTGGCCGGTTGACCTGAATTGCCAGAGCCTAAAATTTCAGATTCTGCAGGTAGCGGTCGACCGCCCCTAGGCGTTCAGTCGACCGATTTTGCCAGAGCCTAAAAGTTCGAGGATTTACATGTTCCGGTCGACCGCCCCATGCCCTCCGGTCGACCGCCAGCCCCGATGCCCACTTTTGTTGACTTTTGTGTCAAGCTCGAGAAGAGGGGTTTCACCCCATTTCTTTAATCCTTTTGCCCCCAATTACACCAAGATTCGTGGATCTGGTCTAGGGGTTGTCCAAGGGCCTTTCAAGAGATATAAAACCAACCTAAAGGGTCATAAACCCTAAGCACCTAATGTGAGATCTAATAGAGGCTATCAAGGGGGAAAGTGAGCTATTGCAAGAGCAAGAAGAGCTGCATGAACAGTACTCCGTCCAACAATTTCTTCATCCATATGAAGCCATTCAAGCTCAATCTGAAGCCAACAAAGCTCCAATCAAGAGGATAGGCAACCAAGCAAGCAAAGGAACCAAGGGGATTCAAGTGGAGATCAAGGGGAGGCTGTCCAAGGAGGAAGAAGAGGGTACTGTAGCTCCGTGAACAGTACCTCGTGCAGTAACACCTTCATCCAACCTCAAGCCATTCAAGGTAGATCTGAAGCCAACATCATCCAAGGAAAAGAATCAAGCAAAGATTCAAGAGGAGAAGCCGAGCAAGCAAGAAAGCAGAAAAGCGAGCAAGCACGAATTGAAGCTTCAGTCAAGTGAAGATTGAAGATATGTTCTAGATCCGCAGCATGCATTCAAAGGGAACCCGAAACATGAGTTTTCTAAACTAAGTCTCATCGTATTTATGTTTTGGGTATTGTATTTGTGTTCTTTATAAACTGTAGAATCTGTGTGTGTGTGAATCGTGTTGGATCCGTGGTTGTTTGTGTGTGTGTGTTGTAATTGATTCGTGTGTGTACGTGGATCTTCCTAGATCTACGTTTGTGTGTGTGGGGGTCTATTTAGATCCGTTCGATCATGTGTGTGTGGTAGTGATCCAGTTGTCAGATCGCGTTGGAGTTCATCTCCGTGTGTGTGTGTGTGTGTTGGAGCTTGTCTCCGTGTGTGGGTTGGGGCGCGTCCCCGTGTGTGTGTGCAGGTGTCGTCCTGCGTATGTGGTTGGAGCATCGTCTCTGTTTGGGGATTTATCCCCGAGTGAAGCCTCACCGGGTTTAGTGAAAGGTGGACGTAGGATTACCGTCGTTGCATCCGAACCACCTTAAAAACCGTTGTGCATTGTGTGTTTTTGTGTGGTTTGATTGTTTTCGTTATATGGTCGTGTGGGATCGGTGATTTTGAGTGAATTGGTTAATCAGTTTTCTATTGCTAATTATCGTTTATCACATATTTTGTAAAAAGCTAAAAGTTTTCCCTAAAATTGGTAATCACCCAATTCACCCCCCCTCTTGGGTGTCATTGATCGCGGGACTTCAGAAGATACGGGTCCAGAAACCCGGGGAAGAAGGAATGCAAATGCATGCGGAAGCAACAGAATGGATGCGATGAACGCATGGAATGCGTGAGATGCAAAGAACATGGAGGGTGAGAATATGAGATCCTCCTTCTTACCCCTGGAGTGGCCCACAAAGAATCAGTGATAGACAGGAATATGGGTGGAGTTGAATAGAAGGTGGATAGGACAGCGGAGGGCCCCTTAGCACTAGGACAACCGCCCCTCCATAGCAGCGAAAGTGTATAGACAATTGGCCCAATGGATAAAGTAAAATCCAATGACGAAGCTTCAATAGTAAATGACAACTCCCTTGAAAAGTGAAGAGCAATAATGTGAGGAAATTGACAAATTGGAATGGGAAGCATCGTATTGCCTAGGGATTGCGGCGTATAAAGAGTTTTGAACAAAATGGGCATTCGCCCCTTGTACGGAAGAATGGGTTCGAGATTGAAAATCTGAAACCAGGGGTGCCCTGCCCGGCCCTTGGGCGTGACTTATACGGCATCAACGCTTGACTTTCTCCTCCGGTGAGCAGCGGTGGGGACTTGGCCTCTTCAACCATGCTTGACACGAAAACATGGATTGGAATCCGGCAAATGAACTTTTGCATCTTGAACAACATAGTCGTGGCCAAATCCTTCTTATCCAGCTTTTGATCATCTTTGGCACATGTACTTGTAGAAGCACACCTATTCCGAGTGGCAAAGGAAGCTGAAGCGGAGGCGGAAGGCTCCATGGGTGGTGGTGTAATGGAAGGTGTTGGAAAAAGGGTGAGATCAAACACAACAAGCTTCTTCCCTTGCTCGGAAGCGGACGGGATTGGCTCGAGTGCAAAAAGGGGTGAACCCTACTCAGGATCTACCATGGGTAAAGGTGAAGGCTTGAGTGGTGGAGTAAGGGTAGTTGGGTTGGCGGTCAAAAGTATAGTGGAGGGCCGAGGTGGCGGTAATGGGAGGTTAACTGGAGAGGGTTTAGTGGTAAGTTCGGTGGAGGCCGATGACGTGGGGGTTGATGAAGGTATAATGGATGGAGGTTTAGTGGAAAATCCGGTGGTGGGCACGGCGGAGGCCGATGACGTGGAGGCTAATAGTGTATTGGGTGGAGGTGTAATTGGTGAAGGTTTGGTGCGGAGGAAACGCCGAGCGGGGTGAACGGTGTTAGGGGCAGAAGGAGACTCAAGATGCGTCGGTGTGGGTGATTGAAATATCGACCCATCATCGTAATACCAGTAAGTCTTAGAAACGGGAGTTGGATTGGGGACGGTGGCTTCGTCCTGAGTAGGGGGTTCATCCAGTGGTAGCGAAGGGAGAGGAAGACGAAGAAAACTCGAAAGGGGTGCCTGTAGAGCTTCATCCTCACGTGCCGCCTTGAGCTCTTCAATCGCCGGTTCTTCATCGTTAAACTCAAGTGGACACCGTAGTGGAGCCGTATATGTGGGTGGTGGAGTGTAATGATATTGCGGATGTGGAGGCGGAGGGCCATACTAGTGACTGGGGTGAATGGGTGGAGGGTGGACGGTGTCCACTTGAGCGTTGAAATCCGCCAGCTCTTGCTTGTTTGAAATGCCGATGCCGTAGTCGTCTCTCCTATCCTTCCAATCCCTTTCCATCTTGGTAATGTCGTTCAGAGCAGCATAAAGGGGATTGACTGGAGTAGGAGGAGCGGGCCGTGGGCTCGTAACCCCCTTTAATTGTTCCTCCAACAAAGTGACTTTGTCGAGAAGAGTTTGTTGGAGGGGTGTGACTTGAGCAGCAGAGGGTTGGCAGGGCCTTGAAGGCGGAGCCGCATAAAAAGCCCGTGGGGGGAAGTAATGGGCTGACCCATAGAAGGACCGAGTCGGGCCGGGTTGCAATGAATAAATGGGCCTTGGGGCCTTGTAGGAGGAGGAATAGAAGGAGGCGGGTGATGAGCCACCCGAGGAAGATAAATCGGATGAGGAGGCGGGTGATGGGCCACCCAAATAGGAGTAGAAGGAGGATGAGAAGAATGAGATGCACCCTCAATAGCGGCCTGAAGGGCCTGGGTTTGCTGAGGGGTGAGATGATTTAATGCACGAATGATTTGAGAGACCTTCTCGTCATTGGGAGGAGACGGTCCCACAGGAGTAGTGGCTCGCAATGAATGTGAGGAACCATGGGGTTGGACATTGCCCATGGGTCAGGCAAGACCATAGAAATGAGGAGGTGGTCCCTTGAAATTATTATGGTGAGAATTATGGGACTGAGGGGAATAGGATGTGCTAGGTTGATCATCCTCTTGTATGTTAATTGAATTAAACATGTTAGTTTTCTTACCAAGGTAATCCATTATGCAAGTAATCAAAACAATTTACAAAGATAGCAATCGAGTTGGAATGGTTACCCTTGATTTCTTTTGTTTGATCCTTGGTGAATTAAATGATTTTTATCAAAGTTGATGTGATCACTCATTGTCTTGGACCTAGTTTCAAAATGTGATTTCTTCCGGTGCCAACTAGGCTAACTCTCACCACGCATAGGCCAACTAAAACCCTGGGACTTCAAAGGATACAACTTGCCCAAGCGTCCGTGAGGGAATTCACGGGTGCGGGGACTTATGGAGGCCTTAGTTTAGGAATTCCCGGTCTAAAGAGACGGAATGCTCAATGGAGGGTCCTTCCTTAACCAAGAGAGGGGTATGACTCATAAAGGTGTTGGGAGAGGAGGTCTCCCGAACCAAGATGCACCTAAATGCTTGCTAATGCAAAATAAAATTAAAAATGACAGAATGATGCATATACAACAATATGAATGCAACAGACAAACAGATGCAAATAATAATGCAAAATGAAAATGATGAATGGGGAATAGAACAAATAGGAAGACTAATTAATATGAACAATATTCAACTGGTATAAATGATGAATGCAGGGAGAGCAAACAAAGTGACAATGGATATGAACAGTAACAGTGCAACAGTGACGTCAATGCAATGCATGCAATAGGACATATGTAAAGGAGAATATGCAACGGAGAATATGGGATGCTGAAGGGTGAAAAGTGTATGCAAACACCACAGGTTATATGCAATCAGGGAATCACGGATGACATGCAACGAAGAAGGCCACTGAATACACAACAGACATGATGAAAAATAGCGTCTACTTTAGAGGGCGCAAAATTTAATCCGCAACCACCACAGTAGCCGCTGATTTTTTTTTACAGGGATGGGAATGGGCGTCCAGTGCACGGGGCGCAGATTTTAATCAACGTCCAAAGCACCGGACGCAACCTTTTTCTTTTTTTATTCTTTTTTTTAATCATGGGAATGGGCGTCCATAGGCTTGGGCGCAAATTCAATACGCGTCCAGTGCAATGGACGTAAAAATTTTTATTTATTTATTTTTAACAGGATAAGATAGATAGAATTTTAAATCAACCTACGAACGACAACCACTTGGGAGAATAAGAGGGGAAGAGTGCTCGTAGAGCACTAATGGGGGATGCACCGTGAGTGCAAAAGGAAGACGGTACACGTGGGTGCCCGATGGATAGGGTAATCAAAAGAAAAACGATACGACGTCCCACTGTGATCGCCAATTTATAGATTTGATTAAAATCCACTAAAGAATAAATATATAAAAAACTATATGCATAAGAATGGGAAAAGGGAAGAAACGGGACCATGCGTGGATGCTAGGAGGAGGGTGATCGCCAGAGGGGTTACCTCAAAAGGATGCGAGAGATTGGGTGACTTCCTTCTCTTCCGATCGGCCGGCCGACGAAGAGAGTTTCTCTTGTACTTTATTGCCCTTACAAAAAATAAAGACAACACCAATAGAGAATGGAATTAGATAACCAGTGTAGTATCTGACTCAAATGAAAGCATATGACATGAAAATAATGGAGGTGAACACACCTGTCGGGCGTTGCCCTTTAAACTCCATGCAATGGGTGTGGAAAGAATATGATATGAATGAAATAGAGAGTGTGTGTATGTTTGCAAGCGTTGCACTATGAGATGCTCACCGTGGGTGAGAAGTGGAGAATAAAAAAGGACAAAGTATGATGCATGCACAGTTAATGCAAACAAATAATAATCAAATGAGAACGGAGGAAGAATAAGGAGAAGCCTGTGGAATGTTTCCTGTTTCTTGGATTTGATGCACGATTGGGAGGAAGACCCAGGGAGATGGACCACTGACGCAGGGGACTCCCTCCTTCAGCCAGCACACGGGTAGCACCTCCCCTAGAAATCAAAATCGCCCCCCCCTTCACGTAAAGAACCGCAGAGGGTACTTATAGAGCTCAGGGATTGACTGATCCAATTTGGCAGGAGATAAAAGGTGGCAAGAGATCCAATTTGGCAGGAGATAAAAGGTGACAAGAGTCTCCCTCACTTCGGAAAGCCATTTGGGCACTTGCACATTTAAAATGAGCCGCAAAACGAGGAAGGGAAGGGCTGCAGTCGAGGTTGGGCGGTTGTAGAAAAAATGGCGTTCAACGCTATGGACGTTTATTTTATAAACTTCCAATGTGCCAGATGTTCATTGGCAATAAAAAAAAAGCCATGAAAACCTCTCAGAAAAATGACGACATATACCCCTGACGTTTATAAAAATAAACGTAAAATGCAACGGACGTTATTTATAAATCAAATAAAGCAAGCCCAATTATTTCCAAAACTAAAAAAGAATGCGCGTCTAGGCATCCAGACGTTTATTATAAAAAATACGCTTTTAACCGGACTCGAAAAACCCAAAAATGAGCGACAACCGGCTCAGACGCACAAACCAAAAATCAAACAAAATTGAAAAAGAATTGGTGTCTGCCCCTACAGACGCTAATTCTTTTTCCATCTTATTTTATTTTTATATTTTTTATATACGGGCGTCTGATTGAGCTGACTCCAAATATATTTTTTTCACATTTTTTCGACCCCAAAAACCCGCTCAAACAGACCTATAATGATTGCCCGAAATGAATAAAATAATAATAAAACTAAAGAAATAGCGTCAACTCCATTGGCCACTAAAAGAAAACAACGTCCACCCATCAAGGAATTATTTATTTTTCCTTTTTTTCTTTTTTTATTATTTAGAAAATACAAATAACGTCCACCCCATATGCCGTTAATTCTTAAAAATCCGAAAAAATGCACAGAAAATCCAGAAAAAATCCAAAAAAAATTAGAAAAACCCAAAATTAGAAAAAAAATAGGAAAAAGTCAAAAATCTAAGAAAAGTGGGGGGAAATCACTCAAACAAGGTTGATTTGAAGATCAAATTGAGGTATCACAAGCAATAAGAGATATGCTCGCAGTAATATCAATTTTGGCGTGTCTACACTCAGTAGCCGACTCCTACGATAGTGATCTATTAGTAGACTGCTATACCACAAGAAACGGTCCTACGATAGATCGCTAAGTCCAAACTTGTCCGAAATCGTCCCGTTCGACCCCTAGAGCCTTGCGGTCACTCCCTAGACCGTTTGCGGTCCTCATGCGGTCCTTTAATAGACCGTTTTCTATGTAGGTGGTCTTACAATAGACCGTTTGCCAGATAGAGAGTTCTAAACTTCCTGAACTCCGATTTCTTTGCCGTAAGACTCTTTAGAGACCTTGTTTGATCTATTTTCTCCTAGGAGAAGCTTCCAGATCGTCTCTAATTGATCTAGGACTCTTATCCCCACTATTATCTGGAGTTTTGTGCATCTAAATCCCCTATTTTGGGTGTTCATCTCAGATTTAAACTCAATGACTTTTCTACTCCTATAAATAACTATCCAGTTCGTAGTTGCAAGGGAGGACTCTTTCTGGACGTAGGGCGAAGCCATGCTGCATCTCCAACTCACAACTTCGACCCTGGCTTGAAGAGAGAAGTATTGACTTTCCATTGTATCCTTTTGGACTTAATTTCGTGGTCTATATTCTTAGTTCTCCTCACCTCAAAATCACAAATCATCATAATTTTCTGCATTTTCTGCTACACATGTATTTTTCCCCGTTTTACATCAACGATTTCTATCTATTCTCTCAACCAAATTCCGTGATTTCAATTCCTATGTATGCACAACACACACCCTTATTATTTCCACCCTTCCACAGGGGTTAAAAACCTCCCCCCGGTGAGTTTGCCCTCAATTTTTATCCCTATTTTATCACTTTGGGATTGATACTACACTTATAGTTTCTAATGGGTTTTTTTTCTCTTGTGTGTTGGCTTTGTTTTGCAGGAGAAGCATGAATGAACGTGAGGCCTTCTTTATATAGCCGGTTGGAAGGAGAAGAGGTTCGATTCCACAAGTTCCCCGCGTCTCGTTGCTTGCACGCGATCAACTCTTCTTTCCAAGGTACACGGCGCCGTTCTCATATCTTTATCCTTTGGCGTTGTTAAATCCTTGGTGGCGATCACGGTTAGTATTTATCATCCTTTTACCCCCCTTTTCCTTGATTCACATGTTTATGCATGTATTAATTTAAATGGGGCGGGATAGGAACCATTAAATAAATCTATAATGTTTTGGCGATCACAGTGGGACTCCAATGCCCATCACGCTTTTTTTCATGCTCTTTTGTTGGTTGGGTGGGTGCATGTTTATGTTTAGGTAGTATTTCCTCCATTCTCTCACTGTTTTTGGCGTTTTAAGGGCTATGGTTATCTAGCGGTCTTATGTAGACTGCCAGGGGGCAAGAAACGGTCATTTGGTACACCGTTTACAGATTCTGGCAATGCACACGGGGTCCTGTTCGTCGGGGGATAACTTTTGATCCCGGCGTTTGATTGAGCTGATTTTTATTCTGTTGGATAACCCTTTGTATTATCTTTCCATCCATATATCATTTGCACTATTTGGATCACATTTGAATAATCTATCATTGTCTAACTTGTTGAGTTTTATGCATAAGTTCTGCAGGCAGGCTCAGGGACAGGTTCACAGGTACATCTTTGCTCAGTGATTTGACTGCCTTCTCGATGTCTGATTTCACTAATTTTTATTCCATTGGGTAGTCCTTTGTATTGTCTTTCCATCCATAGCTTATTTGCATCATTTGGGTCTTATTTGCTTAGTTGAAAAGTGTCATCATTTTAGCATTTTGTGCATAAAATCTGCATGCTGTCTGCGCATAGGTTCACGGGAGTAACTTTCTTAGAGGATTTGAGTGATCTCCCAAGGTCTGATTACTCTGTTCTTAGGCTTCTTGTGTAGACCTTTGTATTGTCTTTCCATCCATATACTACTTGCATCATTTGGGTCACGTTTTCTTGGTTAAAAATTACAATCATTTTAGCATTTTATCCATAAAATATGCATGTGGTCTACACATAGGTTCACGGAGGTAACTTTGCTCAGTGATTTGATTAACCTCCCAGCGTCAGATTGATCTGTTCTTGGGCCCGTTATGTAGACCTTTGTATTGTCTTTCCATCCATGTACTATTTGTCATATTTGGATCATTTTTGTATAGTTTAATTTTGTCTTGATTTTCTAGTTTTAGGCTAGAAATTGCATGCACTCCGGTGCACATAGGGCCATGCATTGTGTATCATAGTTGCATTTCCTACCTTGGTAAGTGATCCTCTCACCTCCATATTCCTTGGGGTCAACTAGGTGATCTTATCCGGGACCTCCATAAGTCCCCGCGAGCCGTGGATTCTCACACGGACGCTGGGCCGGTTGTACCTTTTCCACCCCTTAGGCTTGCATTTGCATACGTGTGAGGCAGTAAACCTTAGTCAACCCAAAGTTTGGACCTTATTCCTATAGGATTCCTATATTGAGGGAATTATTCTTAATTTAAAATCATTAAAAGGTCCATTAAAACTTCTAAAATAGTTCCCATCATATCAACTTGTTTGACTTGGGTGAAAACTCTCACATTGCATTGATTGTGTTGTTTGGGCTTGCCCAAGCCCATTAGTGGTGTTTTGTGTTACATTCACATATTCTTTGTTGTTAGGCCCATTTAGCTAGCCCATTTCGAGTGTTCATTATCTGGTCCACTATCCAGTTCCGTTCTCCATTCGTCTTTGCATTAGTGGGTCAGTCCCCTCTTATCCTCAAGCCCATTAAGCCATTGCTTCCCCACTTGTATTCTCCTTGATATTCTTGTATTAAGTCTCCATTTGTCCTCATGGAGCATCATTCCAACCGCTTGTATCATTCTTCTTCCCGATCTTCGACTTATTCCCGCGTAGAATCCTCTTCCCACGCGGGCCCATCTTCCCGTGGTCCTTCCGATCCATCCGAGGAATAGGCTAATCTCATGGCCCACTTATCAAGTCTTGTTTGTCAAATGGACCCGGCACAGGCCCAACGTCTCATTTCATTTCATCTTAATGGGCCTTCTTATCATAATGGGCCCTCTACCCTTCATGGGCCTCTTTCTTCTCCTTCATATGCCGCTGGCCCAATTTCTAATGGGCCTTATTCTCTTAAGGGGTCTCATTCTCCCGCCCATGTTGCTGCTGGCCCATGCAGTCCATATGCCAATGTTTCTTCCAGGCCTGCATATCCTTCCATTACCGGAATGGGCCCTTCTTCTTCTCAGCCCGAATCCTCTTATCCGGCCCATTATCATCCTGGTCCGAATTCACAACCTCTTGCTCAAGTTGGCCTGCATTACTCTCGATCTCTCCCTACCCAGGAGATGATTGCTCAAACCCAGCGTTAACTTGATGAACTCCAACGTCGAATTGATCCTAAGTCCTCCTTAAATGTTCCATTCACATTTCAAGGTCTTCGGCTTCCGCCATCTTCACGAATTCCCACATATCGTCGTTATGGTGGAGTCGGTGACCCATATGTGCACTTGAAGGAGTTCGTTTATGAGTCGGCCCAGTTTCGACATGACCAATGCTTGATGGCCTATTTATTTGGTCTGTCATTGGAAGGCCCGGCTCGGGATTGGTTCTTCTCTCTTTCACAAGAGCAAGTTGTGAGTTTTCAAGCCGTTCAAGAAAAGTTTATTCAGCCGTATCAAGATCAGGTTGGGCCCAAGTTCTCTATTGTGGATCTGGCCCACGAGAATATGAAGCCCAATGAGGATTTCCGCACCTTTGCCGATCGCTGGCGTCGCCTCGCCGCGCAAGTCTCGGGGCACATTCCGGAGGGAGAATAAATCAAGATGCTTATATCCAATGCAATGCCCGAGTATCGATTTATCTTAGCCCTCAACGACATCACCTCCTGGCAACAACTTTATAGCTGAACCCGCTTCGTTCGCCAACAACTTCAAGGTTCCCTTGACCTCAAGTCACCACCATCCCCATCCACCTACACCTCGCCCTCCACAAGCCAACCCTATGCTCCCATGAGTCAGCCTGCCATGAGTCAGCCTTCCGCCGCATATACTTCCATGAGCCAACCTCCCGCCGCTACATATCCGTATACTCCCACATATCAACCCTCCATGAGTCAGCCTCCCGCACCTACATACCTGGCTCCGTTTCCACCTCCGGTCAAGGGAACATCACACCCCGAGCAAGTAGATGTCGTCTATATACCCCCTCATCCCGCTCCACATATGCCATCATCGAAGCCCTCCACCACTAGCCACGCACTCTTGCCTACACAACCTCCACTTTCATCTCCACCACCTCATACCCCTTGGCATCCGACTTGCCCAAAGCGGGCTCCTTGTCCTCCGTTGCCGGAGTGCTTTATCGACATTTTTGGGGCTTTGATGGCCACTCACGCGTTGTCGCTCTCTCCAACTGTGCCTTGCCGACCCGCGATCGGAGATTTGCTCCAATTTTGTGATTTTCATCGTCAGCAGGGGCATCTGGTTGAGGATTGCCCCGAGTTCCAGGATTATGTTTATGATCTGGAAGCTAAGAAGATGATCGATTGGGCCGGCATGCATGAAGCTATTTTAAATCTCCGCAATAAGTAGCAGCAGCAGTCGCCGCCCAGGCAGTCGTCTTCACTACAAGACCAGGGGCACCCCTGTGATTCTTTATCTGGCATTGCACCTGCTCCGTCACCTACCCCATCACATGTTCCCTCACCTATGCTTTTGCCTACCTCGTTGCCTACCTCACCACCCTCTTCATCTCCACCTACCCCCTCACATTCACCATCTCCTACTCAACCTCCACAACCTCTACCAATCCAAGCCTCTGCTCAGGCAAGTGCCACCCTTTCCCCCTCCATTTCCATTACCACCATTTCGACTCCTAACGCCGCTCGACGCGTCGTGTCGATATGTCAACGGCGGGCATCGCGACCCTGCTCTTCACCCTCTCCATCTCCACCATCCTCACCATTGCCTAACCCATCACCATCGTCTTCACCGCTTCCTCTCCCAGTGACCCCTCTGCCATCACTTCCACCATCTCCACCGCCTTTACCCTCCCCTTTGCCATCGTTGCCCGAGCCTGAGCAGGCTATACCTATACCCACACCTCCACCTTCGCCTTTACCCTCACTTACGCCTCCACCTTTGCCTTTACCCCCACTTACGCCTTCCGAGCCTTTACCCATGCCTTCCAAGCCTACCACCTCCACCTCTCCATCCACTTACACCCCACGGAGTGGGTGTGCATTATCTCTGATGCCTCTTGGGTCTGGTCCCCATAGAGATGATGAGCCGAATCAGGATGATACATTACCGGTTCTGCATTTCAAGATTCAGGATTTTATCTGTCGGATGCCGATCCGCATCCTAGGCCCTGGCCATTTTGGGGATGATGTGCATGCACTCCTGATGACGGTTGCTAAAAAGAGTTCCATTGCACTGATGCCAATGTCTTCAAGAGCAAGATCGGTGGCAATCTCATTGGTCGCCGGAAAGTTCACCATTGATGTTGTTGTTACTTCTCGCTCCATTGCTGTTCAGTTCACTAGCCAAGAAGGGTTCTCCACCCGTATTTTGCTAACTCATACGGCTGCCAAAGGATTGGTGAATTCCATGTTCAAGGGGCAGTTGGCCATATTTTCTACGCTTTCAAAGGACATTTTGCACATTATATGCAACCTGTCTCACTTTGTCAGTACGTCGGCCACGTCAACACCGTGTATTGCTCTCCCTCAGTTTCGTCCTTCTCTACTAGCAAGGGAGTTATGCTTCAAGTCTGATTACCAAGTGGAGCGGCCAAATCTCATGCTACTTGTGCCAAGTAATAAGACTCCATGGTTCTATGATATTCAGCATTATGAGGAGTTAGTTGTTCAAGAATGTCCGTCAACTGTTGTCAGCGTCGGGTGTCTAGGGGCGACCGCCCCGATGAAGCTGCATATTCATAGTCGGGTCAGGTCCTCTGCCAGATGGGCCCGTTATTTGAGAAGCCACTGCAAGTCAAGAGGCCCAAAGGGCCGAGTCCGCGCAAGGGGGTCCATTGCAAGCTAGTTTCAGCTAAGAAGAGGCGGCGGCACAGGTTCAAGAGCCGTCAATTATGCATTCAGGGGTCCACCTCTTCCTCCCCTTCTTTTCATTCATCCTTCCTTATACTCAGCTCCCACCCTTGGGTGGTGTATCTTCCCACTTCAGATCATGCTACCATCATCTTCTCCTCTCTTCCCGGGTCCGCAAACCCCCATTCCTCTTCTTCCCATCTAGAGTCCCTGGATTTTCCCTCCTCTCACAATTCTAGGCCTCGGCCTATGCCCTCTTATCATCCCGATCTAGGGATTTCTTCTTCTGATCCTTCTCCTCTGGTATCTCCGGGTTCTCCTTCTTATTCCCCGACCTTGTCAGGTATCTATGATTCTCCTTCCCCGACTCTGTCGGGTGATTCTCGTTCTTATTTCATGACCATGTTGGGTGTCTACCATTCTCTTTCTCCAATCATGTCAGATGATTTTCCTTCTCATCTTTCTACTCATTCTTCTTCACCCTATCAGGGTTCTTACCCTTTTTCTTGCTATTTTTGAGTCTTTAGCCTGCCTTGATCTCAGTTGATCTGATTTCTTCTATAATTGGTTCCTTGTTATCAGGGTCTCAGTGCCTTAACGAGGGATTTCTAGCCCTCATCTCTTTTCCTTTTTAATCCGTCTTCGTCTAGTTTGATGTCTGCTGCTCCTTCATGTAGAGGAATGTTTGATCCTTTGCTATCCTCTCATCTTTGTCCTGTCAAGCAAGGAATACAAAACTCGTTCTGCTCAAAGCATGATGATCAAGATCGCGTCAGGATGCTGCTACCACGTTATGGATTTGCAAGGTATCATTATTCTGTGCAAGAAAATGTTATCGTCGCTATTATCTCTATTACTCCTGTACACGCTTATAATGCTATTCCTCATCATGGTTAAGTGGCTTTAGGAGTTTTGCTTAGTTAACTGTCAAATGACTCACTTCTGCAGCATCCTTAGGCTGGTGATAGCTCTGCGCTGGGAGTCTAATTTCTTTCCCTGATTGTTGAGGGTGACCTTTTAGCATGGGTTTTTCACACATTTCAAGGCGAGCCATAGCCGATTCCTCTGAGGCACACCGTTGCTGCTTTGGCCATACTTTGGGTATGCACAAAGGTCTTTTCTTTTCTCTGCTCGGCCGAGTGCAGGGGCAAGAGATTGATGGATGAGATGACCAACCTAGGCGCTCCCCAATACGAAGGAGGTCTCAAATAAGGGCAGTCTTGACCCTCGAAAGTGAGCTTTCATGCTAAATCTAGCCAATAAAGGCTGTCAAAATAAATCAATGATCTGATCAATGCAAAATTATGAAAATCAAAGGCATGACAAGAGTGGCAGTATAGTTCCCCGCGGGACGTCATGAGCTCGGTCATATGCGTGCCTGATAAATATGGGTCTAAACATCAAAGACACAAAGTCCCGGCGCAACATGCCTACTCTTTGAGGGGTAGTGCCCTAGGAGGAATTCAAGTCCTGATATCTCCCATCCTGCATAAAGCTTATCTCCAATTTTCTTCTCCTTCTCCCTCTTAGGTTGGGTTGTATCCCATATATGGCCTTAGTAGGGGCACCGTTCTTTAGAGGCAGTTGGTTGTGGCGAGCCACCCTCACATGTACGCCCTACTCAAGGGAAGTCTTTAATGAGAGGGCTAGGAACGACGATCCCTGGCCAATAGTTTGAGCTCGCCTTTGGGTGCTGTAGATTGCTATTTCAAAAATTCTAAAAAATAAAATATTGTCAAAATTTAAAAAAATCAAATATTTAAAAATTTATAAAAAATTAAATATTTCAAAAATAAAAAAATTAAATATTTCAAAATTTCAAAAAATCAAATATTGTCAAAAAAATCTAAAAAATTAAAAAAATCTAAAAATATATGTCTTTTATTTCTCATGCAGTTTGTCTTGAGGACAGGTATGTAATCTGTTTGCTTAGTGTGCAGGTTGCAGGTATTGAAGTTTCCTAGCTCTTCATCTTTCGCTCTGTCTCTTGTTCACACTCATCTTTTGATCTATTCTCTCCTCTTCAAATCCACTCTCTCGATCTGTTCTGAAGCTTGTGTCCTTCTCAGCTTATTTAAACATGATCATATCTCTATGAGAGGGCTTTGCCTCATGACTATGAACATGGTGGTTCTGCTTCATTCTGATCTTGGGCTTTGATTGAAGAGCGTATTTGTCATGTCTTTTGTCCCACCGTGTCCTTGTCACGTGTTTATGTCCCTCCGTGTCGTCCCACGCCTATTGTTTTGTCCCTCACCGCATGTTGTTAGTTGTCTTGCATATGTTGTTAGTCGTCCCTCTATGTCCCGTGTGTTCTCCCAACCGTGTAGTCATCCCTCATATTGTTGTCCCAACCGTGTGTTATCTCACCGCGTTGTTATCTTGTCCCACCATGTTCGTCGTGCATACATGTGGTTTGTTGATGCCATTGCATATGTGTGCTTATTTGTCTTGTTTTATTGCTTTCCATTCGTTTGATCATGTTGTGTTGTCTGTCGTTTACTTGATGGTTATGTTATCGTCGTTATGTTCATGTTTGTTCATGTTGATGTTTATCCTATTTGAAAATCTAAAAAAAATGCCATTTCGCTTGACAGGTAAGTCAGGTATGGCTCTCTATCCCTCCACATTGTTGCATTACTATATGGTATCTACACTATTATAGCCTCTCAAGGACCGCCTGGTTGTCCGTGTGTTCTGGGATCTGATGTTCCCCTTTAACAAAAATGATGATGATCTAGGAGCATACGGTTAATCGTTGGATAAGCCGCTCGGTTGAGTCAGGTGGGGGACGATGGACTCTATCTCGCACGCCGTGGTTGCAAGAAGACTCTTGACCCCGTCTGACTTGGTCTAGCAATAGTATCCTTGAGTACTTTCTATTTTATGTTTTCTTTGCATTAATTTTAATGATTTCTTTATTTTAGCCCAACATGCATCATGTCATTTTGAGCATTCACGTCTCGTGATCATCTCAAGGTTTTTCCTCAACAATGGTTAATTGCACTTCAGCTCTCTTATAAGGGATTTCTCATTCCACTCTGAATTTGAACGATTTCTTTGATCTGCCCGCTTGGTCTGGTTGGCCAGCGTGATTCCTGTCTGGATTTTATCTCAGTCTTATTCTCCTTTTCTAGCTCTTATGCTGTGTTTCCTTCCGATCCCCTCATTGTCCATGGATTGTGTCCCCAATGAGGCTGGTCGTGTTTCCTTTTTCCCTTAGTTTAGCTCTCCAGACATGTCTCATTCGCGTCATCCATTCCAGGTGGTTAGTTCGGCGTTTTTCGAGAGAATTTCGGTCGCTTGTTGGTTGTGACGGGTGTCTTTTACCTTGATACCCGCTTATCAGTTCTCTCCGCTTCATCTCTACTTCATCTCCATTTCACATCACTTTCACTTTCGCTCCATCTCCTTTCCATTCCGCCTTCGCGCCGCTTTCGCTCGTTCCCTTAAAAAGTGGACATCAAGGAGGGGCATCTGTTGACACCCGTTTTTAGTCCACAAGTTGTGTCATTTCTCTTATTCGTCATTTTTGATGTCCCGAATTACCCATTGTTTCGGAGCCTTCCTTGGATGGATTTCGATCCCATTTCATTGTTCCCTAGTCTCTAAACTTCGGAGATCATGATTTCCTATAGCCCTGGAGCTTATCTTATCACAGTCCGGCCTTCCAAGTCAGCTTGCGGCCCATTTTGGTCAACTTTCCATCAGGCATTTGGCTCCTTTTATTGCGTAATCTTGAAAACGGTCCTTTATCATCTCCTTCTATTCCTCTATTCAAAAAGTTATCTTCACCAAAGTTGTTCGTATTTCAAAGATCTACAATTTCTTCTTCTACGTCATTGGCTAGTTCTCCACCGATTTCACGTTATTCATATTTTTCTGGAGTGCTGTGCTATTAACCTACGTCCCAAAATTCCTTCTCTCTATTCTCGCCCCATTTTCTCCCTCTTCCAATCATTTTCTTGTATTGCTCTCTTCATTAAAGTTGTTCATCTTTCCGTTATCTACAATTTCTTCTTCGACCACTTTTGCTACTTCTGCACCATTTGAGAGATACACTCCAATTTTCAAAGTCACACGTAGTCTACCCAAAATGTCCCTCCAGCCACCAAGCGGTCTATTGGTAGACCGCTAGGGCCCACGAAGTGGTCTATTAGTAGACCGCTAGACCACAAGAAACGGTCCTACGATAGATCGCTAAGCCCAAACTTACCCGAAATCGTCCCGTTCGACCCCTAGAGCCTTGCGGTCACTCCCTAGACCGTTTGTGGTCCTCGTGCGGTCCTTTAATAGACCGTTTGCTAGACAGAGAGTCTTAAACTTCCTGAACTCCGATTTCTTCATTCGTGGGACTCTTTAGAGACCTTGTTTGATCTATCTTCTCCTAGGAGAAGCTTCCAGATCGTCCCTAATTGATCTAGGACTCTTATCCCCATTATTATCCGGAGTTTTGTGCATCTAAATCCCCTATTTTGGGTGTTCATCTCAGATTTAAACTAAATGGCTTTTCTGCTCCTATAAATAACTGCCCAGTTCGTAGTTGTAAGGGTGGGCTCTTTCTGGACGTAGGGCGAAGCCATGCTGCATCTCCAACTCACAACTTTGACCCTGGCTTGAAGAGGGAAGTATTGGCTTTCCATTACATCCTTTTGGACTTAATTTCGTGGTCTATATTCTTAGTTCTCCTCTCCTCAAAATCACAAATCATCACAATTTTCTGTATTTTCTGCTACACATGCATTTTTCCCCGTTTTGCATCAACGATTTCTCTCTATTCTCTCAACCAAATTCCGTGATTTCAAATCCTATGCATGCACAACACACACACCTATTATTTCCACCCTTCCACCTCAATTTCTACACCTATTTTATCACTTTGGGATTGATACTACACTTATAGTTTCTAATGGGTTTTTTTTCTCTTGTGTGTTGGCTTTGTTTTGCAGGAGAAGCATGAATGAACGTGAGGCCTTCTTCATCTAGCCGGCTGGAAGGAGAAGAGGTTCAATTCCACAAGTTTCCCGCATCTCATTGCTTGCACGTGATCAATTCTTCTTTCCAAGGTACACGGCGCCTGTCACGCCCCGAACAAGGCGGAAATATCAGGACGTACAGTCAGAGGCAAGCAGGAAAGAGAGAGAACTAATCTAAATACACAAGTGCTATGGAAAGGAAATACTAAATGATCATTAACAACCAAACTGATACAGTAATCTCAAAGGCAACTTAATACAACATGGAATAACAACCACTAAGACTCAACAACAAACTGAAACTAAATGATCTCCAAACACAACTAACAATAAGCACACCGCTAACACACTAGAACTGATACACTCAAGACATCACTCCTGCCCTTCCCCGTCGGTAAGCGCATCACCTGAGAAGCCTGGAAAGGGGGAAACAACGGGGTGTGAGCTGACGCTCAGTAGGAAATAACAGACATGTATAAGTGATTAACAGTTTAATTATATTTTCAAAATATCATGCTACAAACGATAATGCAATAAACAACGGTAATAACGAGATCTTGCAAGGTCAAGAAATATACAATTGATAATGATTATCAAGGATAACAAATACAAGAATTTACAACAGGAGATATAACAAGAGATATAACAATGATATAGTAATAAGGAATTGGCCAACAAGCAAGTAATTTAAACATTAACCAAGTATGATCAAGTAACAAGTAACAAGATACTTTTGTCATAGACGCCAACACTCAGGCAAGTACTTCGGTGCAATGCCCCACCTTGTCATTAACATCCCATGGGCTCACTAACTTTCGGGCGCTCTCCCCAGGACCAGACCGGGCCCTTATGATGCGATGGCATTGATTTACTGGGCCCAACGTCCCATCCGTCCAGACATTCAATCAATTTTAATGGCCAATTAATCAGAGGAATTTCTGTCATAAGTTCATATTTAAAGGACTAACCTTGTCCTTGGATTCAAGAGTACAAACACAGTGAAACTCATCTCCAAGAGATGTGCGGTCGTAACAGAGCCGCTCCATGGATATATACGGTTCATACAGAACCGTACGTACAGGAACTGGACTGAAACTCAGCCCGTGAAGTCAAGAAAAGAACGGCTGACAGTAGGCCGCCCTAAGGTAAGAACGGTGTAATATGGGCCGCTCATGTCCAGAAGACATTAAGGCCCAAGAACGAGATATACGGTCCATACTGGGCCGTATAAAGATATACGGTCACGATCGGGCCGCCTAAGAGGTTATGCGGTCACATGATAACCGCGCATGCCTCTCGTCGTCCGATTTGATCCAAGACTTAAACCAGTGATTTAAGCTCAAAAAACATGGTATGCTGGTGTTAAACAGATTCTAATCATGATTATAATGATGTTCTGAGATGACGGTAAGACCGCCGGATAGAGTTTCCGAGGGTAGAACCGAAACTAGCACGCTAATCGGCCAATCGGCTTCGCGTGAAGTGGGAAAGTTAAACATGATGTTCTACTGTAGTACAGCAGTAAACAGCAAGTTAACAGTCATATTAATCCTAATGCCAAGCTAATTTAACAGGGATTAGGTTATATATTAATCCAAGATGCCAAGAAAACAATTTAAGATGATAACGAGTTCGCGTAAGTCGCATAGGCACGAATGACAAGCAATAATCAGAAATTTAGTTGCATATTTAAACAGTTATTAAATGGGTTTCTATTTCACTAATTACCCTTAATGACATGCAAATGAATGCATTAGAACATAAATTAAGTCACTCTCTGTGGGGATAAACGGTTCTATATGGACCGTACAACTTACTGGGCATTCCGGGGCCGAACAGGGGTCACTCTGTGACACAGGGAGATGGACGGTTCCTCAGGGGCCGTCCATGGGTTTCTAATTATAAATTGTCATTATGACACTAAAATGGATGCATCATAATAATTACTAAGTCAATTACTGGGTAGATAAACGGTTGATAAAGGGCCGTACATCTACTGGGCTGAATAGGGAGCGAACGGGCTTCAAACAGGCCTCAGGGAGTTGGGCGGCTCTCCCTGGGCCGCCCAAGGGTTGGGCGGCTCTGTCTGGGCCGCCCAAGGGGTTGGGCGGTCCTGGGAGGGCCGCCCATCCCTGGGTTGTGCGGCCAGAGCAGGGCCGTTTCGGGATATGTGGTCCAGTCTGGACCTTTCATCCAGATATGTGGTTCCTGACGAACCGTTCATCCTGGGATGAGTGGTTCCTGAAAAATCGTTCAACTAGGGGCATGCTAGGGTCAAAATTGGTCAAAAGGTGGGCTGGAGTTGGACGGTCTATCGTAAGACCGCCCATCTCTGGGTCGTCTCCGGTCATCCCTGCCGCGTCCGGTGAACGCCGGGAACTAGGGTTTGGATAGGGTTACACTAAAATGATCATAACTAATGCAATTGGACTCCAAATAAGGGGATTTTGGTATCAATGGAAAGCTAATACAAAACTCTACCTATCTGCAAGGTCAATTTCATGATCAATTACTGGAATCGAGATCTATTAAGGCAAGAACACAAGAAACCCTAATTCTGACATGCTGTGACTAAAACGTTAAATTCTCTCTACATACAGAATGGAATTTGGGGCTTCTTGGCTCAAATGAAAGCTACTTCAATGGTGAATCCAACCATATAAGATATGGCTCATGTGGATCAAGATCAATACTTCGAAATCATAAATCACTTCGGATGAACACATCAAATTAGGTCTAAAACATGCTGTTACTATAAACAGAAATTCTCTACACATGCTTCATGAAACATAGGGATTTCTACGTTAAATGAAAGCTAACATCATGCTTATCATATCATATAAGTTAATTTAAGTTTGGTCTGTTACACCTACCTCAATCGGAGATTGAAAAACGTGCTAGATATGAAGAATGAACTAGAATACCCTTCAGAAAAGCCTCGACTGCTCTCTACACACCTGATACAAATTGGGGCTTTCAGTCCCAATGGATAGATCTCGTCGAGAGGATCAATTTCCTATACTCATGATCGAGTTTTGGTTAAGAATGCCTACCTTAATTGAAGAAACAAGGGAGGAAGATGGAAGTCGACGGCCTGCCGACACACCTACAAAGATCGCCGAAATTCTCCCCAGATCTGGATCCTCTGCCGACACCACAGCAACCAAAAGAAAGAGGACTCGTAGAGCTTTCTATGTATAGCTCATAGGCCTTCTGGAGAGTTCTGTGCTGGGAGTATTCGGCCGTGGAAGAGACGTGTTAGAAACGGCGCCGTGATTGTTGACTTGAGCAAACTCGGCCGAGAGCGCCGCCTAGGGTTAGGGTTTCGCTAAATTTATTGGGGGCTTTTGATCCTCAGATCCTCACCGTTCATTTGGCTCCCGTTTGAGCTCATTTGGTCGAGTATCAAGCCCTAATTTCGTGTTTTAATCCAAGGTTAGGTTTGGGTCAAAAAGTGTGTAATTAAGGGCTTAATCTCTAAATAGATCTCACCGCGGA
Source organism: Amorphophallus konjac (assembly GCA_022559845.1). Taxonomy (NCBI): domain Eukaryota; kingdom Viridiplantae; phylum Streptophyta; class Magnoliopsida; order Alismatales; family Araceae; genus Amorphophallus; species Amorphophallus konjac. The sequence goes on from CM040125.1 coordinate 29,132,484, forward strand.
TTTTTAATGACCTAAAGCCAGAAGACAAAATTGCAATCTACATCGACCTTAACCTGTTTACTATTTTTCTAGATTTTTATAAGGTGGTCGAAAATATCACTATTCTATGTCTAAGGAATTAAATATTAATAAATCCGAAATTCAATTATTAAATCCATAAAAATGCAAATTCTTAATTAACAAGAGCTAAACAAATATATTAAATCTAATAAAATAATTCGGGGTCTTACACCCTCCCCTACTTAAAGGAATTTGGTCCTCCAAATTCACTGCACTAACACTGCGAGTAGGGATAGAGATCGCTCACCTATAATAAGTCGGGATACCGCTTCCGCATAGTCTCTTCAGACTCCCACGTAGCTTCTTCGGTCCCACGCCGACTCCACTGAATCTTGACCATCGGTATTGAACGATTCCGGAGTTGCTGTTGCTTCCGGTCCAGAACCTTTATCGGTCTTTCCTCGTAGGTCAGATCCTCCTTCAGCTCGAAATCCACATGCGGTATAACATGAGTGGGGTCGTACACATACTTCCGTAACATAGAAATATGGAAGACGTTGTGCACGCCAGACAATTGAGGCGGTAAGGCCAGCCTGTATGCCACCTCTCCCACTCTATCTAGAATCTCGAATGGACCAATGTATCTCGGACTCAGCTTGCCATGAATGCCAAATCTTCGGATCCCTCTCGTCGGAGAGACCTTTAAGAACACATGCTCGCCAACCTGAAATTCCAATGCCCTTCTCCTGTTGTCGGCATAACTCTTCTGTCTTGACTGGGCTACCTGTAACCGGTCTCGGATAACGAGGATGTTCTGTGATGATTCCGAAACAAGATCTGGTCCAAGCCACTGTTTCACACCTACCTCGTCCCAACACAACGGGGAACGACAACTTCTACCATATAGTGCTTCAAAAGGAGCCATCTGAATACTAGACTGATAGCTGTTATTGTAGGCAAATTCAATTAATGCCAAATGCTCACTCCAATTACCACCGAAATCAATCATGCAAGCTCGCAGCATATCTTTCACTATCTGATTGGTTCTTTCAGTTTGTCCATCTGTCTATGGATGAAAAGTAGTACTGAAATTCAGACGAGTACCCAAAGACTCTTGCAGTCCCTTCCAGAAATGTGAAGTAAATCTGGGGTCTCGATCAGATACTATATTCACTGGGATACCATACAATCTCACCACTTCCTTTATATACAAAGCAGCCAATACATCAATCGTCCACTTGGACTTAATTGGTAAGAAATGAGCCGACTTTGTCAAACGATCAACAATCACCCATATCGCATCAAATCCACCACGAGTCCTAGGTAGACCCATAATGAAATCCATGCCAATACTTTCCCACTTCCATTGGGGTATGTCGAGTGGTTTCAATTTCCCTGCCGGTCTGAAGTGCTCAGCTTTAACTTGTTGGCAAACTAAGCATTTACTTACGAAGTCAGCGATTTCCCTCTTCATATTCATCCACCAAAAGGATCGCTTCAAATCTCTGTACATCTTAGTGCCTCGGGGATGAATGGTGTATCTGGATCTATGAGCTTCCTCAAGAATCTTGTTCTTTACTGTAGCTTCATCAGGTACACAAGTTCTGCCTTTAAATAATAATCTACCATCATCAGCCAACCCGAAATCAGTTCTGCTGCTCAAGCTTCCCTTGATCTGTACCAGCTCGGGATCATTATCTTGCAAGGACTTGATCTCCATCAATAATTCAGGTTTAAGTTGAATCTGAGCAATCAAAACTCGATCATTGTCAATATTAAGATCCAGACTAGATAATTGTTCCAGTAACTTCCATTCTTGTAACATGAGACTTGACAATCTAGCTACTGGCCTCCGGCTTAATGCGTCTGCCACAACATTGCCTTTGCCGGGGTGATATTCAATAGAAAAGTCGAAGTCCTTCAAATACTCCAACCATCTGCGCTGCCGCATATTGAGTTCCTTCTGAGAGAATAAATACTTCAAGCTCTTGTGGTCTGAAAATACCGTGAAAGATTCTCCATACAGGTAGTGCCTCCAAATCTTCAAAGCAAAGACGACTGCTGCAAGTTCCAAATCATGAACAGGATAATTCTCCTCGTGCTTCTTCAACTGCCTAGAAGAGTAGGCAATCACCTTCCCATGCTGCTTAAGTACACAGCCTAAGCCAATTCCTGAAGCATCAGTGTAAACGACAAATCCTCCTTCACCAGAAGGTAAAGCCAATATAGGTGCAGTAGTCAAACAATCCTTTAGAGTCTGAAAGCTTCGCTGGCAATCGTCTGACCAATCAAACTTGTTCTCCTTGCGGGTTAACCTTGTCATAGGTACCGCAATCTTAGAGAAATCCTGGATAAACCTTCGATAATAACCTGCAAGGCCAAGAAAACTTCTAACTTCCGTCACACTGGTAGGCTGCTCCCAATTCTTCACTGCCTCAACCTTCGAAGGATCCACAGAAATACCTTCATTGGTGATAATATGTCTGAGAAAGGACACTTCTTGCAACCAGAATTCACACTTACTAAACTTGGCATAAAGTTGATGATCTCTCAATAACTGCAATGCCATCATCAGATGTTCAGCATGCTCCACTTCACTCTTGGAATAGATCAAGATGTCATCAATAAATACCACGACCCATTGGTCAAGATAAGGCCGAAATACATTGTTCATCAATTGCATGAAAGCTGCCGGAGCATTCGTTAGACCAAAAGGCATAACGACAAATTCGAAATGACCATACCTGCTGCGAAAAGCTGATTTAAAGATATCCTCCTCCTTAATCCGCAACTGGTGATATCCAGATCGAAGATCGATCTTAGAGAAATATTGAGCTCCCGCTATCTGGTCAAATAACTCATCAATCCTCGGCAGTGGATATTTGTTCTTGACAGTCAACTGGTTTAACTGCCGATAATCGATGCATAATCTCATCGAGCCATCTTTCTTCCGAACAAACAATACAGGGGCTCCCCACGGAGACGTACTAGGACGAATAAAGCCCTTCTCGAGTAACTCCATCAACTGTTGCTTCAACTCCCTCAGTTCCGCAGGAGACATACGGTAAGGAGCCTTGGAAATAGGAGATGTGCCCGGAAAGAGGTCAATAGAGAAGATAACTTCCCGCTCAGGAGGAAGTCCTGGTAATTCCTCTGGAAAGACATCAGAAAAATCTCAGACAATAGGAATGTCCATGATCTCAATCTGCTGCTCAGGGGTTGCACAGATAAAGACTAGAAAAGCCTCACATCCTCGCCTCATCAGCTTATCAACTCGAAGAGTCGAAATAAGCGGTACGGAGTTATGGTGCTTAACTCCCACAAAAGAAAGTCCAGGGTGTCTAGTAAAAGACACAGAGCTAGAACTGCAGTGAATGTCAACCTCATGTCGAGCCAACCAATCTGCTCCTAGGATTACATCATAATCCTTCATATCCATGCAAATTAAATTAGCTGGAAAGTTCTGCTCACCAATCAAAACCTTACTAGAAGGATAGAAATGCTGCATTGCTGTTCTAGTGCCAATAGGGGTTGAAATCTCTAACAGAGTATCCATCATAACCGGTTCCATAGCTAATGACTTAGCAAAACTCCGAGAAATAAAGGAATGTGTTGCACCAGTATCAAAAAGAACAAATGCTGGCTTGTCGAGTATAATAAGAGTACCTTCGACGAGTCCACCATCTTCGGCTGTTTCCGCTTCTTCTGCATACAAAGCTTGGAGCTTCCCTTGCGGCTTCTTGAAGACTTGCGGTTTTGCTGGTGTTGCTTGCTCCGCTATCAAAGGACAGTTGGGGATACGGTGCTCTTTGCTTCCACATCGCAAACAGGCGCCCAGCTTGCGCCAGCATTCCTCCACCTTGTGACCTGGACGATCACAATACCTGCATACGCCCTTAAACGGAACAATAGGGCCAGGCTTCTTATCTTCATACTTCGGCATCTTGCCTTTCCACGATCCGGACCCGCTCCATGAACTAGGTCCACTAACAGGCCTCTTCTTGATATACCCGAGTTTGATAATCCGGGAACCCGTAGGTTGCTCCTTCTTCGCACCGCTTCCACGGATTCTCTCCGTCATTTCGAGGGTATCTTCCAAAACTTGAGCCTTTCTCACCATCTCGGAATAAGTGGAAATCTCCATTGGTGCCAGTTGGTTGATATAATGCAGCTTCAGTCCGTTGAGAAAACGCTTCGCCTTCATTTTCTCGGTGGAAATAAGGTGTATAGCATATCGAGAAAGCCGTGCAAATTGAGCCTCATACTCCGCCACGAACAAACCTCGTTGCTTCAAAGCCGTGAACTCTGCCGCTTTCTTCTCTTGCACTCGGTCAGAAAAATACTTGCCGTTGAAAAATTCCTCGAACTCTTCCCACGTAACCTGATGATCACCGAGAGTCGCCTTGATAGAATCCCACCAAGTACGTGCATCACGCTCCAATTGAAATGTCGAGAGAAGGACACGCTCCTGGTTGGTGCATTGCATAACTTCAAATATCCTCCCCATCTCGTCTAGCCAGTGCTCGGCTTGGTCGGGGTCGGTCGAACCCGCGAATCGAGGCGGATTCATCTCGCGAAAGTTCCGGTATAGATCACCGATGCCATGTGGTGCCGCTCCTGCCTGAGCCACTTGCTGAAGGGCCTGGGTAAGGCCTTGAACCGTGCGCTGCAGGTTCCTCCATTCGGCGCGATCAGCTGCCATCTACACGAGAAATAGATTACTTAGGTTTAATCAAGATAGATAATTACACGATTAAGAAATGAACTTAACCCAAGTTTCTACCCATTCTCACCAGGTCAGGTCCTAGACTTTAACAAGATTAGGGGTCTAATGCACCTAGACACGACCAAAACTCGGTACCTGGCGGAGATAACCGGTCCGAAGACCACTCGCGCAAGTATGCGACCTTCCGATAGGCGTAGCCTAACGTTCGGACAACATCTTTTGATATACCGGGTTATTGGGATGCCATGCAAGAACTTAGGAAACCTAGAACTTAAGAACTTAAGAAAACCTAGGAATGTGAAACCTAGGCTCTGATACCAACTAAACTGTCACGCCCCGAACAAGGCGGAAATATCGGGACGTACAGTCAGAGGCAAGCAGGACAGAGAGAGAACAAATCTAAATACACAAGTGCTATGGAAAGGAAATACTAAATGATCATTAACAACCAAACTGATACAGTAATCTCAAAGGCAACTTAATACAACATGGAATAACAACCACTAAGACTCAACAACAAACTGAAACTAAATGATCTCCAAACACAACTAACAATAAGCACACCGCTAACACACTAGAACTGATACACTCAAGACATCACTCATGCCCTTCCCCGTCGGTAAGCGCGTCACCTGAGAAGCCTGGAAAGGGGGAAACAACGGGGTGTGAGCTGACGCTCAGTAGGAAATAACAGACATGTATAAGTGATTAACAGTTTAATTATATTTTCAAAATATCATGCTACAAACGATAATGCAATAAACAACGGTAATAACGAGATCTTGCAAGGTCAAGAAATATACAATTGATAATGATTATCAAGGATAACAAATACAAGAATTTACAACAGGAGATATAACAATGATATAGTAATAAGGAATTGGCCAACAAGCAAGTAATTTAAACATTAACCAAGTATGATCAAGTAACAAGTAACAAGATACTTTTGTCATAGACGCCAACACTCAGGCAAGTACTTCGGTGCAATGCCCCACCTTGTCATTAACATCCCATGGGCTCACTAACTTTCGGGCGCTCTCCCCAGGACCAGACCGGGCCCTTATGATGCGATGGCATTGATTTACTGGGCCCAACGTCCCATCCGTCCAGACATTCAATCAATTTTAATGGCCAATTAATCAGAGAAATTTCTGTCATAAGTTCATATTTAAAGGACTAACCTTGTCCTTGGATTCAAGAGTACAAACACGGTGAAACTCATCTCCAAGAGATGTGCGGTCGTAACAGAGCCGCTCCATGGATATATACGGTTCATACAGAACCGTACGTACAGGAACTGGACTGAAACTCAGCCCCGTGAAGTCAAGAAAAGAACGGCTGACAGTAGGCCGCCCTAAGGTAAGAACGGTGCAATATGGGCTGCTCATGTCCAGAAGACATTAAGGCCCAAGAACGAGATATACGGTCCATACTGGGCCGTATAAAGATATACGGTCACGATCGGGCCGCCTAAGAGGTTATGCGGTCACATGATAACCGCGCATGCCTCTCGTCGTCTGATTTGATCCAAGACTTAAACCAGTGGTTTAAGCACAAAAAACAGGGTATGCTGGTGTTAAACAGATTCTAATCATGATTATAATGATGTTCTGAGATGACGGTAAGACCGCCGGATAGAGTTTCCGGGGGTAGAACCGAAACTAGCACGCTAATCGGCCAATCGGCTTCGCGTGAAGTGGGAAAGTTAAACATGATGTTCTACTGTAGTACAGCAGTAAACAGCAAGTTAACAGTCATATTAATCCTAATGCCAAGCTAATTTAACAGGGATTAGGTTATATATTAATCCAAGATGCCAAGAAAACAATTTAAGATGATAACGAGTTCGCGTAAGTCGCATAGGCACGAATGACAAGCAATAATCAGAAATTTAGTTGCATATTTAAACAGTTATTAAATGGGTTTCTATTTCACTAATTACCCTTAATGACATGCAAATGAATGCATTAGAACATAAATTAATTCACTCTCGTTGGGGATAAACGGTTCCATATGGACCGTACAACTTACTGGGCATTCCGGGGCCGAACAGGGGTCACTCTGTGACACAGGGAGATGGACGGTTCCTCAGGGGCCGTCCATGGGTTTCTAATTATAAATTGTCATTATGACACTAAAATGGATGCATCATAATAGTTACTAAGTCAATTACTGGGTAGATAAACGGTTGATAAAGGGCCGTACATCTACTGGGCTGAACAGGGGGCGAACGGGCTTCAAACAGGCCTCAGGGAGTTGGGCGGCTCTCCCTGGGCCGCCCAAGGGTTGGGCGGCTCTGTCTGGGCCGCCCAAGGGGTTGGGCGGTCCTGGGAGGGCCGCCCATCCCTGGGTTGTGCGGCCAGAGCAGGGCCGTTTAGGGATATGTGGTCCAGTCTGGACCTTTCATCCAGATATGTGGTTCCTGACGAACCGTTCATCATGGGATGAGTGGTTCCTGAAAAACCGTTGAACTAGGGGCATGCTAGGGTCAAAATTGGTCAAAAGGTGGGCTGGAGTTGGACGGTCTATCGTAAGACCACCCATCTCTGGGTCATCTCCGGTCATCCCTGCCGCGTCCGGTGAACGCCGGGAACTAGGGTTTGGATAGGGTTACACTAAAATGATCATAACGAATGCAATTCGACTCCAAATAAGGGGATTTTGGTATCAATGGAAAGCTAATACAAAACTCTACCTATCTTCAAGGTCAATTTCATGATCAATTACTGGAATCGAGATCTATTAAGGCAAGAACACAAGAAACCCTAATTCTGACATGCTGTGACTAAAACGTTAAATTCTCTCTACATACAGAATGGAATTTGGGGCTTCTTGGCTCAAATGAAAGCTACTTCGATGGTAAATCCAACCATATAAGATATGGTTCATGTGGATCAAGATCAATACTTCGAAATCATAAATCACTTCGGATGAACACATCAAACTAGGTCTAAAACATGCTGTTACTATAAACAGAAATTCTCTACACATGCTTCATGAAACATAGGGCTTTCTACGTTAAATGAAAGCTAACATCATGCTTATCATATCATATAAGTTAATTTAAGTTTGGTCTGTTACACCTACCTCAATCGGAGATTGAAAAACGTGCTAGATATGAAGAACGAACTAGAATACCCTTCAGAAAAGCCTCGACTGCTCTCTACACACCTGATAAAAATTGGGGCTTTCAGTCCCAATGGATAGATCTCGTCGAGAGGATCAATTTCCTATACTCATGATCGAGTTTTGGTTAAGAATGCCTACCTTAATTGAAGAAACAAGGGAGGAAGATGGAAGTCGACGGCCTGCCGACACACCTACAAAGATCGCCGGAATTCTCCCCAGATCTGGATCCTCTGCCGACACCACAGCAACCAAAAGAAAGAGGACTCGTAGAGCTTTCTATGTATAGCTCATAGGCCTTCTGGAGAGTTCTGTGCTGGGAGTATTCGGCCGTGGAAGAGACGTGTTAGAAACGGCGCCGTGATTGTTGACTTGAGCAAACTCGGCCGAGAGTGCCGCCTAGGGTTAGGGTTTCGCTAAATTTATTGGGGGCTTTTGATCCTCAGATCCTCACCATTCATTTGGCTCTGGTTTGAGCTCATTTGGTCGAGTATCAAGCCCTAATTTCATGTTTTAATCCAAGGTTAGGTTTGGGTCAAAAAGTGTGTAATTAAGGGCTTAATCTCTAAATAGATCTCACCGCGGATTTTTAATGACCTAAAGCCAGAAGACAAAATTGCAATCTACGACCTTAACCTGTTTACTATTTTTCTAGATTTTTATAAGGTGGTCGAAAATATCACTATTCTATTTCTAAGGAATTAAATATTAATAAATCCGAAATTCAATTATTAAATCCATAAAAATGCAAATTCTTAATTAACAAGAGCTAAACAAATATATTAAATCTAATAAAATAATTCGGGGTCTTACAGTGCCATTCTCATATCTTTATCCTTTGGCGTTGTTAAATCCTTGGTGGCGATCACGGTTATTATTTATCATCCTTTCACCCCCCCCTTTTCTTTGATTCACATGTTTATGCATGTATTAATTTAAAGGGGGCGGGATAGGAACCATTAAACAAATCTACACCTGCTGGGAACGAGTCGCTCTCATGGGTGCCATAACTCCTGTTAACATAAACAAACAACATAATTAATAAAACACACGGGGCCCTACGCCAGTCGCCGACTGTACAGAACATTTCATGGACCTTCTAGATCACTACAATCATTTCATATTCTTATGTACTTCCACAACCTACGCTCTGATACCAACTGTAGCGACCCGAGATCTGAGTACCGGAATGGAACTGATGCGTCTCGAATCTCGGCCTGCCACCCACGAGTCCGAAGACTCGGAAGGTTTAAAGGGATGGTGTGGGAGTACAAGAGAAGCTGAAATATCTGTAGAGATAGCACAATTAATCTAAAATAAAATGTACATAATAAAATAAATCAATAAACAAACTGCTACAAGGTCCAGTGTATCTCGTGTCCAAAAAAAGTACAGTCAACAGAAAGAAAAGTACAAGTACACGGGACATACCCCGGCTCTGGCAAACTAGTGACTAACCCTGGCTAGAGGAACCATGCTGAAACTCTGCCGCGCCTCTCGACGACCCCGTCTCATCTGAAAAGAAGGGGTGAGTCTCATTTCATTGGCCTAGTAGGGATCCCTCGGACCCCCACCGCACAACAAGGAAAACAAGACGAAAAGACGCGAACAAGCATGGAAGGTAACGCTACCTAACAGAAGTACGGTAGAAGCAGCAAGCAGTAATAAATAAATGGAAAAGTTCCCTACAGCTCACCGCACCAAGCCGACCGACCTCAAATCGGCGAAAAAATGAGTCCGTACCTGCCAGAAGACAGGAGCACCACCCACTAGAAGAACAGTCGGATGGGTCCCCTGACATCTTACATCGCGCCTCAAGTGTCTCCCTACAACGCCCCAGGCGGAAACTGAGACACACAACAGTAACCAGGAACTCAGAACAAGGACTAGTTGGGGTCGCGCTAGTTAGCGCGGGTCCTCTGCCCCCAACTACACGTGCACACACAGACCAACTTCTCTAGGTCGGGTCCTCTAGCCAGTTTTCCCCCCAATTGGACTCGGGCTGCAACGGCAAGGGGCCCTACGGAAACCAGCTTAAAAATAATCTCTCTCGGGTAAGTCACTCCACCACTCCCGGGTGGGTCAGTACACGTGTGCCGAAAGAAGGCTATGACTAGTGGACGTGTCACTGAAGGTGTAGACTCTCTAGTGAATGGAAAATAACGTCTAAACCGGATAAGGTACAAGTACTGCTCCTCGTACGGACACCGACTCACGGTGGCACGAGCCGAGAACACCGCCTCCCGGGACCCCACGAGACCCAAACACGTGGCCCCCACACGATGCCTAGCATCAGTCGGACCACAGATCAGTACGTGGATCGAGGTTCACTCACCCGGGACTCAAATCGGTAAGAATAAACTCCGGTGGGACATAAATACAGGTAGCGGTCCTCTCTGGGCCACTTCTGGGTGAAAACGCTCTACTGCTAGACCGCTACCAAGGCTAATGGTCCTCCCTAGACCGTGAGGACCACAAAGGAATAGAACGGTCCTCTAAAGGCCATTCAGGATGGAAACGGTCCACTCTTGGGCCATTCCAGAGTGAAAACGGTCCTCCCTGGGACCGCCTGACACCAAGACTGAACAGGAAACCGAACGGCCACCGTCAGGCCGTTCAAGGCATGAACGGTCCAACGATAGGCCGCTCCAGTGACTAAGCGGTCCCTCTTGGGCCTCTAAGCCACCCAATAGCATGAAAAGCCAAACGGTCACCTTATGACCGTAAAGATTGAAAACGGTCTCCCTTCGTCCTTAAGGAAGGGTCAAACGGTCATCCCAAGACTGCTTAACCCAGGGAATCTCCAATGGTCGAAATGCCAACGGTCAAAATGCCTCGGGGGTCACGCTGGATCCCACGGGTAAACGGTCGACCTTTAGGCCATCCCAAGGATAAGCGGTCTATGGAATGATCGCGTACCTTGCCGACACTCCACAGGCATGAAACGGTCCATCTCGGGGCCGCTTAGGCTAAAAACGGTCTCTGTAAAATCGTTTTCTTCCCAGAAAATCGAGAACGGCGAACATGACGGAATTTCACCATTCCACGCCCCGATCATCACCTGATGATGGGGAAACAAAGGGGGAACCTCCCCCAACCCTCCTAGCACGCATCTATGGCCCCGAATCGGTCAAAAATCCCGAGAATTGACAGATCCAACGCTCAAACCCTAAACATAGAAACTCCCCTCCCGGCATGGATTTAACCCCTCTCGACCTCTCCTCGGCCTAGAAATCGCGGGAAGGAAGGGGAGAAGGGTGGAGATCCGTCCCCCTACCTCAAAGAAGGCCGAAATCCTCTGGATCGCCGCCGATCACAAATCGTGGCCGCACAAGAACACATCTCCCACGCCATGAAAAGGGCACCGCCGCATTCCTCTCGCCGCCGCCATCGTCACAACGCCGCCACTGAAGCCCGCCGTCCGTCGCCAGAGGAGGGAGGGGCACCGGAATGTTCACACGGGAGAGAGGGTCCGTGGTGCGCTCACGGGAAGGAGAAAGAAGAAGAAGAGGAAAGAAGAAAAGGGGAAAAAGAAAAAGAAAAAAGAGGGTTTATATAGAAAATTTGAAAAATGCCAAAAATATAAAAAATTAGGAAAAAATCATTTACGAGATCCTCAGAACACGCTCAATGCACTGGTACAGTCCCGGAGGAGGAGAACGTAACGGTTCGCCCGCTATGGTGTTCCACAGGTCCGTCAGGGAAAAACACGTGTAAACCACAAAATAAGCTCCAGGACCCCCAAAAGTGATCCGAAACTCACGGATCCGGATCCAAAAAATGACCGAAATACTTGGGACATTACATAACGACTACTCGGGGTGGGTGTACCTGCACTACTTGGTGCGATGGAGGGGACGACCCGCGTCCGATGACACTATGATCACCTGGGCAGAGTTACAGAAGATAGATCCAAATCTGTTGGATCGTTACCAAAGCGACCCGGACCCCTACTTGACGAGGTCGAGCTTCTCCCACCCAGGGAGAATTGGTGCGGACACCAGAGCTAGAGATCGGCTTGACTTAGCAAGCCGCCGATATCGGACACGTAGCACGACTCGGGCGACGCCAACATTCTAGTGACTGGGGGACAGTCTAGAGTCTCCACTTGAGTTTTGAAATTTTTTAGTATGTATTTGGAATGTATTGGGTGTGTATTTATATTTTTGTGTGTATTTGTATTTAACTTGGGTATTAAATTTGGGTCCAAGGGAGAATAAAGACAAAGCTGTCTTTATTGACTTGGAGAGAGGGGCGCCCCCTTCTTTTGTCCCCATGTGGTGAATATTTTATTCCCACATGTCTCCCTTCCCCATTATGCCCTTTTCTCTCCCCTTGACCAAGGGTATCTAGGGTCTTTTGTCCTAGGTCTAGGGTTTAATATATAACCTCTCTTGTGTTATTTTGATGAAGGAGAATATATGAAATTGAAGCAATATTGGGCCAGGGCGCCCTCCCCTCTCTCTCTTGTTCTTCCTTGTTCTTCCTTCTTCCTCCTTGCAACAGCAGATCCCGGGTGTGATGCACATTCTTTGGGAGTGATTCCCACTTCTACCACCTCCCCTGGATGTGACTCTCAGCCACCGCCGTCGCCGCCTCCATTCGTGCCGCCATCGAGCAGCCACGGGCCTTTCTCCGGCTTGCTATCCAGATCTGCGACCTGCAGAACAGAAGGTGAAAGGGGAAGTTGGATCTTCAAATCTGATCATCTGATCGAGCTGAAAATTTTATGGTTGGTTCCCCCTGTCGTACCCTACTCCCAGTTTAATTTCCATGTCAATCAGCCTCCGTTTGAGCCCCTTCCCAGTAATTTCTTTCCACCCCTCACAGTCTGCCTGTGTGCAGATCTGCTAGACAGTAGTCTGAAGATCTATTTTTCCCACCCCGAAAATCACGTCAGAAAATTACAAAAATATTTTTGAGTGATCCTCACTCCCCCCCTCTCACCCATAAAATCCCCAAGACCGAGATCTATCAATTTCTCGTCGGTCAAACCCCATCTACAGGCAGAACACAATTTATCTTGTCTATTCTGTAATCCGAGCCAGACAAACTACAAGGGTGCAGAGATTTTCATTTCACATCCGACCGTTGGATGATTCCCAAATCTTGATGGATTGAAGCCTTTCCAGTGCCCTTCGCAACGGCATCGGTTTCATCCCAATCCGACACCTGATCTGGGCATGGTGACTATTTTTTGTCGGGTCGCACAGATCTATCCCGTGACAGGCTAGCAACAGCAGTCCCCGATTAAATCATCTAAAAATATGCCAGCTCAAATTTAGCGGCTGCTACTTCCAAGAATCGACCAGGGACATCCCGCCATCGTCCCAGCCGATCGTTGCCGCCAGAAGACTTCCGAAGGTCCCCGTTCCATTGATCTTTACCGCTTGCTGTCCTGCAGACCCGATTCGTGTTGATCCGGACCTGCAGCCCGCTCCTGCCCCGAGAACCCCCACCGACGTGCTGCCTGCCAACCCAAGATCAATGCTCTCGGGTCCATTGTGTAGCCTATTACCTCCCTGCATGGAGTGGGCCATGGAATTACTTCTGTAATTATTGATTATTTTACTGTACCGGGAGTTACGGGTCTTGGCCGGGACGTCTTCCCCACGCCTCGAGCGTGGAGGTACGCACACCACCCTCCTTGTTGCATTTGCTTGTTCCGTATTTGTTCTTAATGCCACTGCATGTGAGCATGTTAGGTTCTTAACTCAATCTAAATTAATCACTGCTGTGAGAGTAAGTGTGTGACCCGTCCCGTGGCTTGATCCGAGCATGTGTGAAAGTATTGACCATCCGAGACTCAGTGTCGGTTTCTCAACCATGCAGATTGACACGTTTCCCTCGCTTGGGACGATTGTGAGCTAACACTTCTTGTTGGGGGCATGTTTGCCTCTTCTGGAACTCTTTAAGTGTCGAGTTGTTCGTGTCGTCGCTGGTCGCATCGTCTTTTTGGTCGCGTCATCCCCTAGAGTCCCAGATTCACAAGAAGTTTGTGTCGAGTCTCATATTGTCCAGCATCAAGACTGCTTCTTCATGGCGAATGCGGAACGGTCGACTGATTTACCTACTCGATCGATCAATTACGGAGACGCACCTGCGAAAACTCCACTGTGGGAGCTTAAACCATGCCCCACTCAACCCATTTGAGGGGTAAAATAAGGGAAAACTATTCCCCAACCTCCAACCCACTAGGAGGATGCATTTAAACCCCGAAAAATCGCTCGAATTTGTGAGATTGATTCTCACCCCAAAACATGCTCAAATCGTCCCAAAGCATAACAAAACCCACTCTCGGCCTTATCACGGCCCCGAATCACATGGAAACGTGGGAAAAGCAAGGGGAAATCGTTCCCCACCATCCATTCCTTCAACACTATGAAATTAACTAAGAAACACCGCCCGAATCGGCAAGAATCACCCCTCACCCCAAACATGCATTTTAGCCCTGGCTTGGAAAGAAACCCACTCTAACTCACCCAAATCAGCATAAAACCACGGCAAATCAATATTCAAAGACTAGGGATCTGTCCCCCTACCCTCATGATGATTACTCGAGCTATAATCCCCAGATTGTCATGAAAACGCTATCTTACTCGCCGTCGTTCCATGAAATATGCGAGGAAGAAGAACGCCGCGCACCGCCTCTATTTCTTACTCCCATCCTCGCTGCTAGCTGTCCCACGTTGCCTCCGCCTCACCCACCACAAGCTCTATCGGTCGCCAGAGAAGAGAGGGAGCGAAGGAGAGAAACAAGAGAAGAGAGGGAGAGAATGAGCGAACGAGGGAGAGAGGGGGGTTAAGGAGGGTTTAAATGGAAAGTAATTTGGGGTTTCAAAAATCTAAAAAATAGAAAAAATGGGAAAAATGATCCCCTTGCTCCTCGGAAAATGCACAACTTGCCTGTAATGTCATGAAGTCCGAAAACATAATATTACTCCAAATCCAAGGATCCAAAGGCCCGATATCTAATATTCTGATTTTATTATAAAACACGATTTGGGACCCACAGGAACACTTCGAAACCTACGGATTCCTGATTCAAAAATCCTGGGGTCATTATAAGTACTATGCAAGTTCCATAGAATATGAAGACTACTTGTACTATCTGAGGAGCACGCATAATGTCAGATTGTTTGGAGATGGGATGTGATCGAGTTTGGGCCCATATGATTAGGAATATGTATCATTTGCATATACTTGTACATAACTATAAATTAATTATTTATTTCTTCGTATCTTGACTTTTGCACTTGCCCTTCACGTTACTGATGCAAGACTATTTAACACTAGCAGGCCATCATGGATGGATGACACACCACCCTACGTGGGATCATGGGTACACTGTTGAGGGTGATCGACATGTGCATCGTAGATACTGTGGACATCGCGTCACCGGTATACACAGATTTGTAGAGCACTTCGTGAGAGTGGGATGAGATTACCGTGCATGCTCCTCAGTTCCAGAAGATGTCCGAGATTAATTTCAGACATAACTACGGGAGGGATATGTTTCTCGCAGCAGGGGCATCATCTTCCACGTCGAGGGTTCCCCCATCACCATCATCGGGCAGATCAGGATCTTCCTCCACGTCTAGGGTTCGAGCACCATCAGCACCAGTCCCACCAATAGTACGTAGATGATAGACATGCATGTATAGATGTAGTTAGAGTTTTTTTAGAAGATTTCATGTACCCTCCACCACTGCACATGACCCATTATTTGTACAGATTGTTACATATTTTCAGACTCACCCACATGCACCTTCACCTACTATGGTAGAGTTAGATTATGCGGATCATGAGTCTCATGTATCTGAATCTGATTGGGATTCGAGATTCACAGATGAGTTAGATAAGTGACTTTTGACATTTTGTACTTTATGAGTGGAGTTGAATGATATAACGAGTAAAGTTAATTCTGTATATGTTCACTTTAACAGTTTAACTTATCTTTTTTTTCTCTTCAAATAAGATGTTTAATTGAGTGGTGTAATAGGTTATTTAATAAGTAAGGTATTAATAATTTTATATATGTAATTCTTTAGTTATGTGTATAAAATTATGTACTGTTATTATTACATAATAAATTTTCAGAAATAAATTTTTCGACGTATTTTTGACGGATGTTATCCGTCGGAAACTCTAACCTTTCTGGTAGTGAATGCATGATCATAAAAATGAACTCAACATTCTCTTATTTGTTAGATGAATATATTTTCTTACAATTTAAATGAACTAATATTATAATTATATTTTAAAATTTTATAAAAAATTAAAAAATAATTAAAAAATAAAAACAACCTCCTTTAATCCGTATTGATACACTGTCTATATCGATCGTATCATCCCGTATTAAATCGTAGTCGATATGATCAATACGATCGAGATGATAAACTTTGGACAAGGGTGGTGTGACCGTGGATTTAAACCCAAATCTCTGGCACTCGGTATTTACCCTAACGTCATTGTGTTAAATTTTATGTAATTAAAAACAGAAAAAAAACTTGCGGGGGACCGTGCCAATACTAGCTTGTAGACTCGACACCACCGTGAAATCATATTTCTCGTATCTCGTTCTACCACCCATTTCAGCTTTTCATAAATGGGTCAATCAGAGATCAACCGCCTCGTGGGTGGGAAGTAAACTCGACGTCGTTGCCCCCACAATTTTGGACCCAGACGACTGCGGTCCCAATTCTTTGTCCGAACATACTTTAATACGAGAAATGATTAATTCAACACATACATTAATTATATTTATTGATATAATTAATATAATATTTAATATTTTTTAAGATTTTTTGAGTGACTTTTATATAAGAGTATTTCATCGTCAGATGATACGACATAAGAGATAAATATGATTAAAAATCAAATCATGTGAATAATTAAAATATTTTTTTTATTATTTATAAGAGAATATTTTTTTATTTGATTTTTATATCACGTCATTTGATAATGCGATGACGTGACACTTACACTCGTAAAATTTGAGATTTGAGTAGACATAATTAGTGCACGCGTTCCGATATGCAGTTCTCGTGCCTGTATTAGGGTTTCAAGGTTTTCCCCATGTGGGCCCATATGGTAGCTGTAGACAGCAACACAAGCAAAGCAGCCGTAGTAACTTCTCGCTTATATCCTCCTCCCAGCGACTGTCTGCCCATCCCTAGACCTGGAAAGGGAAGGGGATCCCGGGCCTTCCCACCCACCGCCAGCATGCAGAAGCTGGCCGTCTTTATGACAATCCAACAAAAAAAAGAAAAGCACAGGAACAATCCTGGTGAATCACAGGGAAATAAAGAAAGATGATGGGAGGGATACGGCCGGCCGGCAACTTGCTCATCCATCCTCACATCACATTTATCTGCCTTATCCGATGGGATGGCAATGGGATGCGCCAGTTCACCAGAAAATACGTCTCTGGCGGGGGTAGAGGAAGATCCAGTTTATTAATTTCCTCTTCACTTGCGCTCTTTTAATTTTACCCCTCCAACCCTTCCATGCATGGCTTCTTTCCCTTCCCTTCCTCGCTCTCTTTCCCTCCTGCTCAAGGTCGCCTTCCTCGTCATCTCCCTGCTCGGCTACGGCAGCCTACTCGATGCCGACGATTCCGCCAGTCCGCGCTACGCGGCCATCTTTAGCTTTGGCGACTCGCTCGCCGACACGGGCAACTTCCTCCTCTCCGGTGCGCTGCCGTTTCCCTCCATAAGCAGGCTTCCCTACGGGATGACCTACTTTGGACGCCCCACGGGCCGCTGCTCCGATGGACGCTTAATAGTGGACTTCATTGGTAAACTTCCCACACTGCATCTCTTTCCAGTGGTTAATTGGAGACGTGGGGAGAGGAGTTCATGTGGACCTGGTGTTGCAGCGGAGGCGTTTGGGCTGCCGATGCTCCCACCGTACCTGGCGCAGGGACGGAGCTTCCAGCACGGAGTCAACTTCGCAGTCGCGGGGGCGACGGCGCTCGATCCGGTCTTCTTCCAAGAGCAGGGCATCAACAATATCTTGTGGACAAATAGCTCGCTAACCTTCCAGCTGGGTTGGTTCGAGGAGTTGAAGCCGTCTCTTTGTCGAACACCTTCAGGTGGCCTATATATATATATATATATGCTTACTGCAAATTATATTTTGGCTCTCTCAGTGCCTCATTAACCTGTCTCTTTCCTCCCTGGTGTACATTTAAAATTCCGTGTTATATGCTTGTGTCCAGAATGCAATACTTACTTCAACAGATCACTCTTTCTTGTGGGAGAGATCGGAGGGAACGACTATAACTATGCGTTCTTCATGGGCAAGGACTTGGTGGAGGTGCGGTCGTACGTACCCATGGTTGTCGAGGCCATCGCAAATGCTACCGAAGTATGAATCAAGAGCCGCAACATATACTTCGTTCCCCAGCAAGCAACTGATCATTTGCTAGCTTTCTCATAATATAGTACTCTTGCTGCGCGCCATTTCTCCTTATCTCCTCGTCTATGCATCCTTCACTCTCAGAGACTTGTCACGCAAGGTGCGGTCGAGCTCGTCGTTCCCGGGAACCTCCCCGTCGGCTGCTCCTCGGTGTATTTGACGATGTACAACAGCCCAAACAAGAAGGACTACGACCGGCGAAATGGGTGCCTTAAGCAACTGAACGAGTTCGCCAAGTACCACAACGCCCTGCTGCAGCGCGCGCTGGGGAAGCTGAGGAGGAGATACCCGGGGGCGAGGATCATCTATGCCGACTACTACGGAGCGGCGATCCGGTTCGCCCATGCTCCAAGACACTTCGGTACGCCCCTTAATTTTTTTCCATTACGATCGTTAAACAATCAACACTACATTACGTGCCATGCGAAGGAAGGGATGTGAAACAAACTCAGAATATTTATTTATTGAGATTTTTACTTTTAGGCCCCTATAATCATAGATTATTATGTTTTAGTCCCTTAAATCTATCTATTTGTCAGAAAGCCACTGTAATATTTGACAATACACTAAAAGACGTTGAGAATGCCCTCTGTAGTAAAGTTTGACGGACCGTTCGTACCGTCTGTCCCGATTTTTCGTTGGGACGGGACGGTACGGGTGTGTACCGCTGCGTACCGAGATGAAAACATAAACTATGTATATAAAGTGTATGTAAAATAATACAAAAAGTCTGTTAGCTCAGATGGTTAGGCGGTCTTCATGTGTCTTAACCTGTGACTCGGGTTTGAATCTGTCCATTCACATGAGTTTTGGCATTTTTTTAACTAAAAATACTAAAAAGAAATCAAGAAAAAAATGTAAACTCCACCTATCGAACCGGTGTCTTCCCGTTGAAAACTAAACCCTTAACCAACTCGCCTACAGTTTTCATTTGTTAAAAAAAACATATATAATATATGAGAGCGTACCGGTTGCGTCCCACAGACCGGTCGTCCCGGTCTTTGGCTGGTACGGGATGTGCGGTTCGCCCCGTCCCGTACCGATTTGTCAAACCCTGCTCCGTAGGTTATGGTCCACAAAAATATTAACCCATGTACGGTAACTTCACCCATGTGTAGAAAAAATAAAATAACCATAGTTAGAAGAGAGAGAGATAAGAGAGAGAGAGAGAGAGAGAGAGAGAGAGAGAGAGAGAGAGTGGTGGAAGGGAGAGAGTGGGGGCAGAATAGAGATAGAAAATGAGGACATCGGAGGGGGTTTTCCTCTCTGGCTCTAGTGCTCTCCCCAACGAGGGATGCGATCAAAGAGAGACTGATAGTCAGAGAAAGAAAGAGATACAGATATAGAGAGAGAGATTTGCACTGTATGACATCTCCCCATGCTTGCTCTGTGAGATCATACTCTAGCTCTAGTGCCTCCTCGAGTCCCTCGTAGCGCTCGCCCTGCTTGAATGGCCCTCTGACTGCCTCTCCACCGCCCTCACCCACTACTTTGGCCTCCTATGGTCCCTACTCACAGTCATCCTCTACCCCCTATCTACCTTCATCCTCGACAATGCAATCATTGTCTCCTTCCTTGCCAAGTTCGGCAATGCTCACCTCACCGACCGCCCTGTTGCCTGTGAGCAGAAGTTGCTTTGCCTGTGGGAGAATGAGCTGGGTGCAAGACAGTAGGTGGTAGAGATGTGGGAAAGGAAGAGAGAGTAGAGAGAGAAAGAGTAGAGAGGGAAAATCATCCCTGGTGCTAGTGCTCCCCCTAGCGGGGTCGTGTGTGAGACTGTGAGAGAGAGAGGGAGGGCAAGGGAGAGAGAGATAGCAGAGAGATGGAGAGGGAACAGAGAGATAGAAAGAGAGAGAGAGAGAGAGATAGCAGAGAGATGGAGAGGGAACAGAGAGATAGAGAGAGAGAGACTAGGAGGTGTTGGGGGTTTCCCCCTCTGGCACCAGTTGGCCGGGAGAGAGAGAGAGAGAGAGAGGTTTCTCCCTCTAATGTCAGTTGACCGTGGGGGGGGGAGACCGAGAGAGAGAGAGAGAGAGAGAGAGAGAGCGCAAAAGGCATTGAAGCGGGGTTTCCCTCGGCACTTACGCCACTGATGACTGCGATGAGTACACATTGGACCCGTCCAGTTCTGACGAGGGTAGGACTGTCAATGGGCCAGGATCATTGGGTCAGACTCATCAATTTTAAAACATGAGTCTGACCCAAGTCATAACTATGTTGGGCAGGCCGACTTTTCAAAAGGTCGACTTCAACCTGGCTCGACCAAATAAATTAAATGAAAATAATAATAATATATATAAATATAAATATAAAAAATGATGACAAGTTACAATCTCATTAAAGTACTTATAATTTTAGATGTTAATTTGCTTAGAAATAGGGTTTTTAATTATATAATTAATTAAAATAATATGTTTTAAAATTTTAATTAAAAAATAAAAAATTTTGAAGGGAGAGAAAAAAGAATAGGTCAAGTTGACTCACGGGCGAAACTCAAAGCCAAGGTCTTGGCAAGACTAGGCCTGCAAGCTGAAAAGGATATGGTGGCAGAAAAGGGCCGAAAAGTGGGATAAGGGTATGATGTGCTTGTTCTTAGATCTAATTATTAATTTTATTTGATAAACTTAATTTGTTGTTCATCTTATATAGATGTATGTGTTTACATACGTTAGAATCAGACAGATAATGGCCATGAAGATCTATCACGCCATAAAAAAGAGATTTTTATAAATAAGTCTCTATAAACTTAGTGAATTGTTGATTAGTCTTTGAGTTATAATTATTTCTCTATAAGCCCTTACAATCTTTGTCATTGTAAAAATAAATCATGCCATTCATTTCATTCGATGAAATTAAGTTAACCAGACTATGGTTAATTTGACTTAAGATTAGGAAAAGACCAAATTACCCCTTGTCAGTGGAGAGAGAGAGAGAGAGCTGGCGGAGTGGACTAGGCGGTGGGGGCCTCTGGTGGTGCTGACAGCCACAGGCGGGGTAGGGGCGACAGGCGATGGTGGCTGTGGAAGGGAAATAGAGGGGAAAGAGAAGGGGTCGATGGTGGTGGCTGGAGGGTGGCACTGGTGACTTTGGAGGGCTGACGCCTTCCTCCTGGAGCCCTTCTGCGAGGCCTTGGACATCTTCGAGACCGATAAGATGTTCGAGGTGCTAGGGGGGTTGTTGCAGAGGGGGGTGTCTAGCGTGGCGGGGGGGAGGGAGGTTGTTGCAGATGGGGTAGTTCCGCAGGGCGGAGGGGGGATATTATAGGGGTAGGTTCGGCGGGGGAGTCTAGCACCCTTAGCCCAGCACCACCACTAGGGGTTCCAGGACCTTCTTGGGACTAACGAGAGAGAGAGAGAGAGAGAGAGAGAGAGAGAGAGAGAGAGAGAGAGAGAGAGAGAGAGAGAGAGAGAGAGAGAGAGCCCTACCCCCTCTAGTGAGTAGGCACCTCCCTACGACCCCCTCTCTCCTCCCTGCTCTAGATGCCCTCACCTCTCTCTACTCTAGACGCCCCCTCTCGCAAGCTCCCTCCCCTCTTTCTGCTTTAAACACCTCCCCTCCCTCTCCGGTGAGCCCCCTCCCCCCTCTCTACGTACTCCAGACGTCTCCCCTCCCTCTCTAATAAGCCCCATCACCCTCCTTGTTCTAGACGCCCCTTTCCCCCGGCACTCCCCCTTCGGTAAGCTCCCGCCTCCCTACTCCAAATGCCTTCTCTCCCTCTTCGGTAAGCCCCCCCATCCCTCCCTACTCTAGACGCCTCCCCTCCCTCTCCGGTAAGCCCCCTCCCCCCTCCTTGTTCCAGATGCCCCCCTCCCTCTCCGGCAAACCCCCTCCCTTTTGGCAAGCTCCCTCCCCCTCCCTCCTCCAAATGTTTCCCCTCCCTCTTTGGTAAGCCCCCTCCCTGCTCCAGATGCCCCACTCCCCCTTTGACAAGCCCCCTCCCCTCTCACTGCTCCAGACACCCCCCTTCCCCCATACCCCTTGCGCCCCCCTTTACCCCTCTGGCTAGGTCCCCTCTCTGGCCCCCTTCGGCACCCTTAGCCCACCACCACCGTCGGGGGTTCCAACACCCTTCCTGGGATTGATGAGAGAGAGAGAGAGAGAGAGGATATTTTGATTTTTTCACTATTATGTCACTCGTAGAATGAAATATTCCATTTGATATTCTTTTTATTTCGACGGCCACAAATCTCATGGACTTTTTGATAAGAGTTAGAAGATTGTAGAGTCTCGTAGAAAAATAGTTGTAACTTAAGCATTAATTAATAGTTCACTAAGTTTATAGGGGCTATCTGTAGAAATCTAAAAAAATAGGATGTGAAAATTGAACCATCTACTTGACTTGGCCTGTTCAACAGATGGCACGCCTGCAACGCGTGGACCATGTGTATGCAGTCCGCTCTGCAATTAACGCCTGCTCTCTCTCTCTCTCTCTCTCTCTCTCAAACATTCCTTTTTATTAATCTATGAAATATTTATGAGAAGGCAGTGTCCACACAACCGTACGTGGGCAGCTTGCCTGTTAGATGAAACTGAGGACAAGAATTCATAACTATGCTTCATGAACTGTGAGTTCTTGACCTATCTTACATTATGAAATATAGAGTACTGAATCTAGTGAGGATCCCTTTCGCTTGCCTAGTGAGTACCCTATTTATATATTCATTGGATGTGACTCCATACAGTCCCTCACATCTGAAACAATGAGGATCAATTAACAACTGTATTTTAGTTTTTGCAAATCCATCAGATTAATATTTCTGGTGAATCTTTCCTTCCATGTCCACCAAACTGTGGTGCGCAGGGCAAGTTGGTTAGTAATTGAGTGAGAATATTTGTGTCCATACCCATTTAGAATATTATAGGGGCGAGCAAAGAATAAGTGATCTAGGCGCTGATGACTCCTCGTCAGATTTACAGAGAATGCACCTGTTGGTTTGCCCTCACGTTGACAATCGTGTGGGCAACTGGTGGTGAATCACTCGCCACATGCACAGAGGGAATCTCTGGCCAGTTGATGTGACCCAAATCCACGGGTGAGAGAGAAGTTGTGGGTGGTGGACTCTAATGGCATTCCATGCTGCTCTGGTATTGAAATTCCCATTATCATGAGCCCACGCTACCCCATCATTGGCTTGTCCTGAGATTGTATTCCAGAGATAGTATACTATTCCAGAGATATTATATACGAGATGTGATTCATAAATGAAGTCCTCTTCTTCAAGGTACCGTTCTAGTCACTTGAATGATACGATCTGCTTGGTGCTGTTCATATACTTTCCTTACAGAGAGATTAATTCTTAATCAAAGATGATCACAGTGACTGCTTTCCCTGAAGCAATTGCCGTTAAGTATTTGACTATGCATGCACTATTACGGTCTTTGAACCTTCTAAGGTCCGACCTCCTAGACCTGCAAATCTAATCCTAGCTGGTCATATATATGCAGGACCTTTTAATTTGTCATTCGAGGGCGCACACACATAACACACCAGTCCTCGTTGCAAGTTTCCCCAGCATGGCCAACACTGACTCCTCGAACTTCATTCTTACGTCTGTTACAAGTTTGATCAAAGTTTCATAAAGAGTACACTAATAAAATAATAATAATATAAAGTAAAACTCTTTTATCTTCTAAAGTGTCAAAATCTATAGTCTTTTCTGATAGAAGGAAAGAAGAGGGTAGATTATATTTTACCTTCTATTAGACTGCCTTATATTTGAATAGAAAGTATAAAGTGTATTTTAGAAAGTGAAAATTTTAAAAGATAGACATGATAGTTATAGAATGTAATTTATTTTGACCGTATAAATTTATGATTGAAAGCATTTATATACACATTCTATTACTTTTTAGAAGACGATAATTTCTCCTTCTAAGATCAACCTAGAAAGTAGCTATTTTTTCTTTCTATTTTTTTTTTTGGTGGGAAAAACTTTTGCCTTCTAAGTCGTTAGAATAGGTCAATAGAATACTAGTTATTTTTGCCTTCTACACTAACATCATACTACAAACTATTATCTTTTAAAATGAGTCTTCTTCTATATATAACATGTTATATTTAATAACAGATCTTCTCAAATTTTTTCTCACTAATAAAATTTAATGATAAATATAAATTTCTTTCAAATATAGAATGAAAATATTTTTTAACAATAAAATTATAAAATTTAAAATATAGTATGAAATGATAAAAAAGATACAAAGTCATGAGTTACAATATCACATCCATAATGTGACATCCATATTGTTACGATGATATACACTCGAAGTGCATTTGACGTGCACAACTCCATTCATAAGTGAAAAAAAAAATCCACAGTTATCCAAATTTAACAACCACATAAGTTTCATAACTTTAATTATATGCATCATTCATCTTCTTCTCTCGAAAATACTTACAAAAAGATTAATAGTTATTTTTAAAAATTATTATCAAAATTATTTAAAATAAAAATATTTTATATAAACTTTATAAAATACATACAGTGACATAAGAGATCATGTAGTCATATCGACATATCTCTTAATTAGTTAATCATTTCACTCGAGCAACTGAAATAAAATGTAAGTATGAAAAATGATAAAAAGAATATAAAAATATATATATATATATTTTGTAAATAAAATAATGATAACTTATAAAAATTTTTAATCTATGGAATAAATTTTTCTTCACATTGTCTTAATATTTTTCACAAATGTATAGACAACCTCATATTAGGAGATAAGACTTCAATCACGTGGACTTCATAATATTCATGATCTAAATGTGTTAAACACATCACTTGCTAAACCAAATCTCACATTATGAATCTCTCATGAAAATGATGTAAGTTCACGATCAAAATCTTGTCATATTATAGAGTTGGCTGGATGTCTTAATCTTTCGTCATTTTTTATGTGACCTTTTGCATACCATGTGATAAATGAGGTTATTTTTTAAGACATATATAACCTTTGTAATCTTGATATTAAAGGAAAATAGCACAATGTCTTTTTTACTTTGTTTTTTTCTTTGTTCATATTCCATCTATTTGAATCACATTCTGCACACTTATGTAAACCATCATTTTTTGTTTCATGCCAAAATAACATGCAATCATTTTCATTTGTATCTATTTTTTCATAATCAAGTCCATGATCTTTTATCATCTCTCTTGTTTGGTAGAAAATCTCATGTATTTTATTAGACTGTGAAAATACATCCCTTAATAATTCTAGTAGTGCAGTGATAGATGTATCAGACCACTCATAAAGAGATTTTATGTTAAACAATTTTACAAGAAAGGAGAGTTTGCTATATTTCTTACATCATGGGTATTAACTCATTTTTAGTATTTTCTTACAACTTAAAAAAAAATTCAACTTCAATACCAATTTTATTTTCAATCTGATTTTGTTACTCCATCTCTTCCTCATGTATCAATGGAACTCCAAAAGCATCATGAGTCATTCCATGCATATCATCACCAACTATATTATTACTTGATTATGCAATGTCATTATGTTGCATTGTTCTTTTTTCTCCATGAAATGTGCAGATAGTGCATGAAGCATCATACCTTTGAATAGTAAATGTTGAGCAACTTCCTTTGGTGATAATAATGCAAGGTTGCAACAATCACTACATAGACATCTAATGACCTTCTTTGATCCTGCATTTGCTATGTCAACCTTCAAGAATTCAGTCACCCCACTTAAGTATTTTAGATTATTATGAGGCTTAATTACCTATCTAATTTTTATCAATTTTAAGATTTAGACATGAATATATAGAACTACAAACCATACTCATGCATGAAAATTATATAGTTAATTTTATCAAGTTTAATAATGGAATGTGTCACCACCCAAGCTCGCTAGATCACATACCTTTGCGAGATTACGATGGTCTCAACTTTGACATTCAATTGAACAACAATGATAATAAGATAAAGGCTGCACTCAACTCACACCTTTCTGGCAATAACATTAAATAATGAATCATAGACTAATTGACAGATATTAGCAAAGTGCATCATGATGGAAATGTTGAATTCAGTGCAAATTCAGTTTCAACCGGAAGAAATGTTAAATTCTATCATCACCAGTGAAATCCTTTCTAATAAGCATGAAAACAAAGAATGAAAGCCATGTAACCTTATGTGAATTGGAGAACAGTAACGTAGGCGTGATATGAAGGGTAAAATAGTAAGCCAAATTAAGTTCATAGGTTTGCCAAATATGTAGCTTCTTGCACCCATCTCTAACTTAGAATCATATTCATGATTGTTAGCTCAAATTTCCTTTCTTACATGCATGGTTTTGTCATGTATGAAAATCAGAAATTTCAAATTTTCATAGTTTTCTAACTTTTTTTTACTGAGTCACCTATTGGGACCCGAAAAATCTAGAGCCTTGCACTCCCAAAGTAATGAGGGAGTCAAGTTTTGAACTGGGGACCTTATGGTTCCCCATGAGGTGAAGAACCAACTGGGCTACTCAGCTGGTTCCAAAATGTCATAGTGACATTGTGTAATGCAATCCAAAGAGACAGTCTAAATGTGAGACTAAGATTTTAAACCTGAACTGGGGTGACATCCCTTGGAATCCTACAATGTTGATTTATCATTGGGCTTTTTCAATGTGACATCTGAATGTAATAGCATAATTTTCATTTATGGAGAGTAGGAAGTCATGGTAAGTGGGCAGATAATTCTTTAGAAGGAAAGGGGGGGAAAATGATGGTGCCCAGAGAAAAGTGTTGGATGTTCATATCCTATAGGAATGGCCAGTGCTATTAATCATTCAAATTACATAACTAAATAACAAAAGGACAAAAGACAAGAAGTTCATAGATGCAAGCATTCTGCCTTCTTACTTGCCACATTTGTTGTTGATTGATCTTTGTGAATTGTCATCCTATCTTCTTTTTGAGTTCACATTCTATAGAATTTTGAATACCTATCTTATTAGGTTGTTTTATTGATTTTAATCAAACACTATTATCACTGGAATGTTCATTATGCAAAACAATGCCCTAGTTGCAGTGAGCGGGGGCTCAGACCGATGCGCGTGGCTACGTCTGAAGGTAGTGGCAGGGCATGGCTGCAAGGGTGGCACCGAAATCTGACTAGAATGGAGAAGAAGGAGGGGAGTACGAGGATGGAGAAGGAGATACGAATGGTTCCAATGCAGAGAGGCTACCGACGAAGGGTTGGCCTTGTGGGTCTACTACTACCAGTGAAGGAGGGCCGATGGGGAGTGGCTGGTGTTGGGTCCCACGTGGTGCAATAGGATCTAGAAGGGGGGGTTGAATAGATCCTTTCACAAACTTTGGCCTATTTAAAAATCTCTCAAACCAATGCGTATAAACCACTCCTATAGAATAAATAAAGTACCTAAGTACAAAGCACAACGGATTGAGTAGGAGCGGCCCTAGTGGAAATGGTAAAGCACAGTGCAAGGACTGAGTGTGATCTTATAGCACTGGACAACAGGGATCTCAACACCCATTAACTGAATGTGAGATGACTAGCTGAATGTGTGACCAAACTGATTTCCTTGGTAATGCTACCAACTAGGTGCCTGTGTGCAAGAGTGCAACAGGTAGCCAACGGGGTGCAGGCAAAACGCTGAGGCCCAAATGGTATAAGGATGAAGCAAGGTGCATATCTAAAAGCTTGAGTGTGCAAAGAGAATAACCCCGATTGCATCTGATTAAGTGAGCACACCAACCTGTGAATGGAGATAGGGGATATGGAGCAATCACATAACATACACAACCATAACACAGGGATTTTAAGGTGGTTCGGTTGTAGATCCGTAACCTACGTCCACCCCTCACCAAACCCGATGAGGCTTTACCACACGTTACAAATGCAGCACACTTCCTACACACAAACCGGTAGGGACAGTTTTCCACACACACACACACACACACACACACACACACACACACACACACACACACACACACACACACACACACACACGAGGACGAGGTCCTCCACACACACACACACACAAGATAAAAAGAGAAACACAATAAGAAAAAATGCTGCAAGTGCAATAAAGAAAAACCTTCCTGATATGATGATGAGGCACGGAAAAGCACAATCAAAAAGGGATAACCAGACGGTGACTTTATATTTTCTCTTGTAGCACCTTGGAACAGATCTGGACACAAGTCCATCATGGGTTCTCCTTAGGCTCAGTCTGGACATGAGAGGGGCTGCACTCCTCTCTTGGATTCTTTCTTTCTTCACAGCTCGAGAGACACTTCGAATGACAGTGCAGATTGCGAGGCAATGAGGACAGAGCTAGATGGCTGAGTGAGTGGTTGGCTGGCTGGCTGAATGAGGATCCTACTCAGATCTTTCTCACGTTCTGCTCTTTCTCTCTCAGGATTGATCTTTAACTTCAGCAGCAGCAACAGCAGCAACTCCTTCAAGCATGGGGCCCCTTTTTATAACCCCCAAGCAGCCCTTGGTAGCATCCGATTGGGCAGAGAAACAACGAGAGTAGGAGCTCCCAAGTAAGATCTGTAGGATCTTCTTTTCTACATGCTGGGCAGTCAAGGACGTCCTATTGTTCTATGCAGGCTCAGAGACAGAGCAGCTGATTAGGTGGAGGCAAAAAGTTACGTACCAGGAAAGGTGACTTTTCCCACAAAAGGTAGCTTGCTTTTTTACTGACCAAAAGGACTGATATAGCAACCCATGATTACCAAAAGGTTGACTGACCAAGGAGACCTTTCCAGACCTCAAAAGATGTATTTTTGGACACTTGTGGTTCCTATTTTTGCTCTCTGGATCACCCAGTCGAAATGACAGAAAGCTACTGAGACATTTCATCAAACACCTTCTGTTGATTCCATACGGTCGGTGCAGCTTCTGGACTTGAACAGTGAGGTCGGTGCAGATAAGATCCTTGGCCTTTGGCAAGGTCAGTGCAATTTTGGATTTCTTCAGTGGAGGTCGGTGCAGTTTACTGTTCTACCAGGCATTGGTAAATGCACATACGAAGCTTGGTCCTCAGTAGGGTCGGTCCACATTAAGAGCCTCTTCAGTAGAGGTCGGTGCACATTTAGATATCCTTCAGATGAAGTCGGTGCAAGCTTCAAGGTCAGTGCACATAAGTAGGTCTATGCATATCACTATTTGCAGCATAGAAGTCGGTGCACTTCCTGAGCAAGGTCCGTGCACAATTTGAACTCCAGCAAGAAGGTTGGTGCATATCACTATTCCAAGCACACTTCACGGTCGGTGCATGTTTAGAGCTTAGCA
This sequence comes from Amorphophallus konjac, assembly GCA_022559845.1. Classification (NCBI taxonomy): domain Eukaryota; kingdom Viridiplantae; phylum Streptophyta; class Magnoliopsida; order Alismatales; family Araceae; genus Amorphophallus; species Amorphophallus konjac. The sequence continues at coordinate 29,162,025 of CM040125.1, forward strand.
CACCAAGGTCTGTGCACATTTCTATTGGCTTCATGCAAGTTAGTGCACATCACTGTTGCCGCCCAGTCAAGGTCAGTGCATGTCTTCCCGGCTCGCAGCTAGGGTCGGTGCACATCTTCCCCGCTCGCAACTGTTGTAGGCGTATGTAGGTCGGTGCACGTTTCATTCCGCCCAGGTAAGGTCGGTGCAAGTTATGAGCAAGGTCGGTGCACATCTTTGTTTCTGCCCAGTCAAGGTCTGCATGAAGGGCAGGGTCGTCGGTGCAGCTTTCATTCTTGGAGCATTCACAGTAGGTGCAGCTTTCATACCAAAGCATATGAAGGTCGGTGCAAGACCAGAACAAGGTCGGTGCAGGTCACTATTTGAGCTTAGTGAGGTCGATGCACATTTTGAAACTTCTTCAGTTTCTTCAGTTCCTTGGAGCAATGACCCTAAGTAAGATCTGCCTTAATTTTTGTGCAACCTCTTGCCTTGATTTTTGTGCAGTCTCTTCCCTTGATTCTTGTGCTGTCAGTTGCCTCGTTTTCGGTGCACCCATAAGTAATATCACTTATCTTGATTTTTATGCATCCAATTGCCTCATTTTCTATGCCATTCTTGATTTCTTATTCTTTGCTTACAATGACCTGAAATGTAAGAGTGTTGACATCATCAAATACAAATGGGACTCATCAATGAGTCATGGTCAGACATCATCAAAACAGCATATATCCAATAGCTGGCCAGCCTACTTTGATGGGTGATGCTGCTGGTGGAAGGCTATGTGGACGCACTTTTTTCACTTGTTATTCTCTCGTTAGTTTATTCGTTTATTAAGTGCGTGGGCGTGCCAGTCACCGATGTGACAATTTATTCGGGCTCCGAAGAGCCCATGGTGCGCTCGATCTGACTTCGTCAGACGATTGTGTGGTTCGTGTCGGGACCAAATCCCGTCGCGCCTTAAAGGTCACGACGTCATTTACATCCCCCATACGAGGGAACACCCTTGATTAATTGCCGAAATTAGGGGCCCTACGGCCGAAAGGAATAATACTAATTGCGCGAAGGAAAAGGCAGGAATAGATCACACCAAGGGTTGAATTCGGGCCATAGGCCGTCGACCATGTCGGTCACTCGTGGACCTTTTCATGTTCGGACACGGGTCCGTGATAGAAACGTGCCAAGAAAATCGGGGCGAATCCGTTTAAGTGTTTGCCGAATGCACGGCAATTTCCATAACAGCCCGAAAGGGCCCCGGGGCGAGGGACGAATCCGGTCTAGTTGAAATGTCGGCCCGAGATCAGGTCTGGACTCGGCCATATTGGGATAGATCCCGGGACCCAGGCCCGGCCTGAGAAGGCGGCATTGTTGTTCCTTTGATGTCAGGTCACAGGGAGTGACGGGCTGCAATGTGGACCCTAGCATTTTTTTTCTGGGATTTTCTTAGTTATATGTTCCTCTTTTTTTTGGCTGCTTATTTCTTCTTTTATGCATTTGTTCCGCTTGATTCCTCCCCCCCTTTTTTTATTATTACTATGATTGTTATTTTCTTACCCCCTCCTTTTTACTGCCATTATCGCCGTTACACACTTGGAGTTCTTTAATTAGTGTAATTTTTATTAATTCATTTGTTATTGCCGTTGTTATTACCCCGCTATGCATAGACGTATATAGGGTGTCGGCGAAGGGAGATGGGGTGTACCGCCGGGGAGTGAAGTGTGCCGCGGGGTATTAGAACGGGTGTGCCGCTGGGGAATGGAGTGTGCCGCTGGGGGATGGATGAGTGTGCCGCTGAGTGTTGAGAAGGGTGTATCGGTGAGGGGCAACAGGTGTGTGCCGGTGAGGGCAACAAGAGTGTACCGCTGGATGCTAAAAAGTGGTGGGAGTGTGCCGGTGAGGGGCCGGATGAGTGTGCCGCTGAGTGTTGGGAGGGGTGTGCCACTGGAAGCCAGAAGGGGCGTGCCGCTGGGGGTTAGGAGAGGTGTGTCGCTGAGGGCTAAACGGAGTGTGCCGCTGGGGGGCGCTAGGATGGATATACCGGTGAAGGTTGGAACAAGGGTGGAAGTGAAGGCCCACTCTTCTGTTATTTGTTTTAAGGCTTTTCTTTTCTTCTTATCTTAATTTTTATGTAGTTTTATATAAGCTTCTCCTTTTCCTTGCTTTATTCCGTTCGACCTCTTCTCACAGATCGGACGTTCGGGCTGCCAGGTTGTTAATTGGTCCGATTCTCGTCATGGTGCCGACAGCGGCTTAATTAATTGGAAGGTTCCATCATTAATCGTTCCATGCGTTTGTTGCTTCCTTTTGCCTTTTTAACATTTTTTTTGTTATTTTCTGACAAAAATTCGGCAGCACCTCCCCTCTACCCGAGCGTAAGGGAGGTACAGGGAACGCGCCCACATGGAGTGTCGGAACCCGACAACTGGAGGTGGGCGCCCAGAGGCAGCAACACATTTATAAAACCCCGAAAAACCCGGAGAAAACCGTGAACAGAAGACCTCTAATACTAGACAGAATGGGCTAGGGGTTGGCGGCTAAGGGTGTACCGCTGAGGCACCAGGGGAAGGTGTACCGCTGGGGGGGAAAGTGTGCCGCTGGGGGGGAAAGTGTGCCGCTGAGGGCCAAAAAGGTGTACCGACTAAGGGCCAACAGGGAGTGCCGCTGAGGGCCAAAAGGTGTACCGGCCAAGGGCCAACATGGAGTGCCGCTGAGGGCCAAAAGGTGTGTACCGGTAGAGGAAAGCCAAGGATAGGCTGCTGGCTGCTAGGCGTTCTAGAAGAGAAGGAGGGTCTTCCTCCCCTCAGGCAGGTTGATACAACTGCTGGCCATAGGGGAGGGCAAAGAACCCGAAAGGCCAAAGATCATACGGAAGCGATCATACTGATATGGAAACCCCAGAAGCATCGGAGAAATAGACAGATGGAGGAAGAAATGGACAACACATCATACACCGTGAAAACGGGCATAAACCAACAAAATAACAAGGAAACCCAAAGAGGGTGATTTTCATTCATGGGGAGCAAGGGGTCATGGCCAGCCATACACATTGCCGAGCACGCCCTAGCCGAGGCTACGGGCAAGGAGGAAAACCAAAATACAGGATGAAGGGAGGAAGAAAACAAGGAAAACCCCGGAAGGGAAAGTGTTGGGGATTGAAGCAGGGACGAGCGTCCACTGCTCATTCCCCCGCACCTTCCCTGGTTACAATCAGCCCTCCTTCTCTCTTACTCTCTCTTCTTCCCGGTGGCCGTCGGAGGAGACTCACGCCGGAGCCCTTCTTCTTTTCTTCTCTCTTCTCTTCCTCTCTTGCGTATGTCTCTCCCTCTGTCTGTGTCTCTTGCCCCTCGCTCTTTTTTTCCCTCTTCATCGAAATAGGAGTCATTTATACTCCCGACAGTGGGAGCCTTCGAGCACAGCCGTCAGAGGCGGGAAGTGGCTCGTGATGATGGGGTTTGACTCCCCCGTCCTGGATGCCAGTGGGATAGCCCGCGTGGCCCAATCCCTGGCTGACACCTCATAGAGCTCACTGCGCGCCAAGGATGCGTAGGGCATGGGCACCACATCGTTCAGCCGTTGAAAAGGCTTAACGCTGTGCCACTGGCGGGCTGCACAAGTGTGCCGTAGGAGGGCCAAAAAGGCGTGCCGCTGGGGCACAAAACGGGCGTGCCGTCGAAGGCCCAGCAGAGTGTGCCGCTAAGGGCCCAAAGGGGCGTGCCGCTGGAGGCCATGGGGCGTGTACCGTTGGACCCCCCCTGGGTGTGCCACTGGGGCACCCAGGGGGTGTGCCGTTGAAGCCCAGGATGGGCGTGCCGCTGGAGACCCCCAAGGGGTGTACCGCTGAAGCCCCATTAGGGCGTGCCGCTGGAGACCCCCAAGGGGTGTACCGCTGAAGCCCCATTAGGGCGTGCCGCTGAAGCGTCCCCTGGTGGTGTACCGTTGGAGACCCTCCCAAGGGGGGGTGTGCCGTTGAAGACCCCCCCAAGGGGGGTGTGCCGCTGGGGCCTGGGGGGCTTGGGTGTGCCGCAGAAGGCCCCCATGGGCGTACCGCTGGAGAGGGGCCAGGGGCGTGCAGTTGAGCGGCTAAATGGGTGGTTTTGAGCCCGTTGTGAGCACGAGTCTTGGCCCATTTGATTGTCTTCGGGGCCCATAGATTGCAGGGCTTTTTTGTGATTGGTCTCTCTTCACTGTCGTGACCCCGGAGACGGCTTCACGGCAGTGTGCACATTTGGGGCATCTGGGTGGCTAGTCTCTCGGGGATTTCTCCACCCGGTGCCGTTGCTGATGCTGGGCCGAGTGGGACATCTGGGTGTGTAATTTTTGGTGTCCACAAATGCCCCCCACCCACGGGTAGCGCAGGCGAAGGATGAGCCGGGCGATGCCCGCGGGTGTACTCGTCTCTTTTCTCTTTGCCGGTGCCGACAGGGTGTTGGGAGCTGGCCTGATTTGTTGATCTCTTTGTCTCTTCGTCAGTGCCGACAGGGTGTCGGGAGCTGACCTGGTTTGTTGATCTCTTTGTCTCTTCGTCAGCGCCGACAAGGTGTCGGGAGCTGACCTAGCTTGTTGTTCTCTTGGTCTCTTCGTCAGTGCCGACAGGGTGTCGGGAACTGGCCTGGTTTGTTGATCTCTTTGTCTCTTCGTCAGCGCCAAAAGGGCGTCGGGAGCTGACCTGGTTTGTTGTTCTCTTGGTCTCTTCGTCAGTGCCGACAGGGTGTCGGGAACTGGCCTGGTTTGTTGATCTCTTTGTCTCTTCGTCAGCGCCGAAAGGGTGTCGGGAGCTGACTTGGTTTGTTGATCTCTTTGTCTCTTCGTCAGTGCCGACAGGGTGTCGGGAGCTGACCTGGTTTGTTGTCTCTTGGTCTCTTCGTCAACGCCGACAGGGTGTCGTGAGCTGACCGGGTTTGTTGATCTCTTTGTCTCTTCGTCAGTGCCGACAGGGTGTCGGGAGCTGACCTGGTTTGTTGTTCTCTTGGTCTCTTCGTCAGTGCCGACAGGGTGTCAGAAACTGACCTGGTTTGTTGTTCTCTTTGTCTCTTCGTCAGTGCCGATAGGGTGTCGGGAGCTGACCTGGTTTGTTGATCTCTTTGTCTCTTCGTCAGTGCCGACAGGGTGTCGAGAGCTGACCTGGTTTATTGATCTCTTTGTCTCTTCGTCAGTGCTGACAGGGTGTCGAGAGCTGACCTGGTTTGTTGTTCTCTTTGTCTCTTCGTCAGTGCCGACAGGGTGTCAGGAGCTGACCTGGTTTGTTGTCTCTTGGTCTCTTCGTCAACGCTGACAGGGTGTCGGGAGCTGACCTGGTTTGTTATCTCTTGGTCTCTTCGTCAACGCCGACAGGGTGTCGTGAGCTGACCTAGTTTGTTGATATCTTTGTCTCTTCGTTAGTGCTGACAGGGTGTCGGAAGCTGACCTGGTTTGTTGTTCTCTTTGTCTCTTCGTCAGTGCCGACAAGGTGTTGGGAGCTGACCAGGTTTATTGTCTCTTGGTCTCTTCGTCAACGCCAACAGGGTGTCAGGAGCTGACCTGGTTTGTTGTCTCTTGGTCTCTTCGTCAACGTCGACAGGGTGTCGTGAGCTGACCTGGTTTGTTGATCTCTTTGTCTCTTCGTGAGTGCCGACAGGGTGTCGGGAGCTGACCTGGTTTGTTGATCTCTTCTTTTCTTTTCTTTCTCTCTCTTTTTTTTGAACCACATTACCGATACAAGCGCCCTTTCAGGTTTTCGCCGGTACCGGTCCCCTCTTGCTTTTGCCCACGCGCCCTCTCGGGTTTTCACGTGGCGGGGTACCCGATTTTACCTGTAGCGCCCTTTCGGGTTTTCGCCACAGCCGGGTTGTTGCCATTTTTACCCTTGTCCCCGTGTAGGGGCAAGTCCGGCGGGGTATCTCTATTTTTAACCCCATTTTCTTTTCTTCCTTTTTTTTGACGAGTGAGTGATACACAAGTGTCGGCTAGGGCACGAAGCCTTGCACCGGAGGGTAAGCCTCATTCGTTGGCAAGAAGGAAATGCCAGCGCAATGGGAGAATTCGTGCCGATTCGGACGTAGGGTCTGTAACGGCAATATTGTGCGGAGTGGGTGGCTAGGGAACGGGGCCTTGCGCCGGAAAGGGACTTATTCGTCGGCAAGGGACTAATGCCAACGTAAGGATAGAGGTTTTACCGACCCGAGCGTAAGGCCCGTGACGGTACTTCTGTATGACGGGAGGTGACTGAAGCACGGGGCTACGTGCCAAGGACGGGCTTGTTTATTGGCGGGGTAGTGGTACCATGGCAAGGGTAGGGTTGCAGGGGTAGAGTCGTTTTTGCTTGTGTGGACGCCCGTACGATCAGGATTGTGGGGATGGAATGTTTCCCCGGGGACATCTATCACTGTATGTTATCGACTTACTCCTCCACGTATGTTAGTGGATGAGTATGTAAATGTGTGCACATATATGGGTATATATATACATATATATCTATCTATTTAATATTTTACATTTTTTTTTTGCTCCCTCTTCTTTTATCTTCTCCTTTTATTTCCCTATTTTTTTTATCTCTTCATCTCCTTCTCTTTTCTCTTTTTTTTTTACTTCGTTTCCCCCCATTTTTCCTTCTCGTTTTCTTTTTCTTCCCTTTCTCTCCCTTTTTCTCCCCCTTTTTTTTTCTTCTTTTCTTTTCTACTTCCTCGTTTTTTTTATATAAGAAGGGGGGCGGAGGCGTTTCGAACGGTCACCCCGTTTCGAACCACCCCTCTTCCCTCTCTCTCTCTCTCTTTTTGGTGACCGAACGGACGAAGCCCCCCGTCTCCCCTCTTCTTCTTTCTCTCCGACGCCGGGCGCCGCCATCAACGCTGCCACCGTCGCCGTCGTCGTTGTGGTGAGGGCATCACCATGAAGGCCCCCCCCCCCCCCACCTTCTCTTCTCTGTTCTCCCCTCTTCTCCTTTGCTTTCCTTTTCCTCCTTTTTGTCATATTATCCGTTCGGGGCACGGTGAGGCCCTAGGCCTCCTCCCCCTCTTCTTTCATCACTTTTGTCTCCCCTTCTTCTTCTTCCCCCCCTCCGGCGTTGCGGACGGCCCCCGGTGAGTGGGCGTGAGGGCGCGCCGGGGAAGAGGCGTTGGAGCACGTCGGGAAGAGGCCCTAGAGCGTGCCAGGGAGCAAGGGCATGGACGTGCCGGCGAAGTCCCTTTGGGGTGTGCTGGGGAAAGCATTCTGTGGTGTGCCGTGGAAGACCGCCACGGGTGGCATCACAGGTGTGCCGGGGAAGCCCCCGTGGGGTGTGCCGGGGAGAGCACCACGGGGTGTGCCGGGGAAGCGCCTTGAGGGCGTGCCGGCTAGCGGGAGCTTAGGGCGTACCGGGGAAGAGGCTCCTCGGAGCGTGCCGGGGAAGAGGAAGCAGAGTGTATCGAGGTGTACCCCTCGCGGGTGTGCCGGCGAGGGCGCCTAAATGGTGTACCGGGGAAGCACCTCGTGGTGTGCCGGGGAAGGCCCTCTTGGGCGTACCGGTGAAGGGCTCCACGGGCGTACCGGGGAGCGGCTGCTTCAGCTGGTGTGTCGGGGAAGGCACTTCAAGGTGTGCTGGGGAAGCCTTTAGGGGATGTGCCGGCGAAGGAGGCAGCAGGGTGTGTACCGGTGAGGGCCTTAGGCAGTGGCCCGGTAGGAGAAGAGAGAGTGTACCGGCCAAGGGGCCTTAGGCAGTATATGGGGGGGAAGGACTTCTTTGATCGGCGGACTTCTGGTGTTGCCTCTCGGGGCCCACCATGACTTTGTTGGGGCCGTCACTCCTTGTGGGCGCGCACCCGTATTTTCCCTTACGCCTCCGGCCTAGGGGAAACTCTGCCGAAATTTCGTCAGAAATTGGCAATGTCTTATTTATTTTGTTTGTAGTGAAGTCCCTTCATAGTTTTTCATTCCCTTTTGCCTGTGACTTATTCTGGTCTTCCATTTGTGTATCTTTGCAGACAAATGGCTACCCCAAGCGGGTCTTCTGCTCCTGCTGCTGCTATCGGTGCCGACCTCATTCCGCGGGGTCCAGTGCCAGCGGTCACATGGCTCAACGTGGAGGACCTAGACCGAGAGCATGCAGAGATAGCCGCCTTGGCAGAGTCGTCGGGGTCTAACCGGGAGACCATGGACTTCGACAGGCTGGCCAGGGTCGAGGGCGGCTTCACGTTCGACCGGGCCACGGGGGAGTACAGGAAGGACTTCCTGAAGGATAGACACCTGGTTCGGTTTCTGAAGCATTTTCGCTCGCGGGAAGGGCGAGACTTCCGGGCTGTGAAGAGTGCCAAGCGGGCCATCCTGCAAGCCCGAGACAGCTTATTATATAGTGTCCCCCGGAGCATCCCAATGTACCTGGTGGGAGAGGCCAGGGAGTGGAAGCCCGTTCTGGGGATCGAGGGGGTGCTGCCAGTCGAAGACAAACTGGTGCAAGCACCTCAATTCACTCCGACAAAATGGGACATGTCCGCCGGAAAGGTGCACGGCGAGTCGCCCCGATTCGGCTTCTTCTTGGCTCCCCTAAAATGGGGCTACAGGGAGGAGCCATTTATCTTAGATTGTCTGGCCATCAGGTTCAAGTATGAGCTGTCGCTGGGCTGGTTCGGGGAGCTGAAGCTTCAAGACGCACACAGCTTCTGTGAAGGGGCGGTGGAGTTTACGGAGTATGTGTTGTTCAACTATGCTCCATTGCTGGTCCGGGTTGGCATTTACCACAGCGTGTACGCCTCTCGGTATGGCTACCCCATTTCCAAGGGTCTCTGCTGTGGCATGATAGAAGTGTTCAGTGCGGAGACCAACACCTTCTACACGGCGGAGGGCGAGACTTCACTTGATTTGTGGAGCCTCAGTCAGTTGAGCGGCCTGCCCATCGACGGGGAGCCTTATGAAGAAGTATGCCTCCCCGATCTGATCAAGGACGAAACCAACGGGGATGGCTATTATTCTCTCGGGTATTCGTACAGGTACCTTATGAAGGCATACCGGGAGTTATACCAGCTGTCACATGGTGGGAGGCAGTCCGCCCGTGGAGACAGGAAGAGGGTGCGTCTGACCCTGTGGTTGCAATACTTCTATGATGGGCTGAAGCAATATGATGAATTTCCTTGCGTCGGGACCGCCGTTGCTCGCAAGAAGCGTGCGAAGCCTAAGCTTGATGTGAAGATCCCCTCCAAAGGGCGTCAGAGCGGGCCTAATCCGATGGGTGTCGACCCGCAGACTCACTGTGCCGCCTATCTCTTGTATTTGCTATGTTCATCTGCCATGCCATATGGGGACGAGACGGTGATTCGACCGGACGCTATCTATCCGGCGTGTCAGATGGCGTGGGGAATCAAACTCTCCCTATGCCCGGCAACCTTTTGCTTGATCTACAAGGCGTTGGGGGACGTCAATACTCATCAGTTCCCGAGACAGGCCCGCTACATATGTCCGCTGCATTTCTTCAATGCGTGGGTCTACTCGCGGTTCCCCGAGTTCGCCCCGCGAGCTCTTCAAGACTGGGGGGTGGTGCTGAGAATGCTGGAGTTCGCCAGCGCAGAGCCGGCTTCTACTTCCATGCGGATGTATGACATTCGGGGCCGGTTGACAACGGTTCCCCGGGACGCGACTGGCACTATTCACTTCTGGACGCTGGCCGCGCACTCAAGCCCTCTGGTGAATAACAAGAGGGAATGCAAAGACGACCAGGTGGAGAAGTACGTCCACCCTATCAACCAGGAGAATGTGGTCCGCCCGTTGCTGGAGCCCGAGCTGAGGGACTGGTCGTTGTCTATTCGCCCGAGCGTGTTGGCGTTTAGGAAGGGGGACAATGTATTGCTGGAGCCGTACTACCCCTTCCGATTTGGCCGTAACTTCGGATATGATCAGTATATCCCTAGCTATCATGCACAGTTCGGCCTGCCCTCACGGAACATCCGGGGAAGTTCAGTTGCCGAGCACGCCAGGAGCTGGTGTGACTTCTTCCACCGGGCGGACTCTACCTCCTTCAGGGTGCCAGCCCCGGGTCGCATCCCCAGAGTGACCCAGGATTACATCAAGTGGTGGAACACCCGGACAGCCTTCTATCGATTGCATAAGACCGACTGCTGGGATGGGGCTGAGAGGAGGTTCCTCGGTAGGCAGGCGGTACCGGTGCTTGACATTGAGCCAGATCATCTTCTTCGGCTCAAGAACAAGCAGGAGAAGGAGGTGGCGGCATATATGGCCGCCCGTCGGGAAGCCCGGGACGCGAGGCCGACGCTGAAAGTAGAGTTGCCTCCGGTGGCGAAGGACGACTATAAGAAGACATTGAGGGATCTTTGCCGGATAGGGAGTGACCGTCTGGAGCTCATTAATTACCCGCTCCCCATGGAGGAGGAGGGCACCCCCGCAAAGATCTGGCGTCCAGAGAGGGACCTGATCTGCCCATACCGCACGTTTATGAGGCCGGAGGAGAGGAAGCCCGAGAATTATAAGGACACCACATGGCTGTATGTTCTACTGCGGGTGAATGGGCTGAAGATCGAAGATCAGATGGCCGCCATCCTGGGCAAGCGCCTGCACATCCCGTATTATTATGCCGACGGGTGGGGCATGGACCACTTCAATCTTTTCTGCCACCTCTCTTCGAAGAAGCATGCAGATCTGGCTAGCCTCATAGACCGGTGCCAGAAGGTCGAGGACGTATGCTGGCTGGTCCGAGAGGTGGCGCGTCGGGACAAGGAGCCGTCTCTGAGCTACTGGCCAATAACACTTCGGTTGTACACCGGTCCTCATGGTATCTAACCTTTCCATCTCCTTTATTCTCGTCGCTGCGACCTTAGCAGGTTGCCGAATGCTAATCATATGTGTGCGTCTATTTTGACAGACCATCCCGACAGCGTGCAGACGGCGACGTACCGGAACTTCCTTCGACTCGTACAGAAGCCCGCCTATTTTGAGGCGGCACTGCCAGCTCCGACCACGGCTCCCCTGCCCAAGGCTGCGAAGAGGTCCCCAGCCAAATTGCCTGTGAAGAAGGCGGTAGATGCTGCTAAAGCGGCCAAGCAGTGGGACGCGAAGCGGCGAAAAATCGAGGCGGCTAAGGCTTCGACGACCGCTCCCCCAGCACCACGAGTCCCATCTTTTGAGGAGTTTGAGGTCACCCGGACCGGGCAGAGCCAACCTGCCGGTTAGCCTCTCCCACCATCAGTGTGTCTTAAGGGTTCTCTCTTTTTTTTATTTTTTGAGGCAAGATTCTGACACCTGAATGTCTCTTTTTATCTCAGTCTCTGTGGAAGGGCTCGCGCCCACGCCCATTCCCGACGTGGAGGAGCCGGTTCCTGCGCCCGTCCCTGATGTGGGTAAAGCTGCGGCCGCGGCAGGGGCGACCTCGAGGCCAACTCCGACCCCCCCACCACAAGCCAAGGGGAGGTCCCGGGCAAAGTCGCCTGTTAAGAAAGCATTGGCCGCCGCCAAAGTGGCTGGGCGGCAGGAGGCAAAGCGAAGGAGGGCAGAGGTCTCCCCGGCCTCGGCGACCGTCTCCCCGGTGGCTCCCATTCCGTCTTTCGAGGAATTTGACGTCACTCGGACCGGGCCGAGCCACCATGCGGGTGAGGCTTATCGACCGCTGACATCTTTCTGGATTTATTTATTTTCCCGGGTGAGCCCTTTATATGCATGTGACCATTGCCTCTCTTCCTTTCAGATGGTGCGGAGGAGCCGTCACTTGTGCTGATTCCAGGCGAGGGGGTGGCTGCGGCTCCCTAGAAAGCCTTGCCTGCCGAGGAAGCCCGTGGGTCACCCCGCGCTATAGGAGCTGAAGAGGGTACTTGCCTTTGTCGGCCTAATTGACTCCTTTCATTCTTTGGGAGCCAACTGGGTTTGATGTGACACGACTTTCCCTCTCTTTTCCTTTTTTATTATGCGACAGGCACCGCTGGGCAATTACTGGGCTATTCGGGCCTCGCCTATATCTCCCGGCGACGCAGCTGTACATGAGGAAAAGGCTGAAGTCAGTCGTACCCGCCTCATCCAGCCCGCGGGGGGATGCGCCAGTCATTGACCTCGAAGAGGAGGTACCTTTGCAGACAAGGGAGGAACCCGTGATGGCTGAATCTTCATCGGGTGAAGAGGTAGATTATAACTATTCCTCCGATGAAGTGGCTTATGACAAGGGCACATCTGAAGCATCGGGCTGCCCGAGCTGGTCTTCAAGGCCCCCTTACTTGCTAGCTCCTCAAGTTTTATGGGGAGGGCTGCTGTAAGTGTGAGCTTGTTTGGGCCGGACCCCGTTTTTCCCATAGTGGGCTAATGATGTCGTTCTTGTTGTCCTCGGATTTTCAGGAGCTTATCCAGCCGGAGGTTGTGGGGAAGGCCGCTTCAGCCGCGCCAGTCGACCGCCCGGCGGGAGCCACTGCTGGCATGGGCAAGCTAGCCCTCTTGCTCGACGCCCTTCAACGGGAGGCGTCCGCGGAGCCTTCAAGTGCTATCGAAACGGCGGACGAGCCTCTGCAGGAGGGGGAGATTGCGCCCGAAGGTAGCATCATCCTGGAGGCCGAGGTAAGCACGTGGGGCTTATGGTTCTTCCCCACCTTTTGACTTTGTGTGATCTGTTCCAGGCAGCAGGTGGCTGACTCCGCTTCCCATGAGCAGGTGATGCCGACAGGAGGGAAGATGATGTGACACAACCTCGGACCTAATGCAAGCAAACACAATCGCATTCAAATGGGCCGAATTGGGCCACCGCTCTATCGACACTCACCCAAGCCCGAGGTAACTTGGCAATGCCAAGGTGAGGTTGAGGGGTTGGGCCCTTGCTGGTAGAGGGCCAGCAAGGCCAAGATGGGATTCCCAATGGGTGTGGAAGCCCAATTCAATGGGGCCGACGAAGTGCCAAAGGCATCGGTTGCACTTTTCCCACGGTGATCACTCAAGGCAATGGGGCTTGAGGATCGAGCTCTCACTTGCATAACCAGCGGAACTAGAACTTATATTGAAATACAAGCACTAATGGAGTGAGGTGTGAGCACTTACTCGACCGGTTTGAAGAAACCGATCCCGCTCGGAGATGAGGGCGAGCGGGGAGGCGAGTGGATCCCCACACGCCGCGGCGGTGTCGCTTGACCTGCCCAAAGAAGTTACAACACTACACCTCTCGCAGGAGGGGGACCTTGGGGTGGGGGTTAATGATATTATAATCAATACTACCTCCACACAGGGAGGGGCCTTCAGCCGGCAAAGCGGGAAGGGGGAAACTAGGACCAAAAGCGATAAGAAGTTGGGAAGCCGAATCTGCCTGCTGTCTGGGAGGGAGGATTGACAGTCGAAGTTGGGTCTGCAGAAGTTGATACAGAATTTTCCTGATGGCGAGGCCAGGAGGTAAATCTTCGTAACTGGTACTGTAACACCTCAGAATTTCTTAAATTTCTTCTGGTACCACTGCTGACCGGGGTGGAGCTTCGAACAGAGTGGCAAGTTCTGGGACTGGCAGCTTTAGATTTCCAACCGCAGGTTGCAGAGAATGCTCCGATGTCTCCCGAACTCCGAATCGAGAACCGCTAGAGTTGTTGGAATCGTGGACGAGTCTTCTTCACAGCAAAACTGACGAGGATGCTAAAAGATGCCGGAAAAGACCTGGAGGCTATGAACAAGGATGACTGGTCGGGGTAGACTGTGGGGAAGTAGATCCATACAGCAGAGGGAGAAAATTGATAACTTCTGCTACTGGATGCCGAACGGAGTTCCGCTTCTTGATTCTGAAAGTAGACAGAGCGATGAAGAACTTTTTAGAAGAGCTTGGGGGACGATTCCTCCGAGGTTCATCGTGGCAGTGTTTCTAATCCGGTTCTGGTACTCAGCAGGGACAGCTCTGCGCCGTTGTGGAAGAACGAAGCTCCTGGGCAGCACACAGCTCGGATGAAGACGAAACCACTTCTGTTGCGAATAAGACAGGGAGACGCTTCTGTGGATGCCTCTTGTGTCTTCAAACGCGTCCGGAGGAAGTCGTGGTGGCCACTGTAAGTTGCTAGTTCATCTGTAACCTCTGGACAGCAAACTGCAACTTCGAAGTAGCTTCCAATGACCAAGAAAGAAGAAGGGGAATGTGGTAGATGAGTGTGGGAGTGACCCCTGGTTGTAAGGGGGTCTTGGAGGGGGTGTTCTAAGGTGTGGGAGGTGGAGAATAAGGTCTGGAAGAGGGTCCAATAGATGGTGGTAGTGGGGGCTGCGAATTTGGTTGGAATGGAGAGAGGGAACGGATATTCGAAAATAGGCTTAAGGGTGTGGTTAATTTTTTTGTATTGGGAATGGAGGGGTTATGTTGGGGAAGGGAAGGGATGCTTGGGATAGTGGGAAGGGTACTTGGGAAAGTGGGAGGGGTAGTTGGGGGTTGGATGGTGAGGAGAGGATTGGTGGAGGGGGGTCTTGGGAAGGGGTGGAGTATTGATGAGGGTTGTGGGGAATGGGAAGAGGCTTAAATGGGGTAGGTGGGGAGTGGAGGTGGTTGGGAAGGGAGGAGAGAGAAGAAAATTTAAATTTGGGTGTTGAGGAGAGAGAAAGTGGAGTGAAAAAGAGAGATTAAGAGAGGGAAGGGTGGGGAATCTCTCCCCTAGGGTTTCTCACCCAAAAAATGGAATCTCTCCACTAGATAAGAAGTGTAAACTCTCAAAATGGCAAGTTTTTTTTATTCATTGATTCATTCATTACCTCCAAATAAAGGAAATGAGGCCCTATATATAGGAAACCCACATTTTACAATAAGTCCCTTACAAAAGACTCAATAACAAATAACCGAAGGGGTAGGGGGGGCTCATGGGCCAAGCCCGAAGAATTGGGCCCAATAGCACTTTACACAATCTAATGACACTCAAACTTAGGAAAATAAATGCAAGACCTAGGAACATGACTCAAATAAAAGGGAAAATATATCAAATGACTCAAATAAAAATTACATAGGACTCAAAATTAAATGGCTAAACCATGCCGGATGCAACCGGGGCGAGGAGACGAGCTGTGAACGTGGGCATGGGAGGTGATGTCCCCATCATACTCCCGGGCTGCGGAGAACTCGACTCCGTCGAGTAAGTGTCCTTCCCTCCTTGGAGGGTGTAGAAGTGGTACTGCCCTCAAGTCTTCCGAGCGAGATCGATCCATCCACCTGCCGAGATAGCGCTCGTATACCTTGCTCCGAGTGGTAGTGACTTGTTCATCCAATATTTGTTCAATTTGTTCACGCTGGGCTCTCTTGGCTGGTGATCTCTCCTCACGGGTGGGTGCTCTCTCAAGGGAAGAAGTAGGCTCAATCTCCTCACTAGGTACCACCGTGGGTTCCTTATATGACACTAGGTCGGCAACATTGAATGTGGGACTTATTGCATACTCCTCAGGGAGATCTAACTCGTAGGCATTTGCACCAATGCGCCTCAAGACCTGGAAGGGACCAGCCCCACGTGGCCTCAGTTTAGAGTTGGCTCCCGGGGAGAGCCTCTCCGTCCTTACCATCACAAAGTCACCCTCATTGAAGTCTTGGTGACGCCGATGAGAGTCAGCCCGCCTCTTATAAGCCTCATTCTTTTTGCTTATGTGCTTGCAAAGGCTTTCATGTAATTTCGTGAATGTTGACATTCTAGGGGTGATGGGTGGACCTGGGCAACCAAAAGTAGACCGATCATGCTTTGATTCCAAGAAGACTTTGATGGATTTTGGAGGACCGGGGTAACCATATGTGGACTTATCATGCAATGTTGTCATGTAGACTTTGGTGGGCCTAGGTGGGCCGGGGCACCCGTAGGTGAACCTATCATGTAAAGTGGTGATGAATGTGGGGGGACTCGGACATCCGTAGATGCTTTTGACATGCTTAAGATCCATGATGAATGAAGGAGGACCATGACATCCGAATGTGGACCACTCATACTTTCTACTTGACATGTGGGTGATATGAATGAATGGACCCAACATAGTGTTCATGCCAAGGGGTATGGTAAGCCTAGATATATGTATGCTTTTCCCAAAGGTGACTTCCATGTGTATAGGTGTGGGATAATCTTTGAACTCTCATTGGAAAGGATCGAATGGATCTAAGAAGGTGGTCATCATGGGGTGGGGCACAACCTGATTACCTAGGGATATGTGGCCTAAGGTCACGACTCCCAAGGTGTAACCCGGGTCATGGATGAGGTGGGTTTGGCCCAATATGGTGGGTGAGGGTAGGAAAGGGTGGGTGGTTGGTAAGACGGTTGGGTCATATGAGTCCCTTGACTCCCATTGGAATGGATCATAAAATGGTTCATCTAGGGGGAGGAACTCCATGTCCTCAAGATCCTTAAAAGGTGCTAAGTCATCCTTCTCCATGATAGTTGGGCCAATGTTCTTGACAAGTGGGTCGGCCATGAGTGGAGGGCTTGGCTTTCTACCCGAGATAAGAAGCTCTAAATCGAGGAGAAGGTTGGGCTCATCGGGTGTAGGGAGGAATAGAAGGAGGTCGCTAGTGTAGCAACCAATGGTGCAAACCGAGGTGATAGACCCTATGCATAGGTGTAGGAGGCTAAGGCTCCTAGGTTGTTCGACCATAGGGGTCAACATGCTAGTCATCTCTAATTGTCATGCTATGCTCTTGAGAAGGTCCTCTAAAGTTTCCACTTGGTAGGATGTTTGGATTATGGTGTGATAGGAGGAGATGTGCACTAGGGGAACGTTTTCCTTTATAGGAAGGCAATCATGGGCCGTGATCTCTCTTATTGGGCTCCTCTTCAGCCAACTAATAAGGGACTCTTCCAAGATGAATTCGACCTTATCTATAGGGGGTGGTGGAGGGTGAAGATCCTCGTGCGAGGCTTCCTCTTCAATTGGGACATGGGTGCTCTCCATGGAGGGAATAGGTTCCCGAGAGGTAGTTGTCTTCATGTGGTAAAGTGGGTGGACTACTTCTTCCAAAGCTAATAGAGTGGGAAGATTATTTGATGGCGGGGTGATGATGGCCGGAGTATGGTGCACCCGGGGTGGTGAACAAGGGCGGGATTCCCGCAGGTGGGAGAATACAAGGTTGTTGAATTTAAAGGTTTCCGAAAGGTGTGGCGGATGCACTAGGCAAGTCCGACGTGTTAGGTCGATGTCGGCATTCCTTTCATCTAACCATTTCTTACCTAGGATTATACATGGACCCGCCAATGTTCCCTTTTGACACCAAGCCCCATCCAAATACTTAGTCTTCCCGAACCATTTATGGAATTCAATAAAGACTTGGTCTCCATTGTGCACAATTTGTCCGGTCCTACAAAGAGAGGTAATGATATCGGGGGACACCCAATTTTCAGATTCTAGGTCAATGAAATCAATTTCTACGGGCTCTCCATTAGGTAAGCATGCATGAGATATGATTGGGAGAGGGGCCATGTGACCCAAGACTCAATGTTAACAATGATGGTTTGACAATGCACGGTTCGAACACGAATGCAAGCATGCCCTAGGACTTGACTTGATAGAGACAAGTCAATGACTTGCTCTGATACCAATTGATGTGACACAACCTCGGACCTAATGCAAGCAAACACAATCGCATTCAAATGGGCCGAATTGGGCCACCGCTCTATCGACACTCACCCAAGCCCGGGGTTACTTGGCAATGCCAAGGTGAGGTTGAGGGGTTGGGCCCTTGCTGGTAGAGGGCCAGCAAGGCCAAGATGGGATTCCCAATGGGTGTGGAAGCCCAATTCAATGGGGCCGACGAAGTGCCAAAGGCACCGGTTGTACTTTTCCCACGGTGATCACTCAAGGCAATGGGGCTTGAGGATCGAGCTCTCACTCGCATAACCAGCGGAACTAGAACTTATATTGAAATACAAGCACTAATGGAGTGAGGTGTGAGCACTTACTCGACCGGTTTGAAGAAACCGATCCCGCTCGGAGATGAGGGCGAGCGGGGAGGCGAGTGGATCCCCACGGGCCGCGGCGGTGTCGCTTGACCTGCCCAAAGAAGTTACAACACTACATCTCTCGCAGGAGGGAGACCTTGGGGTGGGGGTTAATGATATTACAATCAATACTACCTCCACACAGGGAGGGGCCTTCAGCCGGCCAAGCGGGAAGGGGGAAACTAGGACCAAAAGCGATAAGAAGTTGGGAAGTCGAATCTGCCTGCTGTCTGGGAGGGAGGACTGACAGTCGAAGTTGGGTCTGTAGAAGTTGATACAGAATTTTTCTGATGGCGAGCCCAGGGGGTAACTCTTCGTAACTGGTACTGGAACACCTCAAAATTTTTTAAATTTCTTCTGGTACCACTGCTGACCGGGGTGGAGCTTCGAACAGAGTGGCAAGTTCTGGGACTGGAAGCTTCAGATTTCCAACCGCAGGTTGCAGAGAATGCTCCGATGGCTCCCGAACTCCGAATCGAGAACCGCCAGAGTTGTTGGAATCGTGGACGAGTCTTCTTCACAGAAAAACTGACGGGGATGATAAAAGATGCCGGAGAAGACCTGGAGGCTATGAACAAAGATGACTGGTCGGGGTAGACTGTGGGGAAGCAGATCCGTGCAGCAGAGGGAGAAAATTGATAACTTCTGCTACTGGATGCCGAACGGAGTTCCGCTTCTTGATTCTGAAGTAGACAGAGCGATGAAGAACTTTGTAGAAGAGCTTGGGGGATGATTCCTCCGAGGTTCGTCGTGGCAGTGCTTCTAATCCGGTTCTGGTACTCAGTAGGGACAGCTCTGCGCCGTTGTGGAAGAACGAAGCTCCTGGGCAGCACACAGCTCGGATGAAGATGAAACCACTTCTGTTGCGAAGAAGACAGGGAGACGCTTCTGTGGATGCCTCTTGTGCCTTCAAACTCGTCCGGAGGAAGTCGTGGTGGCCGCTGCAAGTTGCTGGTTCATCTGCAACCTCTGGACAGCAAACTGTAACTTCGAAGTAGCTTCCAATGACCAAGAAAGAAGAAGGGGAAGGTGGTAGATGAGTGTGGGAGTGACCCCTGGTTGTAAGGGGGTCTTAGAGGGGGTGTTCTAAGGTGTGGGAGGTGGAGAATAAGGTCTGGAAGAGGGTCCAATAGATGGTGGTAGTGGGGGCTACGAATTTAGTTGGAATGGAGAGAGGGAAAGGATATTCGAAAATAGGTTTAAGGGTGGGGTTAATTTTTTTGTATTGGGAATGGGGGGGTTGTGTTGGGGAAGGGAAGGGGTGCTTCGGATAGTGGGAAGGGTACTTGGGAAAGTGGGAGGGGTAGTTGGGGGTTGGATGGTGAGGAGAGGATTGGTGGAGGGGGGTCTTGGGAAGGGGTGGAGTATTGATGAGGGTTGTGGGGAATGGGAAGAGGCTTAAATGGGGTAGGTGGGGAGTGGAGGTTGTTGGGAAGGGAGGAGAGAGAAGAAAATTTGAATTTGGGTGTTGAGGAGAGAGAAAGTGGAGTGAAAAAGAGAGATTAAGAGAGGGAAGGGTGGGGAATCTCTCCCCTAGGGTTTCTCACCCAAAAAATGGAATCTCTCCACTAGATAAGAAGTGTAAACTCTCAAAATGGCAAGTTTTTTTTATTCATTGATTCATTCATTACCTCCAAATGAAGGAAATGGGGCCCTATATATAGGAAACCCACATTTTACAATAAGTCCCTTACAAAAGACTCAATAACAAATAACCGAAGGGGTAGGGGGGGCTCATGGGCCAAGCCCGAAGAATTGGGCCCAATAGCACTTTACACAATCTAATGACACTCAAACTTAGGAAAATAAATGCAAGACCTAGGAACATGACTCAAATAAAAGGGAAAATACATCAAATGACTCAAATAAAAACTACATAGGACTCAAAATTAAATGACTAAACCATGCCGGATGCAACCGGGGCGAGGAGACGAGCTGTGAACGTGGGCATGGGAGGTGATGTCCCCATCAGAAGACATCCGGTCGTGCCCGGAAGGCTATCGCGAAACGGAGGCCAAGCATTGGCCCAATAGCGGTGGAGGGGCTGGCTCCTGTCTCGGGCTCAGGGGTGGAGAGCCTTGCGGCGCTCGTAGAAGCGGGGGGTATCCCCCAGCTGCTGGTTCCACTTCCGCCTCTCCCGAAGCTCCCGGCCCAAATGGAGGACCTGCTCCTGAGGTAGATATTTACGGGGCTTCGCGCATATCTGGAGGGATCCCAGACGCGCGAGAGGAGTTTATGGGCGGCGGCTTCTGGTCCGGCTTTACTCGAAGCCCCTCCTTCGGCCGGAGTAGCGGTGCCTGCACCCCCGCCGGTTGAACTAGTGGCAGAGGCGGGCCGGGCAGGGGAAGAGGAGGCAGGAGAGCAGTGGATAATGGCGGCGCCGGATGCTTCGGCGATGATCTTACCCATTCCCCTAGCGATGGTTGGCCAGAGGTCCTCTGTCGAGCCAGACCGGCCAGGGGACTTGACTCTTGCCCTTCCGTCTTCTTCAGCTGCCGTGGACGCTGATTTGTGGGCGGAGGTGGACAGCACCGTGGAATTCACTCCCCCAGTCGTGCCTTCGGTCAGTCACACCTTGTTGGAGGCGCCGGTTCATCAAATGCTGGTAACGCTGCGGACGATGCTATTTGCCGACCTTTCCTTATCATACCGGGAGTTACACACCATAGTGACGCAGCTGACCGGGGCGTTACAAGTGCTGGGCTGCCCACTGGAGGAGTGGTCATGGCGGGTTCTGCTATTGCTGAAGTATGTGAAGCGTCGCGAGTTCCTCGAGACCCAGGCTCCTGACGAGTGCGCCGCCCTTGATGCCCAGGCAGACGAGTATTTACAGACCTTGGAGGCACGGCGCCATGATGAAGAGCGCCATGGGAAGGCTCTCGGGGAAGGCCAGAGCAATGTTCGCTCCCTTAAGAGCCGAATTGTGAAACTGGAGAGCTACCTCGCTGCGGCCAGGTCTGACCTTGCCGAAGCCGAAAAAGCGGTCGAGACGGAAGGTGAGGCTCTCGCCATTGCCCAAGTTGAGACGGCGTCCGTGGAGGCAGAGCTCGCTCGACTCGAAGAACGGAGGGGCCGCCTGCGCGACATGACGAACTTCCCCTGCGTCGGAATTCTCCCTCTCGAGGACATCTTCCGGGGTGTTGACTGAGCGTCGCACCCCTTAGTTCTTCTCCCCCTCTTTTTTGAAATGTGACACCGGGGTATGCCCCGAAGCATATGTAGTCTGATCCCTTTTTGAATAGAGCAGAACATTTATGGTTCCACATGCACTTTCAGTATGCGTTCACCCCAGGGGGGGGGGGGGGGCTCTTCTCTTCTTCCTTCTCTTCTGTGTATATTGTCTTTCTCTTCCTCCTCTCTCTCTTTTGTTGTGCTGAGACACATTGGCAGGGTGTGAGTCTTTGCGATGATTCGCTCCGGGAGAACCAGGCAGGAGCCCATGTCAGGGCACGGGAGAGTGCTCGCCCTCCCAGGGGGAGAACGAGGGGGCCACTCCACCATACCGAATGGGCGACTCACTGGTCTTGCCATAACGTTAGAACCGCGCACTGGCCTCAGGCGGGAGGCCTTGGCCAAAGACGGGGTTTCTCGTCATTCAGAGGGAACAGAGAGAAGAGTTTGTCTGATCAATGACCTGGACGGGAGATCTAAGCCAAAGGGGTACTCACTGCCCGGGGAGGACGGAGAGAAGAGTTTGTTTAGTCAATGACCCGGACCGGAGGTTCAAGCCAATGGGGTATTCACCGCCCCGGGAGGACGGGGGGTAGAGTTTGTTTAGTCGATGACCCGGACGGGAGGTCCGAGCCAAGGGGGTATTCACCGCCCGAGGAGGACGGAGAGAAGAGTTTATTTAGAAATTTCTTTTAGTACTTCCGTTGCTACGGGGCGACGGCTGAAAATGGGGGGAGTTCCCCCTTTCTCGGCTTCCACTCTTCCCTTGCTCTTGTATCTTTCCCTTCTTTTTTTTTACTTCCCCTTTTTTTTCCTCTCTCTTTCTTTTCTTTCTTTATCTCTTCTCTCCTTTTTCCTTTTCTCCTCTTTTCTTCTTTTTTTTCTTCTTTTTTTCTCTTTTTTTTCTTTTACCTTCCTCTTCCTTTTTTTCTTCTCGTTTTTTTTTGAAAACATGGATAGTGGTCAAGCTGTTTGGACATTAATCACGCACATCCGCCCAAAATAGGGCGGAGGGTTATATTATTGATTGAACGGGGGCGCCGGAGCGTGGTACAGTCTCAAGTGCCTTCCATTAAGAGGCGGGAACTGAACTTCCCCGCGATGGTTGACAATTACATAGGCCCCACCTTCGTAGACTTTTTGGACTACGTAGGGTCCGAGCTAGTTCTCATTCAGCTTACCCTTAGGGTTGGCAGCCATGAGATCTCTTCTCTTGACCATGACGAGGTCGCCCTTCTTGAATTTGCATTCCTTGACAAGCTTGTCAAAGGCGCGTGCAATCCGGGCCTGGTAGACCTGAATGTTCTGTTGGGCCTGGAGCCGCTTTCCTTCTAGACTGGAGAGTTCCTCGAGCCTTCGTTCAACGTTGGTCTGTCCTTCAAGGACAAGCCCATGTTGAATGGCGACCCTGAGGGACGGTATATCCAGTTCAATGGGGATGATTGCCTCCGAGCCATATACGAGAGAAAAGGGCGAGCAGCCTGTTGGAGTCTTGTATACGGTTCGGTATGCCCAAAGCGCCTCGTACATCCTTTCTTCCCAGTCCCTTTTGTTAGAGCTGACAGTCTTGGCCAGGAGAGTGCAGAGTGTCTTATTAAAAGCTTCGGCCAGCCCATTAGCCTGTGGGTTGTAAGGAGTTGATGTCCTCCAATCAATTCTATATTTTTCTGTCAGCCGGTAGACCTTCTGGTTGTGGAAGTGGCTACCGTTGTCTGACACAACTCGGAAGGGCGCGCCAAACCGGAATATGATATTACGGCGGACAAACTTGACCACGATCTCTCCGGTGACCTCCCATAAGGCGACAGCCTCTGCCCAGCGGGAGAAGTAGTCGGTTGCCGCCAAATTGTACTTGCAGCCTATGGAAGATGCAGGTAAGGGACCCACGACGTCCGTTCCCCACTGGGCGAACGGCCAACTGGGCGCGGTTGGGTGTAACTGCACGGGGGGCCTTCTAGGTATAGTGGCATGCTCCTGACATTTCTGACACGACTTAGCATATTTGCAGTAGTCGTCGAACATTGTAGCCCAATAATAGCCGAGCTTCTTTATTTCAATCTTCATTTTCGGCCCCGCCTGGTGTGCGCCAGCTGTCCCGGCGTGGACCTCCTTCATGACCCTCCAGGCTTCTTCAATGGACAAGCATCGGAGGAGTAATTTCTGCTTGGCGTCGGCCACCATTCGGAATAATATTCCATTTCGGAGCTCATAAGAGTCCTTAATTCTGATTAGCCTGATCTTCTCTTCTCTCTTCTTGGGCAGCTGCTGGTACTTGAACCACTGCATCAGGGGGTCTCTCCAGTCAGGTAGGCCGACGGCTTCTGTTGTGGTGACTTCTAGCTCTTCTTCTTCTGGTTCCTCTTCTATCATACTGGGCTTCTGACGCTGATTTATTACTTGGATACTGAGAGATCCATCTGGAGGCACTGCCAGTGAGCTTGCCAGTTTTGCCAGGGCGTCGGCTTGTGCATTCTCCCCTCTGGCGACATGGCCTATCTCAAGAAGGTAGAACCGCTCCATGAGTCTCTTCGCCTTAGTGTGATAAGGGAGCAGCTCAGGTTTTCAGACATCAAACTATCCCTGGACCTGCTTGACGACCAACAGCAAATCGTCGAATACTTGGAGCATTTTGATCTCCATTCGGAGGGCCACCTGAAGGCCGATGATCAGAGCTTCGTACTCTGCTTCATTATTTGTGCAGGGCTTGCTAATGCAGCAGGAAGTGTGCATCACTTCTCCGTCTAGCGACTTGAGGACGATGCCGGCTCCGGCTCGTACCTTGGCGCGCCCGGACGGGGTCGCCCCTGTTCTCGAGGCTCCGTCGAAGTATAGCTGCCAGATAGCTTGTTGGACATGGTCCACTTCCAGTGTCTCATCCTCGGGCAGCTCTGCGGCCAACGGGGAGTCTTCGGGCACGGGGTGTGCTGCGAAGAAATCCGCGATGGCTTGTCCCTTAACGGCCTTTTGCGGCACATAGGTGATGTCAAACTCCATGAGCAGCACGGCCCATTTGCCAAGGCGCCCCTTCGGGACAGGCTGAGAGAGAATGTGCTTGACGGGGTCAGCCCTGGATATTAAGCTCACTTCATGGGACAACATGTAGTGCCTCATCTTCTTGACTGCGAAGACCAAAGCAAGGTAGACTTTCTCTATCAGAGTGTACTTGGCCTCCGCTCCCACCAATCTCCGGCTGAGGTAGTAGAGCGTCTGCTCCTTTCCCTCATCATTATTCTGGGCGAGCATTGCCCCCAGTGAATATTCGGTAGCCGCTATGTAGAGAATAAGCGGTCTGCCCTTGACAGGTGCCCCCAGGACTGGCGGGGTCTTCAGGTACTCTTTTAGCTGGTCGAACACGTGCTGGCATTCGTGACCCCAGCTGAAGGGTGCATTTTTCATCATCAGCCTGTGAAAGGGTTGGCAACACCCCGACAGGTTGGAGATGAACCTGCGGATGTAGGCTAGACGGCCCTGTAGGGACCTCAGCTCTCCTAGACTCTTCGGAGGGGGCAACTCCTGAATGGCTTTTATCTTGAAGGGGTCAATCTCGATCCCTCTGTGTCGGACAATAAAGCCGAGGAACTTACCACTGGACACGCCAAAGGTGCACTTCATAGGGTTCATCTTCAGCCCATACAGCCGGAGCCTTTGGAAGATGACCCTGAGGTCGCTCAGATGTTCAGCTCTCTTCTTAGTCTTGACAACTAGATCATCAATGTAGCATTCGACCTTGCTATATAGCAGCTCGTCGAAGATCTTGGTCATTGCCCGCTGATATGTAGCACCAGCATTCTTGAGGCCGAAGGGCATCCTCTTGTAGTGGAATATCCCCTTGGGTGATCTGAATGCCGTGTGAATCTGGTCGTGGTCGGTTATCCAAATTTGGTTATAGCCGGACGATCCATCCATAAAAGACAGGGCCTCGTGGCCGGTGGTTGCATCAATCATCACTTCAGTGATAGGCACCGGGAAGTCATCTTTTGGGTAGGCTTTATTCAGGTCACGGAAATCCACGTAAATCCTGATCTGTCCATTCTTCTTCTTCACCGGCACAATGTTGGCCAGCCAGGTGGTGTACTGGTTCTCCGCCACGAAGCCGACATCTATGAGCTTGTCGACTTCCTTGCAGATCTGGCTGATCAATTCCGGCCTCATACGCCGGGGAGACTGCTTCACTGGTTCCGCCGTGGGATCAATGGCCAAGATGTGCTGAGCCACCTCAGGGCTGAGCCCAGGCATTTCTTTATAGTTCCAGGCAAAGCAATCCCAGAATTCTTGCAGCAACTTTGTGTATTGCTCTCTCTCCTGTGGGGGCATAAGAGCACTCAGAAAGGTCGGCCTGGGGTCACCTTCTGTGCCAAGGTTGATCTCAATCAATTCGTCGACTGTGGCCTGGCCGCCATTTTCAACTTCCGGCGGGGCTGGCGACAAATCGACGAAGTCTTGATCTTCATTGTCTTCGGGTTCGAGGATGCCATCCCCCTCTTCTTGTTCCTCATGAAGGGGCGCGGAGGCTGCATTTGTCGCGCATTCCTCCTGGACCGTAGCTGCCGGGTTCATGGGGTCCGCTGGTGCAGAAAGGCACAGGGCCACCTCGGGGTCTTCTGTGTACTCATCATAGACAGCTCCGGCGGGGGCCGGGGCAGCCGCATGTTCAGGCGTCTGGTACTGGATGGATAGTGTATAGGCTCCTCTTCTGGGGCTGTCCGCCACGTGGGGGCGTGGTGGGGCTACCACATAGTCTCCCATTCTGAGCTCGTCCCTGTCAATGAGGTTTTGAGCAATGTCTTTGAAGACGTAGCAGTCTTCGATGGCGTGGCCCAGTATCTGGTGGTAGGGACAAAACAGTGGGTCCCCACCTCTTCGGGTGCCCTGCGGCCTCTTGGAGCGTGGGAGGGAGACCTTGCCGTAATGGCAGGCCCAGTCAAAAATACCCCGAGTCTTCTCTCTTGGGAAAGAGTAGGGCTTTTGCAGCTTCTCTTGGAGTGTCAGTCCTTGCCTGGTTGGCCGCCCGGTTAATGGGCTTGCCGTGTCTCTTGTCTCCCTTCTTGACCAGACGGGGATATCGGGACTGGTGTCTCGGGGTCAAGACATGTAGCCACCCCACGGGCGGAGAGAACCCTGGATGAGGTCGGCAACTAGCGAGGTCAACTCGGCCAGCCGTGCTTTTAACATCTCGATCTCCCGTTGCTGCCTATGGTACAAGGCGTACATGACGGGGTCGTATCGAGGGTAATTTGGGGCATGACCCATGCTTCTGCTTCTTGCTTCGCCAGCAGGCCGAAGTGAGGGCGCCTCGGCGGTGTGCTCTTGTGAGGCTAGCCTGTCGGAGAGAGAGGGGGTTTTCCCCGTGCAGCGGCGGCGAAGAGGGTTCCAAAGGAACACTTCTTCATCTTGTGCCTCCTCAGCCGGAGGCCTGGGATATACTTCTTGGTGGGCTTCCCGCAAATCTGCAGCTTCCGCGGGGTCGTCGCCGGACAAGGCCGAAACCGATATCACATCAGTTTCGTAATAATCTTCTGGTGAAAAGCCCAGACCGGGGTGCTTGGTGATTTGCAACAACCGCCGATCCAGGTTTGGCGGGTTCCACATTCTTTCGAACATTTCCTTCTGGCTGGAGGGTTGATAGGGGAGAATCTTTTGCTTTCTGACCATTCTGGCTACCTGGTCGGTCATGTGGGGGAGTCCCGCAATGGGGACGTGCGGGTCATGCAACTCGTCAGGAAATCGGCAATCATCGTCTTCCATGACTGGCTTTTCCCCGGCAACATAAAAGATAGTGGATGGCCCCTCCGGGTTAGGCACTTCAAAGGTCCTCAGCCGCTCGGCCGCTTGACAGTCAATTTCTGTAATGGGCTTGATGATCCCTTGCGGGACTCTGACATCCTCCAGCAGGTCTTCGAGGCAAGGCATCCCCGGTGTGGAGTAGATGGGGAGAGGGGCTGCCTTAAATACCCCCCCCCTCTTGTGCAATGAATGGTACATGTGGGGGAGCCACATAACCTGGGGGCGGTGGAGGAAACTAGCTGCCCGACTCCACTTTCTTCTTTCCCTTGTCTTGGGCGGCTTGGGGAATTTGCCTCGCCTTTTCTAAGTACAGATTGGCGTCTGACAAATGACACTCGAACACCTCGAACGGGTGGAGGTTGGCGAAGATCCTGACTTCCTTCCCCTCGCAAGGGTATTTAATGCATTGGTGCAGGGTGGAGGGCACCACTCTATTCTGGTGCAGCCAGGGCCGTCCCAGCAACGCCTTGTAGGAAGTGTTGGAGTTGATGACGTGGAAGTGGACCTTGGTGGTGAAATCATCAAAAGTCAAGTTGAATTCTGCAACCCCCATGGGGACCTCATATTTCTGGTTAAAACCAGCAATCTTGACATTTTTGACCTCAACCAGGAGTACGTCGAAGTAGTGCTTTTGATATACCCGGTAAGGAAGTATATTCACTGCTGCCCCTGGGTCGATCAGGACCCTGTTGATAGGCTGGCCGTTCAACTGCCCTTTCATGTAGAGGGGTCTGTTATGGCTGCAGGTGGGCAGGAGCATGTCATCTTCTGTGAAAGTCACGGCCACCTCAGGTGATATCTCTGCTAGGCAGGCTTCAAGATGTGCTGGTGTCTGGAGTGCGGCGATGATGGCTTGCCGTGTTTCTTCGTCCAAAGACAGCATCTCCCATACGGTAAACCGGGTCAGGATCTTTTTGAGGTGTCTGACTATTCGGTCGGCAGCCCGCACCTTGAGTAATTTCATCTCTTCGGGCTTGCCGCGCCTGCCCCCACCTCGGAGCTGGGGTGTCAGATCAGGGGATGCCTCCTTTGTGGGTCCCGTCACAGCCTGTGGGGCCGGTGGGGCCTCCTCCTTTTCTCTCATGAATTCGGCAAGGTTTGGGATGCCGTTAAATTCTTCTTCCGGCTGAGGGGGAGCCGCCACCGATGGAGCTTGGGAACTGCTTGCTTCTCTGGTCGAAGGAGACCCTTGGGAGCGCGCCTTCCCGCCTGCTCGAGCTAACAGGAATTCGGCGAATGAAGGGGTGCCTCTGCTCCTAGCCCCTATGGGATAGAGACCCGCCGGAGGAGGGATCTCGGTGCCTCGGACCTCAGGGTCGGGAACCTGGTATGGATGTTCCCCCCTGAGCATGATGTTGAGGTTATCCTGAGGAGGGCGCCCCCACTTCCTTCCCGACCTGGTGGCATGTTGGGAAGTGGAGACTTCAGCTTGATTCACCTCTGGCGGCTCATGGGGTGGCTCTTCTTCTGCTTCCTCCAGGGAAAGGGCAGTGTCAAATAACGCCGAGAGGGTGTTGCAGGCGACGACGACCTCCTTCTTCTTCTTGCCCCTGGGTCTTCTCTTCTTCTTCTTCTTTCCTGCTGCGGCGGATGGCTGCTCTTGGGGAAGTTCAGCCCACAGGGGAGGCTCTTTCTCTGCTTCAGCTTCTGCCTCTGGAGCCAGTTCGAGTGATTTGAACTCCTCCCATGGGACATACTCCTTCAGCTCCACGGGCTGGATTTCGCGCTGCTCATAATCTTCGAGCCCATCAATAATAGCATGGAGTCTTTGGACCGCCGGACTGGTCTTCTGACGCATCCGCAGTGGGACAGAGCTCTTTTTGTTATGAGTGGGCCGCCTCATGACCAGCCGAGGGGCCGTGTCGTGGCGAACTGGGCTTGCCGGGAGCGGTGCAAGCAGGGGTATCACATCCCTCAGACGAACTCCGGGACTGGGTCGAGGGACGTGTGCTCTTCTATTCTTTCCAGTTGCAGTCTACCAACCTCCTTGATCCTGAGCCGGGGTCGTGATGAAGGTCTCATAAGTGGCACGGGCGCAGGCCTCCGCCCACTCCTCGGGCAACTCCTGGTATAGCGAGACCATGTTGACAGTGGAGGTTATGCTGGGCAACTCATGCGGTTGCGGGGGGTCTACTCTATGCTCCCCCATGTCCAGCTCCCCATTCTTGATTAAGGATTCAATAACATCCTTGAAGACATAGCAGTCTTCAATGGTATGCCCGAGCACTCGGTGGTACAGGCAGAAGAGCGGGTCATCCTTTTTCTTTATGTCGCCGGGCCTTTTCGGCTCTGGCAGTGTAATTTTGTTGTAGCTGGTTACCCATTCGAACAGGAGCTTGGACTTGTCCCGGGCGAAGGAATACAGCTTATTCCTCATCTTCTCCCTTAGTGAGGGGCCCTACCGCCGTTTTGTGGTTCTGGGCGGAGGAAGGTTGGCAGCCCCCTTGGCTTTCTCTTTCTGCTTTTCAAAAGCCTGGAAATCTAATGTGTGCACCTCAGGGGGAGCTGGCTTCTTCTCGGCCTGCCTGGCTCTTTGGCTTGACATGGCCGGGGTGGAGGAGTATCGGGCCAAAAATGCCTCGATCTCTGCTACCACATTGTTCAGGCGGTCAAATGTCTTGACCTCGGTGCCAATCATCCTTTCAAGGATCTCCTTTTTCAAGTTCTGTTTGCAGATCTGCACCGCATCCTCCTGGTGTGGGGGATGCCTGCACCTCATGCTGAGGTTCCTCCATCTCTTGATATAGTCGAGGGCCGACTCGTCATTCTTCTGTCTTGTGGCGTAAAGTTCTGTCACGGTGACCTCCCGTTCTGCAACATAGAATCTTTCTTTGAACTTCTTTTGCATGTCGGGCCAGTCGGCGACAGACCCGGGTGGCAGGCCGGAGTACCACTCAAAGGCAAGCCCGGTGAGTGTCGAGCCGAAGAACTTCAGGAGGTAGGCCTCATCAGCAGCCAAGTTTCCCATGACGTTCACATAATAAGCAATGTGCTCCCTGGGGGACCCTTACCCGTTGAACTTTTCGAACTTGGGTGGCTTGGTGACGCTGACCGGCAACTTCTTCGCAGCATAGTGAGCCGGGTAGGGCACCCTATAGACGTCGAACGGCGTCTGATCCCCGTCACCTCTCTCGGCCAGTTTCATGTCTATCATCTGTTCCAGCATCAACCGGCTAACCGTTGCTGGGTCGACCGGACTCAGATAAAAATGAGCGGGCTGTGCGCTCGGGGTGGCCAACACGGTCGCCTGGGGGGCCATGAGGGACCCTTGGGAAGGTGAGGCCTATAGCGGGGCCGGTACGGCGCAGTGTGCCTGATGCGGGACGAGACCGACTCGGGCTAAGACGTACGACCGACTCGATGTGCGGCCAGCACTAGCACACTAAGGCAAGCCGGGCGGCTGACCACCGTGGTATTCTCCGGGTGGAGACGTCTCTCAACAGCGACTCTCTTGAGCCCGACGATCGTCCCTTGCGAGGGAAACGTGGGGATCGCGGCGATTAAGAAACCATCGTCGCCTAGGGTGCTAATCCGCGCTCGGTGCTCGATTGGAGCTACGGAACGGGCACTCACAACTCACAATCGCGGTGAAATTTGGAACTAGCTAACGGCCCTAATCTCACAAACGCAGCAATATAGAAAGTATACTAAACAGCAATGTGAGTGAGGAACGAATCACATACCTCCATGCCTAGGCGTGGGGAAGACTCCCGGCCGATTTCCGAACAACCCCGATATACAAATGCAATAAGATTACACTTTCATAAATATTTGCCCACTCCACGTAGGGAGGTATAGGGCTACAAATGCTAATTTTGGGGTTGCTGGAACCCGGGTTGACGGGCCACACTCGCAGGAGGCGAGGGACGCGTGCCGGAGCCGCTCGGGTACGTCGACGGAAAGCCGACTCGGTTCTGCCCGCGCTGGTCACCCTGCGCAGCGAGCTTGCGGAGGTTGGTACGACCAGATCCGATGCTCGATCGGAGCGCCGTTTGTTGGAAAATGTCGGCGACTGGATGTAGTATCTTCACTCCGAAGATCGCGAACAGATGCCTTCAGATCTGGGCGCAGTGATGAATCTTCTGAGGTTCTAGTTTTGTGCTCATAGAACCGCACAGAAACACAATAAAATGTTGGAAAAATAGTTTCTAACGTCGGATCGGGGCGTTCCTTGTTGGCAATGGTAGGAGACGTCCATAGGAAGAAATGTTCTGAAGACCCCTCACACAGATCTTGGCTGGATGAAGGTGGGGTAGGCTCTGCAAGTTGGTTCTAGTTCACAGCCGGACCTGCTCAGACCAGCCCGCGTGATCCCACGAGAACTGTCGGCACGATCAGCACCGATCCCCGATCGAGGCGAAACCAGCAGCAACGTGAAGAGGACTTGAAACACTACGACTTCGCTTTAGAAACCAACTTCTGATGGCATCAAGGTTGGGCTCCAAGAATTAAAACATAGACAACTTCAATTCTGGGCAGCACTCTGGGACAGATCTGCGCGCCGCCACGAGGAAAATCGCCACTGCTGCTCACGAACTCGGATTGACACGAAACCAAAGCTGAATCCTTGCTAACTTGTAGTAGTATCAGGGATAAATCAGCTGGAACCAGAAGATAAGAGGAAGATAGGGGTAGAGGGTCAAGTCTCACGACCTGAATGCTGGATAGGGTTGAGCCAAAGAAGGAGAAGTGAATCACTCACTTAAGGTATTTTCTCACAAAATCTTTTCATTAGCTTCTACAACAACACTATACATGCCTTCTTATAGGGAAATGGAAGGGGTAGGGGGTTGGGAATTCGTGGATACAAGTAGGGGGAGGTAGTGTTCATAGATTATGACCTTGATGAAAGGGAAAGGGGGACAAGGGGACATGGTTGCTCACCTACCTTTGAAATTCAAGGTAAAAGGGTAGGTGGAAGCCATTCCACCCTTGGACCAGCAGCCTTCTAATACTCCTCATGTGGTAAATGGGGAGGGGAAGAAGAAAATTCAAAGTTTCTAGCCTAATACAACAAGGAAGGGGGCGCCCCCCTTATTGGGCTATGAATGGGCCACTTGGAGGCCTTGGCTTAAGCAAGCCCAACCAGCCAATATGGCTTAAGGCCATTCCCATCTTAAGAACCCAAGAGTAAAAGAAACCCATTTTAGAATGAGGCCTCTCCCACTTAGGGAGCCCATATAGAAAGGGAGCCCAATTGGGCCTTGCTAGGCTAATGGGTGCTTCATATTGGTCCAAGGCCTTTCCTTTCTTATGGAAAACTTAAAGGCCTTTAACCACTTGACCTTTTAAGGGTCTAGCAACCAGCCCAATATGAAAACCCATATATAATCTTCAATACAAGCCCAAATTACATGCTAAAAGTGTCCAAATTGAAGCCAAATGATCCCCAATTCGATGGGAAGCCGATGTAGTCCACTTGGCGCTCCGCGTATGGCACCGTCGGGTCGCCGACGTGTCACGTGATCGCCCTGGTGTCCGCACCAATTCTCCCTGGGTGGGAGGAACTCGACCCCGTCGAGTAAGGGTCTCGAAGCTTGCATTCTCCGCATGTGATCAAGGTGTTGGTCATCGTGGGGCATCCTCGCCAATGCACTAGGACGTGGATATGCGCTGTTCCTTGTGGTGATCACCTTCTCATCCAGTATACAATCTATATGCATGCGTTGAGGCTAGAAGAGGTGGACTCTTGGGTGGTGTATCACTCACAATAGAGGGAGAACTCCCAAAGCTCACTAGGGATCACCACGGGTTCCAATATGCTACCAGATCTGAAACATGGAACATCGAACTGACACCATAGTCACCCGGTAGTTCAATATCGTACGCTTTCGGACCCACTTGTTTCGTAACCCGGAAAGGGTGGGGATCATGGACTTAGAGTGGCTTTCGGTCTCCGAGAGGAAACCAATCAGGTATGACCCTGACCTAGACGTACTCTCCCTTTGAATCCACGGATATGTAGCATGCATCGGCTACCTCCTTATACGTGCTTTGACTGGCCGTTTATTGACACGACTTAATGCAAACCATATGAAAGAAAACAAACCATAGAAACAAACACACACACTTGAACTTAGACAAACCTATGGTTATGCAGACTATGCATATGCAATGGTGGACCAGGTGTAGATCTATTTAAAATCCACTTTAGGAAAATAATAAGAATAATGAATAAATGATAATAAGCAATGGAATGAGCACGAGGTGCTAATGTGGAGTGTGTGATCGCCAGAGACACGAGGGTCTCAAAGAGGAGATTGATATGGGGAGATGATCGCAAAATACCTCAAAAAATGCGGGGGATGTGAGTGCTCCTTTCTCTTCAAATCGGCCGGCCGATGAAGAGAGTTCTTCCTTTAATTACCCTTGCAAAAAAAAGACAAACACCAATGAAGAAATTGCATTAGAATAAAGGTGAGTGTAGCATCAATTCATGATAGAAATATGTGAGCATGAAAGCATGTGCAAGAACGCACCTTAAGGGTGGTTGCCCTTAAACCCCTATGCAAAAGAGGGTGTGGGAGATATGAATGCATGTAAAAATATTATGGGGAGAGAGTGCAAGAGATGCACTAAAGGGGAAATCTCAATGATAGTTGAGAAAAATTAATATGATAATGAAACATGATGCATGCCTGTTAACGAATAGCAAAAGGAGAATAAAAATAAAATAGAAGGAGCCTGTTGCTTCTGTTGCTTGTGGCCTTGATATTCAATGGGGAAGAAGCTTAAAGAAAAAATGGAGATTGATGCGCACAGAGTTCCTTCCTTAGCCAACGGCAGCAGCAACCTGTGAGAAGAAAAGAAGAAAAAAAAAAGAAAAAAAAAAGAAAGAAGAAGAAGAAGAACAGAAGAACGACGGGGAGAAGAAAATGGGCGTCCAACAGAAGAGAAGAAATCGGAGGGGATCCGAAGAAGAGGAGTCCAACCAAACAACAGAGCCATTGGCTCTATTAAATAGGTTGAGGAAGAGATAAACATGGGCAAGAGTCTAAGGGGGGAAAGGATAGGAATGGGCAAGAGCCCAAACCAAGTAGGCATCTATCGAAGCAAGGACTCTCGGGGGAAAGGGCGGCGAAGCCAGAAGGTGAAACACGCCTTAGGTAAGGGCGTCAATTAATGAATTGACGACTTTACCAGAGGGCGTTTCTCAAAAACACGCCCTGCACAAGGGCGTTTCTCAAAAACCAAATTTAGCAATAAAAACTCCCCATATTTGAAAAATGTAAAACACGCCTTAATCAAAGCCACTTTTAAAAACACGCCCCTGAGAAGGGCGTTAATTTCAAGAGCTCAAATGGGGAAGTCGGCCAAACCCAAAAGAATTAACGCCCTCAGGTGAGGTCATCCTTTCTTTAAGAAACGCCCTTGGTTAAGTCATGTTTTGAAGAAAACACGCCCTTACCCAGGTCGTAAATTCAGAAAATTCAGAAAATAGAAAAAATGGGGAGAAATAGATAAAATGGGAAAGACACGCCCTAGACAAGGGCGTGTTTCAAAAACACGCCCCTGATGAGGGCGTGAATTCATAAAATAGAGATAAATACCCAAAAAATCTAGAAAAATAGGAAAAGGGAGATAAATGGGGAAAAATAGGAGAAATCAGGGGCAATCCATGAAAAGTGGGAAAACCACTCAAATAAGCTGATTTGAGGGTCAAATGGGGCATCGCAGAGCGATATGAAATATACTCAAAATAATGTCAATTTTGGCGTGTCTACAGCTGCCCCGCCTTGGCGTCTGCTTTGCAAGGGAGCGTAGCAAACTGAAAAGTAGATACCAAGGTGTGATGAGACACGCAATCAACATCACTTGATGAGAATCAAATCAAAAGCACGAGATGAAGCAAATCTCGGGAAATCCAATGAAATTAACAATGTTTGGATAAAAGGGGAGATGTGCACGCGGTGCACGAAGGAGATAAAATAAATGATCAACTTCCAACGCGGTGGAAGTACCTCAGGTCACAAACCTGTAGATTTCACCATTGGGGAGCGGTTACCAGCCAGTGGACGTGCTGCAGCCAAGGTGGATCAGGGGAAAGTGTTGAAATAAGATAATAGAAATCCAAACAAGGAGCTTTCGAGAAACACCCAAAACAGCGACAAAGCGAACTGAAGACACAATTCGGCATGGAATAGCTCATATCTTGGAAATATTAAGATCAATTCAACCCTCAAAGTCAGCTCATCAGAATGATTTTTCAACAGTTGTTTCAAATTCCTACATGAATGCATGCTGGGTTTAAAGGAAAAATAAATCAAATGAAAATATAAAATAATCAAGGATAATATTGTTAAACTGCCAAGACTGAGTCAAGAAATCGATTTCACGAGCTGATACTAAGCCGAAGCCCGTTTATCCGCGCACCAACTTGCAAAATGGAACCATCGTCCCCAGTCTTGGACGGCTCAACGGCCTATCCGTATGACTAAGACGCCTCTGGAATCGTCGTCGTTTTTGATGAAGGGGAACTCAAATTCTAGATTTACCAAAGTCACAAGGTCCTTGATATAATATAATAGCGTAATAACATATAGTAGAAATGCATACAGGGAGATGGTGATAACAATAAGCATGGTGGGACTGAGAAATGAGATGCAAAACTGTGGGTCTTGAATGATGATGCCCAGCCGGTGGGACCAAGAACTTCTTATCCTGCGCTCAAAGATTTCATCAGCCAAGATATAATGATAACAAACAATGAAGAAGGCATTTAAGCATAGCAATCATCAAAGCATCAATTATAGCATGTATATGGCATGAATAGCATAAGTTAAATCATGGCATTGCAGATTATCATTGTTTGTTGTTTCGTCATGAGGATGACAATCTTGGCTAATCAAGATTTGGATGATCAGAGTGATATAATGCCTAGTGGCAGAATTAATTAAGAGAAATCAACAGGAGTTGATTGAAAGATCTCGAGATGAATAATCAGGATGATAATCAGGAGATATAACCAAAAAACTATGAGGAGATGATAATCAAAAAATGATGCCCAGGGTGGCATGTCATGAGAATATCGGGAAGAATCAATAGATTGATAGCAATGAGTGGAGATAGGACTCATCCCGTGTTCTTGGTCCTTGGAAAGTTGTTCCTGCAAAACACCATCAGACAAATACAATGCATTTTTTTTTGGATTTTGAAAATATGCAAATTTTTATGAGTTTTGAAAAAGATATTCAAATTTTTATGAATTTTTGGAAGATATTTGATTTTTTATGAATTTTGAAAATATTCAATTTTTGTTGGATTTTGCTCAGGAAATATTCAATTTTTTGTTTGATTTTGGTTAGACATTGCTAAAGCAGCATCAAAGGGTGTTTTAAACCACTGGCTAGGGGTCCTCGTTCCTTCCCTTTTTGCTTAAAACTGTCCAAAGCTGGGCGTGCATTGTAAGGTGGCGCCCTATAACCCACCGCCTTTGATCAACGGTGCCCCTACCAAGGTCATACCCGAGAAACATTCGGTCTTGGAGGGAGAAGAGAAGAATAATTGGAGATAAGCTTTACGTAGGATGGGAGATATCAAGACTTGAATTCCTTCCAAGGTGCTTCCCCTCAAAGAGGTAGTCTGTTGTGCCGGGGCTTTGTGCCTTTGATTTTTAGACCCTTGACATGCATACGACCAGGGTTTTCCCTGCGGGGACTTTGCCACTCTTGTCATGCCATAATTCATAATTGTGCATCAAAATGTTGATTTGATTTTCATAACAGCCCTTGGCTAGATGTATATAATGAAATTCATATGAAAATTCAAATTAATTTCGGGTCAAGACTGCCTCTATTTGAGACTCCTCTCGTATTGGGGATTACCAAGGTTGGTCATCTCATCCGTCAACCTCTTGCCCCTGCACGCGGCCGAGTAGAGAAGAGAAAAGACTTTCAGATATACTCATGGCATGGCCAAGGTAGCAACGGTGTTTAACCAAAGAAGCCGGCTAAGGACGCCGTGAAGTGTGTGGAATGCCCAGCTAAGGGTTGCTCTTAACAAGCGGGGAGAGAATGTCGAATTCCCAGCGCGGGGTTCTTATTAACCAAAGGTGCTGCATAGCAAGCCTAAAGACTCTTTTGAGAGTGATTTAATTAAACAAAAGCCTAAGATAAAGGCTTAAAACACCACTCTTAATCTCGTTAAGAAGCACTTGATTTTGAAAATCATGTGTGAAGTAATGAGAAAATGATATAAAATGCATACTTACGCCAATATATTACCTTGCAACCTTTGTTGAAGCAGCCGCTGTTAGAGGTGATCATCATGGGATAATCCTCTTAGGCAGATAAAGGATTGGAAGCAAAGGATTGAAAGTGGCTTAACAAGAAGGAGTGGTGCTCAAACCAGACTCAGACGAATAAGGAGAAAAGGAAAAGAGGCGAGGGCTAGAACTCCCTCACTAAGGCACAGAGACCCTGATCACATGAAACAGTCTACAGAAGAAGCGGAAAATTAGGAGGTGGAGTGAGGACTAAAGCCTCGAAAGCAGTGGGAGAAAGGGCAGATGCCCAAGGCAGTGGATGTGGAAGAAGTTGGGTCAGACCCAGAATTAGGAGGAATTAGAAGAAGAAATTGGTAGATAGAAAGAGGTGGATCCGGAGGTAAAGGAGGAGAATCGTGATAGGAGGAATCATCCGGGGGCTCCGGAGGGATAACGAAAGAAGGGACGCGATGCCCTGGGGAGAAATAGGGAAAAAGATGATGAAAAAGATGACGGAAAAGGAAGAAGAGAATAAAAGATATGGAGTCCCGGAGGAGAAAAAAGATGAATTGAAGGAAATATGGAAGGTCCGGAGGTTCCGGAGGAATGAAATCAGGAGGGTCGCGATGCCCTGGGAGATGATAGAGAGAATAAGACGGAGAATCCGGAGGTTCCGGAGGAATAAAATCAGGAAGGAGAAGATGGAAAGGGGCGTCGTGCCCGAGGGAAAAGTCCGGAGGTTCTGGAGGAGGAGAATGAAAAGGGGCGTGATGCCCGAGGGGAAAGTCCGGAGGTTCCGGAGGAAGCAAATGGAAAGGGGCGTGATGCCCGAGGGGAAAGTCCGGAGGTTCCGGAGGAAGCAAATGGAAAGGGGCGTGATGCCCGAGGGGAAAGTCCGGAGGTTCCGGAGGAATAGAATCAGAAAGGGCGAGATGCCCAAAGAGGAGGGATAAAATTCCTGGAGGTTCCAGGGAGATAGCAGGAAAGGGGGCGCGATGCCCCAAGGGGAGTGGACAAAAAGATGAATATGAATAAGATGGGAAATGCGGAATATCCAGCGGTGCCGGAAGACGAGGAAGGTACGGGTTTGGAAACCCGGGAAGCAGGAGATGCAATTGTATGCGAATGCAATGCGATGAATGCTGTGAATGCATAAATGCAACAAAATGCATGAGATGCAAGGAATATGGAGAATATGAAGGGC
The DNA here is from genome assembly GCA_022559845.1 of Amorphophallus konjac. NCBI lineage: Eukaryota > Viridiplantae > Streptophyta > Magnoliopsida > Alismatales > Araceae > Amorphophallus > Amorphophallus konjac. Next base: position 29,200,210 of record CM040125.1, read on the forward strand.
GAGAGGACGAGATCCTCCTCTTAACCCTGGGAATGGCCCATGAAGAAGAAGTGATAGGGATGGACGAATAGAAAGTGGAACAAATAAGGGATGGCCCCTTAGCATCAAGGTAACTGCCCCTCCATGGCAGTGAACATGTACGGCCAATTGGCCCAATAAAGGAAGCTTCAATAAATGACAACCCCTTTGGAAAGCGAAGATCAATAAAGTGAGGGAGTCGTAGAGTTGGAACGGGAAGCATTATGTTGCCCATTGATGGTGATGAATATGGAATGTTGAATAAAATGGGCATTCGCCCCTTGTAAATGAATTCGGAATTCGAAGGTTTGAACAAAGGGTGCCCTGCCCGGCCTTCAAACGGCGTCAACACTTGGCATCTATTGAGCAACGGCGATGACTTGGCTTCTTCGACCATGCTTGGCACAATAACCCGGATTGGCATCCGGTAAATGAATTCTTGCATCTTGAATGGCACAGTCGTGGCCAAAGTCTTCTTGCCCGGCTCTTGCTTATCCTTGGCGCAAGTAGCTGCAGAAGCACGCCCCTTCCGAGTAACAAAGGGAGGTGAGGCGGAGGCGGAAGGCTCCGTGGATGGTGGAGTTATAATGGAAGGTGTTGGCAAATGGGTGAGCGTAAGCGGGGGTTCAAACACGTCGAGTTTCTCCCTTTGCTCGGAAGCAGTTGGGATTGGCTCGTATGCAAAAAAAGGCGGATCCTGCTCTGGACTAACCATGGGTAAAGGCGTAAGGCTATATGGTGGAGGAATAGGCAATGTGGGTTTTAACGGGATAATGGAAAGCCGAGGTGGCGGTAATGGGAGGCTAATTGGGGAAGGTTTAACGGTAGACTCAATGGAGGCCGATGGTGTGGAGGTTAATGGTTTAAGGAGTGGAGGTGTAATTGGTGGAGGTTTAATGGAAGGTTTAGGGGAGGTTAGTGTGAAGGTTAATGGTGTAACTGGAGGAGGTGTAATTGATGGAGGTTTAATGGAAGGGGGAGACTCAAAATGTGCCGGTGTGGGTTATTGAAGTATCGACCCATCATCGTAACACCAGGAGGTCTCATAAATGGGGGTTGGATCGGGGATGGTTTCATCCTGAGCAGGAGGTTCATCGAATGATAGCGGAGGGAGCGGGAAATTAAGGAAACTCGGAAAGGGTGCCTGCGGAGCTTCATCATCATCGTACACTACCTCGGATTCTTCAGTTGTCAGTTCTTCCTCGCTTGGAATGCCGATATCATAATCATCTCTCCTATCCTTCCATTCTCTCTCCAACTTAGTAATCTCGTCCAAAGCGGCATGGAGAGGATTGACCGGAGTAGGAGGAACCGTGACCCTCTTTAATTGTTCCTCCATGGAAGTAATCTTATCAAAAAGAGATTGTTGGAGGGGTGTGACTTGAACAATAGAAGGTTGGCAGGGCCTTGAAGGAGGAGGGGCCGCATAAAAAGGCCGTGGAGGGGAGTTGACGGTATGACCCGTAAAAGAACCCGGATGGGCCGGATTGCAATGAATAAATGGGCCTCGGGGCCGTGAGGGAGGAGGAATAGAAGGAGGCGGGTGTCGGACCACCAGAGTAGAATGAATAGGGGGAGATGGGTAATGGGCTACCCGAATATGATTGGAAGGAGGAGGTGGGTGATGGGCCACCCGTGTAGAATTGGAGGGAGATGGGTGATGGGCCACCCGAATAGAATTGGAAGGAGGGAGAGATGAAGGAGATGTACCCTCAACGGCAGCCTTAAGGGCTTGGATCTGTTGAGGGGTAAGATGATCTAATGCATGGATGATTCGAGAGACCTTCTCGTCATTGGGAGGAGACGGTCTCGAGAGAATAGTGGCTCGAACTTGAGGAGGGGGACCATAAGAATGGACATTGCCCATGGGTTGGGTATGACCATGAGAATAAGGACGTGGTAGGGGGTTGGGAATTCGTGGATACAAGTAGGGGGAGGTAGTGTTCATAGATTATGACCTTGATGAAAGGGAAAGGGGGACAAGGGGACATGGTTGCTCACCTACCTTTGAAATTCAAGGTAAAAGGGTAGGTGGCAGCCATTCCACCCTTGGACCAGTAGCCTTCTAATACTCCTCATGTGGTAAATGGGGAGGGGAAGAAGAAAATTCAAAGTTTCTAGCCTAATACAACAAGGAAGGGGGCGCCCCCCTTATTGGGCTATGAATGGGCCACTTGGAGGCCTTGGCTTAAGCAAGCCCAACCAGCCAATATGGCTTAAGGCCATTCCCATCTTAAGAACCCAAGAGTAAAAGAAACCCATTTTAGAATGAGGCCTCTCCCACTTAGGGAGCCCATATAGAAAGGGAGCCCAATTGGGCCTTGCTAGGCTAATGGGTGCTTCATATTGGTCCAAGGCCTTTCCTTTCTTATGGAAAACTTAAAGGCCTTTAACAACTTGGCCTTTTAAGGGTCTAGCAACCAGCCCAATATGAAAACCCATATATAATCTTCAATACAAGCCCAAATTACATGCTAAAAGTGTCCAAATTGAAGCCAAATGATCCCCAATTCGATGGGAAGCCGATGTAGTCCACTTGGCGCTCCGCGTATGGCACCGTCGGGTCGCCGACGTGTCACGTGATCGCCCTGGTGTCCGCACCAATTCTCCCTGGGTGGGAGGAACTCGACCCCGTCGAGTAAGGGTCTCGAAGCTTGCATTCTCCGCATGTGATCAAGGTGTTGGTCATCGTGGGGCATCCTCGCCAACGCACTAGGACGTGGATATGCGCTGTTCCTTGTGGTGATCATCTTCTCATCCAGTATACAATCTATATGCATGCGTTGAGGCTAGAAGAGGTGGACTCTTGGGTGGTGTATCACTCACAATAGAGGGAGAAAGCCCAAAGCTCACTAGGGATCACCACGGGTTCCAATATGCTACCAGATCTGAAACATGGAACATCGAACTGACACCATAGTCACCCGGTAGTTCAATATCGTACGCTTTCGGACCCACTTGTTTCGTAATCCGGAAAGGGTGGGGATCATGGACTTAGAGTGGCTTTCGGTCTCCGGGAGGAAACCAATCAGGTATGACCCTGACCTAGACGTACTCTCCCTTTGAATCCACGGATATGTAGCATGCATCGGCTACCTCCTTATACGTGCTTTGACTGGCCGTTTATTGACACGACTTAATGCAAACCATATGAAAGAAAACAAACCATAGAAACAAACACACACACTTGAACTTAGACAAACCTATGGTTATGCAGACTATGCATATGCAATGGTGGACCAGGTGTAGATCTATTTAAAATCCACTTTAGGAAAATAATAAGAATAATGAATAAATGATAATAAGCAATGGAATGAGCACGAGGTGCTAATGTGGAGTGTGTGATCGCCAGAGACACGAGGGTCTCAAAGAGGAGATTGATATGGGGAGATGATCGCAAAATATCTCAAAAAATGCGGGGGATGTGAGTGCTCCTTTCTCTTCAAATCGGCCGGCCGACGAAGAGAGTTCTTCCTTTAATTACCCTTGCAAAAAAAAGACAAACACCAATGAAGAAATTGCATTAGAATAAAGGTGAGTGTAGCATCAATTCATGATAGAAATATGTGAGCATGAAAGCATGTGCAAGAACGCACCTTAAGGGTGGTTGCCCTTAAACCCCTATGCAAAAGAGGGTGTGGGAGATATGAATGCATGTAAAAATATTATGGGGAGATAGTGCAAGAGATGCACTAAAGGGGAAATCTCAATGATAGTTGAGAAAAATTAATATGATAATGAAACATGATGCATGCCTGTTAACGAATAGCAAAAGGAGAATAAAAATAAAATAGAAGGAGCCTGTTGCTTCTGTTGCTTGTGGCCTTGATATTCAATGGGGAAGAAGCTTAAAGAAAAAATGGAGATTGATGCGCACAGAGTTCCTTCCTTAGCCAACGGCAGCAGCAACCTGTGAGAAGAAAAGAAGAAAAGCAAAAGAAAAAAAAAAAGAAAGAAGAAGAACAGAAGAACGGCGGGGAGAAGAAAATGGGCGTCCAACAGAAGAGAAGAAATCGGAGGGGATCCGAAGAAGAGGAGTCCAACCAAACAACAGAGCCATTGGCTCTATTAAATAGGTTGAGGAAGAGATAAACATGGGCAAGAGTCTAAGGGGGGAAAGGATAGGAATGGGCAAGAGCCCAAACCAAGTAGGCATCTATCGAAGCAAGGACTCTCGGGGGAAAGGGCGGCGAAGCCAGAAGGTGAAACACGCCTTAGGTAAGGGCGTCAATTAATGAATTGACGACTTTACCAGAGGGCGTTTCTCAAAAACACGCCCTGCACAAGGGCGTTTCTCAAAAACCAAATTTAGCAATAAAAACTCCCCATATTTGAAAAATGTAAAACACGCCTTAATCAAAGCCACTTTTAAAAACACGCCCCTGAGAAGGGCGTTAATTTCAAGAGCTCAAATGGGGAAGTCGGCCAAACCCAAAAGAATTAACGCCCTTAGGTGAGGTCGTCCTTTCTTTAAGAAACGCCCTTGGTTAAGTCATGTTTTGAAGAAAACACGCCCTTACCCAGGTCGTAAATTCAGAAAATTCAGAAAATAGAAAAAATGGGGAGAAATAGATAAAATGGGAAAGACACGCCCTAGACAAGGGCGTGTTTCAAAAACACGCCCCTGATGAGGGCGTGAATTCATAAAATAGAGATAAATGCCCAAAAAATCCAGAAAAATAGGAAAAGGGAGATAAATGGGGAAAAATAGGAGAAATCAGGGGCAATCCATGAAAAGTGGGAAAACCACTCAAATAAGCTGATTTGAGGGTCAAATGGGGCATCGCAGAGCGATATGAAATATACTCAAAATAATGTCAATTTTGGCGTGTCTACAGCAGGACACCCGAACATGTGCCCCGTATACACTAGTGGCAACCGGTGGTTGGCGGAAAGTGGGAGCCTAGACATCCTACTTTGTCCCTAGCATGCGGCTGCCCGTTGGATTTGGGAGACTTGGGAGGGCTAGGAGGGTCGGATGTAGGTGTATCGGGCTTGGTGGGCGTTGGTGGCCCGGCCCGTGGGAAAGGGATGTGAAAGTGGACTTCCTCAAAGAGGTGGAGTGGAGGTTGTGGGCCAAAGGGCCCATGAAGAAAGGGATCGAAGGGATCAAAGAATGTGTGGCCCCTCGATATGGATTCCCTCATCTCAAGGTCCCATGTGTGGAATTCTAGAAGGTGTTGATGGTCACCTTCATCCATCGACGTAGATGGGACTGTGTATAGCAGATAGGGCTCCTCCCTCGGGATAAAAGGAGTGAAGTCAGGCTCGGCCGGTAAGGGGAGGAGTAAAAGAACCTCCATGGTGATATGGCACACAGTGTACACGGAGGTGATAGACCCTAAGGATGGATGTGTGAAGCTACGACCTATAGGTTGGTCAAAGCCTGGAGCCAACAAGAGCATAAAAGTTTGTTGCCGGTCTAACCCTTTAAGAAGGTCATCCAATGTATCCACACGGTGACTAGACCGGAAAGTGGTGTGAAATGAATGGATTGGCGCCAGAGGTAGGATAGGGTCCATAGATGGGAGGGGAGATGGGACCAAACCTATCTTAAGCCAGCTAAAGAGTGGCTCGGCTATGAGTAGCTTTCCCATTAGAAACACGGGTAGCTCTGGCTGAGAAGGCTCCAAATAAAGATCGGAGAGTGAGGCTTCTCCAACCCTTTTGTCCCCTAGAGCTCGAGATGTCCGAGTGGGACACTGTCCTGCAAAGTGGCCGAATCCCAGGCAACGATAACACTGCTGTCGTGAACCACTATGCTCCTTGAGAAGTGCGTCCTTACCCTTATCCTCCTGACGGACAGGGGGTATAGGCAAAGGGGCTCTCGTGGGTTGGGAACGAGGATCCACTATGATGAGGAGGGGACCATGGGATGGAACCATAGATGGCACCGGATTGGGACTACCGGCTGTTACCTCCTTAGGTTCGTGTTTGGTTCCTCCCTGGCTAGGAGGTAGGCAAGGGGGAAGCAGGGACTCGATATAAGCACACTTCCTATCCACTTTATCCAAAATGAGTTGGAAGAATTCGGCAATGGTGGGGTTTGGAGTAGGAGTAATGTGGTGGACTCTCCCATATGAACTCGGCTTAGTCGTGGACCTAGGCTCTTCTACATGTGCGGCGCGTTGCCTCTGATTATGGCCCACTTGGGTGGATGTGATTGGGTGGGGTCGGTTGGAGGTGACCGGGTCGGGTAGGTAGACCTTCCTAAGTTCGTCCTTCATCTCATGCCACGACTCGATGGGCCTTTGCCTCCTAACCTCTCTCATGCGCTCAATGCTCTCCCATTTCCAGGCGGCTTTCTGGACAAGCCTCTCTCGGGTAAAACTAACTTGCATGGCATCAGACATGGTGTAACATTCAAAATATTTATCCATCGCGGCCTCCCAATTGAGGTAGTCGCCCGGATCATTAGAGCCATAAAAATCAGAGGCTTCGGGCCTACGGAAGGGGAGAGGATGGTTGCCAAGCCCATGGGTGGACCAATGGCCATATTGCCAGGGTGATGGAGATTCCATGTGAATTCGGCGGAACTACATGCTAGACATGACTATGTGGGAATGCACTAACTAGGAATCTAGACTTAACCCACTACTCGGTACGCGGCGGAGCTAAGCGATCCGAAGATCACTCGCGCAAGTGTGCGGCATTCCCGATAGGCGTAGCCTAACGTTCGTGTCACACCTTTTGATATACCGAGTAGAGGAATGCAAATGCAACCTTGGACTTAAATGACTCTAGACTTGAACGACGCTTTGATACCAATTTTATGCGGGACGAGACCGACTCGGGCTAAGACGTACGACCGACTCGATGTGCGGCCAGCACTAGCACACTAAGGCAAGCCGGGCGGCTGACCACCGTGGTATTCTCCAGGTGGAGACGTCTCTCAACAGTGACTCTCTTGAGCCCGACGATCGTCCCTTGCGAGGGAAATGTGGGGATCACGGCGATTAAGAAACCACCGTCGCCTAGGGTGCTAATCCGCGCTCGGTGCTCGATTGGAGCTACGGAACGGGCACTCACAACTCACAATCGCGGTGAAATTTGGAACTAGCTAACGGCCCTAATCTCACAAATGCAGCAATATAGAAAGTATACTAAACAGCAATGTGAGTGAGGAACGAATCGCATACCTCCACGCCTAGGCGTGGGGAAGACTCCCTGCCGATTTCTGAACAACCCCGATATACAAATGCAATAAGATTACACTTTCATAAATATTTGCCCACTCCACGCAGGGAGGTATAGGGCTACAAATGCCAATTTTGGGGTTGCTGGAACCCGGGTTGATGGGCCACACTCGCAGGAGGCGAGGGACGCGTGCCGGAGCCGCTCGGGTACGCCGACGGAAAGCCGACTCGGTTCTGCCCGCACTGGTCACCCTGTGCAGCGAGCTTGCGGAGGTTGGTACGACCAGATCCGATGTCCGATCGGAGCGCCGTTTGTTGGAAAATGTCGGCGACTAGATGTAGTATCTTCACTCCGAAGATCGCGAACAGATGCCTTCAGATCTGGGCGCAGTGATGAATCTTCTGAGGTTCTAGTTTTGTACTCATAGAACTGCACAGAAACACGATAAAATGTTGGAAAAATAGTTTCTAATGTCGGATTGAGGCGTTCCTTGTTGGTGATGGTAGGAGACGTCCAGAGGAAGAAATGTTATGAAGACCCCTCACACATATCTTGGCCGGATGAAGGTGGGGTAGGCTCTGGAAGTTGGTTCTAGTTCACAGCCAGACCTGCTCAGACCAGCCCGCATGATCCCACGAGAACTGTCGGCACGATCAGCACCGATCCCCGATCGAGGCGAAACCAGCAGCAACACGAAGAGGACTTGAAACACTACGACTTATCTTTAGAAACCAACTTCTGATGGCGTCGAGGTTGGGCTCCAAGAATTAAAGCACAGACAACTTCAATTCTGGGCAGCACTCTGGGACAGATCTGCGCGCCGCCACGAGGAAAATCGCCACCGCTGCTCACGAACTCGGATCGACACGAAACCAAAGCTGAATCCTTGCTAAAGTGTAGTAGTATCAGGGATAAATCAGCTGGAACCAGAAGATAAGAGGAAGATAGGGGTAGAGGGTCAAGTCTCACGACCTGAATGCTGGATAGGGTTGAGCCAAAGAAGGAGAAGTGAATCACTCACTTAAGGTATTTTCTCACAAAATCTTTTCATTAGCTTCTACAACAACACTATACATGCCTTCTTATAGCGAAATGGAAGGGGTAGGGGGTTGGGAATTCGTGGATACAAGTAGGGGGAGGTAGTGTTCATAGATTATGACCTTGATGAAAGGGAAAGGGGGACAAGGGGACATGGTTGCTCACCTACCTTTGAAATTCAAGGTAAAAGGGTAGGTGGCAGCCATTCCACCCTTGGACCAGCAGCCATCTAATACTCCTCATGTGGTAAATGGGGAGGGGAAGAAGAAAATTCAAAGTAGCTAGCCTAATACAACAAGGAAGGGGGCGCCCCCCTTATTGGGCTATGAATGGGCCACTTGGAGGCCTTGGCTTAAGCAAGCCCAACCAGCCAATATGGCTTAAGGCCATTCCCATCTTAAGAACCCAAGAGTAAAAGAAACCCATTTTAGAATGAGGCCTCTCCCACTTAGGGAGCCCATATAGAAAGGGAGCCCAATTGGGCCTTGCTAGGCTAATGGGTGCTTCATATTGGTCCAAGGCCTTTCCTTTCTTATGGAAAGCTTAAAGGCCTTTAACCACTTGGCCTTTTAAGGGTCTAGCAACCAGCCCAATATGAAAACCCATATATAATCTTCAATACAAGCCCAAATTACATGCTAAAAGTGTTCAAATTGAAGCCAAATGATCCCCAATTCGATGGGAAGCCAATGTAGTCCACTTGGCGCTCCGCGTATGGCACCGTCGGGTCGCCGACGTGTCACGTGATCGCCCTGGTGTCCGCACCAGTGCCTGCTGCAGGGACACGCCCCCGAGAGGATTGAGGGCTGCTGGGAGGGCTGCTTCTGAAGATTGCCCCCTGTCCCTGGGTACTTCGGGTATAACCTCGGTCTGCCAGGACATTGGGGGCGGTGTGTTCCGCTCATTCAATTGCTTTTTAAGCGACTCAATTTCTTGCTGGAAGCGCTGCATCATGAGCAGCATTGTAGGATCAGCTGTGGGGAGACTGGGCATGTCCCCTATTTCTTCGGCCGGGGCGTCCTCAGATGATGTGGAGGGTCCGCCGCTCGTGTCGCCGGTGGTGACCACATTGGCCGTGAGGGCCGAAAGGGGCTCTTCAAGTAAAGTCCCATCGGCGCCTGTGGGTGTCGCGCTGCCTGCCGCTCTCCCTCTTCTAGTAAGGGGTCCCGGCCTGGCGGCAAGTCTGGCCATTTCTTCCGGATCGGCAGGCAAGGCCCCATACCGACCGTGAACTCCTGCCATATGGCAGGTGAAGGTTTGCCATCTCTTGTTTCTCTTTGTCGCCCTCCTGGATGATCTTCCCGGGAACACCAGCCTGTCGAAGACCGACCGTCGGAGCGGCGCTTCCTCCCGGGCAGGGGACTGGCGCTGCTCCTCCGAGCGGTTCCTCGATTCTGCGCTGGGCGCGGGCCGGGCTCCTTCTTCCTGGAAAGTGGAGGCCATTGCCCCCAGCAGTCTCTGGCGGCCGACGGGGGTGCTACCCGGGCCTCGGAGGTAATTCCTCATAGCCCGCTCGATCCCTTCCCACTCCTGGTCAGGGAGAGCAGCCTGTGATTGCATGTCGATGATAGTGGCAGGAGGAGAGTAGGCCCTGGGTGTCGGGCGGGTGGCGTTGTGTCGGCGCCCGCGGTGACGGCGGTGAGCTTTCTCGGGCAGCACCGGGGTGACGGGTGCTGGTCGGCAAGCCGGGGTCGTGAGCTCGACCCTTTCATTTCTTCTAGCCCTCCTCGGGCGGAAAATGCAAGGCCCCGCCTGGGCGGGTGCAGTGGGTTGGGCCTCCTTGGGGACCCAGACCTGCTTCAGTCTGGCCGGCCTGTGAACCGGCGCAGTCTTTGGTGATGCGGCCACAGCAGTGGGCGTCATCTTCTCTTTCAGCTTCTCCAGTCCTTGAAAGGAGTTGTGGACTGGGACAGTCGGGACAACACGGTCCAGTGTCACCTGGGACCTCTGCCCGTCCATGCGGACTCGGAGGGCCCCGACAGTCATAGTTTTCCCAGAGTTGGACATGCGGTGCCCAGAGCTGGCGCCGGCGTTGCTCCTCTGGAGCCTTCTTCGGTAGGATGCTGACCCTTGGTGGGATGGGCCAGTAGCTTGGTCCACGTGGTGCACGTGGCAGCTCAACGTCGTTGTCGGGACGCTGTTGTTGCTCTTGGCCATAGCTCGGCCGGTAGCAGCTTCAGTGGCCCCCGGATCGGGAGCGTTGATCTGGGACTCCTCAGGCGCCTTCACCTCGAGGATGTTGGCAAAGGCCACCCCCAAGAAGTTGGGGAAGCCGACGGTGGGAGGGAAGCTCCCGAAGTTGAGGGGGACTGCCAGGTAGCCACCTCGGACATGGTTCTCTATGACTTGAGTGCTGCAGGTGACAGCCATCATCGGCATCATGCTGTAATTTCCTCTCTCCTGCATTTGAGAAGGTAACGCAATTCGTATTACAAGAAGGGGGCCGCAGGGCCCCTGATTCTGGCAAAGAGATGAAGGGTGTATTGGTCCCACCGGGCGTGCCAGACTTGTGGACGCACTTTTTTCACTTGTTATTCTCTCGTTAGTTTATTCGTTTATTAAGTGCGTGGGCGTGCCAGTCACCGATGTGACAATTTATTCGGGCTCCGAAGAGCCCATGGTGCGCTCGATCTGACTTCGTCAGACGATTGTGTGGTTCGTGTCGGGATCAAATCCTGTCGCGCCTTAAAAGTCACGACGTCATTTACATCCCCCATACGAGGGAACACTATTGATTAATTGCCGAAATTAGGGGCCCTACGGCCGAAAGGAATAATACTAATTGCGCGAAGGAAAAGGCAGGAATAGATCACACCAAGGGTTGAATTCGGGCCATAGGCTGTCGACCATGTCGGTCACTCGTGGACCTTTTCATGTTCGGACACGGGTCCGTGATAGAAACGCGCCAAGAAAACCGGGGCGAATCCGTTTAAGTGTTTGCCGAATGCACGGTAATTTCCATAACAGCCCGAAAGGGCCCTGGGGCGAGGGACGAATCCGGTCTAGTTGAAATGTCGGCACAAGATCAGGTCTGGACTCGGCCATATCGGGATAGATCCCGGGACCCGGGCCCGGCCTGAGAAGGCGGCATTGTTGTTCCTTTGATGTCAGGTCACAGGGAGAGACGGGGCTGCAATGTGGACCCTAGCATTTTTTTTCTGGGATTTTCTTAGATATATGTTCCTCTTTTTTTTGGCTGCTTATTTCTTCTTTTATGCATTTGTTCCGCTTGATTCCTCCCCCCCCTTTTTTATTATTACTATGATTGTTATTTTCTTACCCCCTCCTTTTTACTGCCATTATCGCCGTTACACACTTGGAGTTCTAATTAGCGTAATTTTTATTAATTCATTTGTTATTGCCGTTGTTATTACCCCGCTATGCATTGACGTATATAGGGTGTCGGCGAAGGGAGATGGGGTGTACCGCCGGGGAGTGAAGTGTGCCGCGGGGTATTAGAAGGGGTGTGCCACTGGGGAATGGAGTGTGCCGCTGGGGGATGGATGAGTGTGCCGCTGAGTGTTGAGAAGGGTGTACCAGTGAGGGGCAACAGGTGTGTGCTGGTGAGGGCAACAAGAGTGTACCGCTGGAGGCTAAAAAGTGGTGGGAGTGTGCCGGTGAGGGGCCGGATGAGTGTGCCGCTGAGTGTTGAGAGGGGTGTGCCGCTGGAAGCCAGAAGGGGTGTGCCGCCGGGGGTTTGGAGAGGTGTGTCGTTGAGGGCCAAACGGAGTGTGCCGTTGGGGGGGGCTAGGATGGATGTACCGGTGAAGGTTGGAACAAGGGTGGAAGTGAAGGCCCACTTTTCTGTTATTTGTTTTAAGGCTTTTCTTTTCTTCTTATCTTAATTTTTATGTAGTTTTATATAAGCTTCTCCTTTTCCTTACTTTATTTCGTTCGGCCTCTTCTCGCAGATCGGACGTTCGGGCTGCCAGCTTGTTAATTGGTCCGGTTCTCGTCATGGTGCCAGCAGTGGCTTAATTAATTGGAAGGTTCCATCATTAATCGTTCCATGCGTTTGTTGCTTCCTTTTACCTTTTTAACATTTTTTTTTGTTATTTTCTGACGAAAATTCGGTAGCACCTCCCCTCTACCCGAGCGTAAGGGAGGTACAGAGAACGCGCCCACATGGAGTGGCGGAACCCGACAACTGGAGGTGCGCGCCCGGAGGCAGCAACACCTTTATAAAACCCCGGAAAACCCGGAGAAAATCGTGAACGGAAGACCTCTAATACTAGACAAAATGGGCTGGGGGTTGGCGGCTAAGGGTGTACCGCTGAGGCACCAGGGGAAGGTGTACCGTTGGGGGGGAAAGTGTGCCGCTGAGAGCCTAAAAGGTGTGCCGCTGAGGGCCAAAAAGGTGTACCGACCAAGGGCCAACAGGGAGGGCCGCTGAGGGCCAAAAGGTGTACCGGCCAAGGGCCAACAGGGAGTGCCGCTGAGGGCCAAAAGGTGTGTACCGGTAGAGGAAAGCCAAGGATAGGTTGCTGGCTGCTAGGCGTTCTAGAAGAGAAGGAGGGTCTTCCTCCCCTCAGGCAGGTTAATACAACTGCTGGCCATAGGGGAGGGCAAAGAACCTGAAAGGCCAAAGATCATACGAGAGCGATCATACTGATATGGAAACCCCAGAAGCATCGGAGAAATAGAGAGATGGAGGAAGAAAAGGACAACACATCATACACCGTGAAAATGGGCATAAACCAACAAAATAACAAGGAAACCCAAAGAGGGTGATTTTCATTCATGGGGAGCAAGGGGTCATGGCCAGCCATACACATTGCCGAGCACGCCCTAGCCGAGGCTACGGGCAAGGAGGAAAACCAAAATACAAGATGAAGGGAGGAAGAAAACAAGGAAAACCCCGGAAGGGAAAGTGTTGGGGATTGAAGCAGGGACGAGCGTCCACTGCTCGTTCCCCCGCACCTTCCCTGGTTACAATCAGCCCTCCTTCTCTCTTACTCTCTCTTCTGCCCGATGGCCGTCGGAGGAGACTCACGCCGGAGCCCTTCTTCCTTTCTTCTCTCTTCTCTTCCTCTCTTGCGTATGTCTCTCCCTCTGTCTGTGTCTCTTGCCCCTCGCACTTTTTTTCCCTCTTCGTCGAACTGGGAGTCATTTATACTCCCGATAGCGGGAGCCTTCGAGCACAGCCGTCGGAGGCGGGAAGTGGCTCGTGATGATGGGGTTTGACTCCCCCGTCCTGGATGCCAGTGGGATAGCCCGCGTGGCCCAATCCCTGGTTGACACCTCATAGAGCTCACTGCGTGCCAAGGATGCGTAGGGCATGGGCACCACGTCGTTCAGCCATTGAAAAGACTTAACGCTGTGCCACTGGCGGGCTGCACAAGTGTGCCGTAGGAGGGCCAAAAAGGCATGCCGCTGGGGCACAAAACGGGCGTGCCGTCGAAGGCCCAGCAGAGTGTGCCGCTGAGGGCCCAAAGGGGCGTGCCGCTGGAGGCCATGGGGCGTGTACCGCTGGACCCCCCCTGGGTGTGCCGCTGGGGCACCCAGGGGGTGTGCCGCTGAAGCCCAGGATGGGCGTTGGAGAGGGGGATTCCTGCAGCCCACTCAAAGAGCAGACCCAACTAGGCCCAACAAGGCCCAACGAGACAAGCTCGCCCAAGTGACAGCCTACAGGGCCCACTCGGAAAAGCCCAATAAAATAATGCTCGAGGAAATAACTCTCCTAGGCGGCCCCAAGGCTCGGAGAGCCCGAGCCTCGGTCAGGTCACAGGAAGACCCGCGCACGAGCTACCCCTCCGCCCGAAGGGGGGAAGCCCCAGCCGGTCTACCCGACCCATTTCATCACCGAGCTAGGCCTATTGCCCGATAGGGCCGGCCCCTTTAAGCTCGGGACGACCGATGAAATCATTGCATCCGTTAGAGTCCACAGCGGGCCAAACACTAAGAAGTCCAGGAGCTCCGGTTTCCCCGCGAGGATAACGCCCCTATGATGAGGCCATCAAAGCCCATGATGAGGCCACCCCCGAACTCCTGAGCAAGGATCACTTCACCCCATCGGTGGAGAGGGATCTCGCGCCCTCATCTCCCCCTCCCTATCGCTGCTCCCACCATTGCTCTACTGACTTGAGCGTCGGAGGATTTTTCCCCAGGGAATCCCCCTGGGCCCTCTGACCCGTTTCCCTGTCTTGCAGTTCATTATCTTGGTGATTACCAGCCAGCTCAGGAACCAGCGCGAGATTTCACCTCTTCATCTGGCGCCGTCTGTGGGAAACGCACGAAGAGCCAACATGGTGAGGAGGAGCTCAGGGAGGAGGTCCGCCGGCGAGAGGGGTAAGGCCGTGGTAGCGGCAGGGGATGGCCCTTCCAGGGCCTCACAGAACCCTCCCTCCAACGCCAGCATCCCCGCCGACGGACCACCACCACCCCCCCCCCCCCCCGCGGTGGCGGGGCTACCCCCCTACGGTGGCGCCGAAGCCTTCCAGGCCCTCAACGCCAAACTGGATGTCCTCGTGGATCTCATGAAGACCCAGGCGGCCAGGGATGCAAGGTCCCGCGCCCCGTCAGGGAGCCCCCCCCACAGGAGTACATCCCAGCACACAGCTGGGGGCCGCTTCACCCTCTACGGCCAGCAGCTCATCCGTAACAGGGTCGGAGGACCCTCGCAAGCTCCCCCTCCGGAGCAAGAGGCCTCCTCCACACCAAGGAAAGGAAGGCAGGGGGCGCAACGGCCCGATCCGGAAGCCAACGCCCCCGGAGACCGCCAAGCACCCCCCTAGCCTCGCGGCACGACAGCAACCGGAGCTATCCCTCCGACTGCGAGACTTCGAAAGGCGCTTCGCTGAGCAGGAGCACGCCCTTCGTGCCCTGCAGAAGCCCTCTTCCCCGGAAGACGAGGAGAAATCCCCGTTCTCCGAGTATATCTTGAAGGTGGAGGTATCTCCCAGAGCCCCCATACCAACCTTCAAGCTTTACGACGGCCAAGGCGACCCGGCCGATCATTACGATAGCTTCGACGCCCTGATGACTCTACACGGAGCGTCGGACTCCATCAAGTGCCGAGCCTTCGTGACCACTCTGGTCCAGGGCGCTCAAGCGTGGTTCCGGGCCCTCACCCCCGGATCCATCCGAGACTTCAAGCAGTTCGGGCGAGTCTTCAAGGAGAGCTTCACCGGAAGTGCCCCCCCAAGGTCGGTGGCGGGGCTCTTGGCCCTCAAACAGGCGCAAGGGGAAAGGCTCCGGGCTTACGTCCACCGGTTTAAATCGGAAGCCCTCCAAATCCCCCGCCTGGATGTGGCCTCGGCCACAACCGCCCTGACTGGGGGTACCCGGGATGAGAATCTCCACCGCGAACTCGTCCTCCACCCTCCATCGACCCTTGCCGAGCTAGTGACTCTGGCTCTGCGCCACGCCGAGTGCGAGGAAGTGCTTAGCGCCTGTCGAGACGCAACCGGCTCGGGTCGGGAGGGGGACAAGAAGCGGGGCCCCGAGCCAAATCCTAGCTCGGGAAAGAAGCGGGATCAAGATGGAGAGCGCAAGCGGAAGTACGAGCGGTACACCCCATTAACCGCCCCGGTCTATGAAATCTATGAAGACGTCAAAGACTCGGGACTTCTCCGTTGGCCCGAGTCGATGAGGTCGAAGAACCGCAAGCGAGACAGACATTGTCTATTCCACGGCGATCACGGGCATCACACCGGTGATTGCCACCAGCTCCAAGACGAGATCGAGCGCCTCGTCCGCCTGGGGCATCTGGCTCGATTCACTACCGAGCGCAGAGAAGATCAAGGCGCCGCAGAGGAGATTGACAACGCCCCCCGAGGGGTCCACATCAACGTCATCCCTAGAGGAATAGCATCAGGAGGCGACAGCAGCCGTGGAAGGAAGCGTCATGCTGAGCGGGCGAGCCGAGCCCCAGAGCCACCCAAGGCCCCGCCCCAGGTCATAGTCTTCTCCGATCAAGACCTGGAAGGGCTGAGCACCCCGCACGATGACACCCTCGTAATCTCGGCCACTATAAACCATTATAACGTAGATCGGATTCTTGTGGACAATGGAAGTGCCCCTGATGTGTTGTCTTATGACTGTTTCCTCAAAATGGGAGAGAGTCCATCCAAACTCCGCCCGATCTGGACGCCCCTCTGTGGGTTCAATGGCCTGGCCACTCTCCCCGAGGGAGCCCTAAGCCTGCCGGTTACCCTCGGCACCCCACCCAAAACCGTTACGGTCATGGTAGACTTCGTGGTGATCAAAGGGATGATAGCGTACAACGCCATTTTCGGCCGGGGAATCCTCAGCCGGATCAAGGTAGTACCATCTACCTATCACCAGAAAATGAAGTTCCCCACCAAGAACGGGGTAGGGGAAATCCGAGGTAACCAGGCCACGGCCCGAAGTTGCTACAACATCTCGGTGGAGGCCACGCGGCCGGACGGGAATAATAAGGGCCCCCGGGAAGTCGAGGAAAAGTCCGCAGCTGCTAAGCCAGGAGGCGAGTTGCTGACGATCTTCCTAAACGATGACCCGACCCTAGGAGTAAGGATTGGAGCCGACCTACCACTCGAGGAACAGCAGCAATATAAGAAGTTTCTTTCTGAGTACATCCGAGTATTCGCTTGGTCCGACGATCAGCTCCCTGTAATACCTGAGGAGACCGTGCTACACCAACTCAACCTCAACCCCACCGTGAAGCCCGTGCAGCAGCGCCAAAGGAAGCACGCACCAGAGAAACAGACGATCATCAAGGCGCAGGTCACCAAGGGGCAAGAGACTGGTCTTTTTAGACCGGTCCTGTACCCGACGTGGCTAGCCAATGTCGTCCTGGTACCAAAGGCTTCCGGCGAGTGGCGGATCTGCGTGGACTTCACCGACTTGAATAAGGCGACCCCTAAAGACTGCTATCCCTTGCCTAGCATCGACCAACTGGTCGACTCGACATCGGGCAACGAGATGCTCAGCTTCCTGGACGCCTATTCGGGTTACCATCAGATCAGGATGAACCTTGGAGACATCGAGAAGACCGCCTTCATCACCGACTACGGCGTGTACTGCTATACCCGGATGCCTTTCGGGTTGAAGAACGTCGGAGCCACATACCAAAGACTGGTCAACCACATGTTTGAGGAATAGCTAGGTCGGAACATCGAGGCCTACATTGACGACATGCTCGTCAAGACCCCCAAGGCCCAGGACCACCTCACCGACCTCGCCAAAGCCTTCGGCGTCCTCCTGAAGTACAATATGAAGCTCAATCCTGCCAAGTGCGCCTTCGGAGTAAGATCCGGGAAGTTCCTGGGTTTCCTGGCCACTCAGCGTGGGATCGAAGCTAACCCTGACAAGGTCCAGGCCATCCTGGACATGCGCCCGCCCGCCTGCATCAAGGATGTCCATCGTCTGACAGGGCGTATCGCCGCTCTCAGCCGTTTCCTATCCCGTGCGGCCGAACGATGCTTGCCCTTTTTTAAACTGTTGAAGGGGCCCAAGTGGGCATCTGCTACGTTCGCATGGGATGAGGAATGCCAGAAAGCGTTCGCTGAGCTTAAGGAGTTCCTGGCTTCGCCCCCGGTGCTCTCCAAGCCCGTGCCGGGCGAAGCTTTGCTACTCTATCTCTCGGTGACGTCATCAACGGTCAGCTCGGTCCTGGTCAGAAATGACTCGGGAATCGAAAGACCAGTCTACTATACCAGCAAAGTGCTTAGCGAGGCCGAGAGGAGGTACCCCGCAACCGAGAAGCTCGTGCTAGCGCTGGTTACCTCCGCGAAACGCCTCCGACCCTACTTCCAGGGGCACCCCGTCACCGTGCTAACCGGCGAACCGTTGAAGAAGATCTTGGCCCACCCCGAGGCCTCGGGGCGACTCGTCAAATGGGCCCTTATGCTTGGGGCCTACGACATCTCGTATCGCCCGTACGCAGCTATAAAAAGTCAAGCGCTCGCCGATTTCATCACCGAGAGCACTATCCCGGCCGAAGGGAGGTTACTGACCACGCCCGGGCCAACCTGGGAACTCTACGTCGACGGTTCCTCCAACTCGGTCGGTAGCGGTGCTGGAATCCTCCTAAGATCCCCCGAAGGAGTGGAGCTGCAGTACGCCTTGAAATTCAACTTCCAGGCGTCCAACAAAGCTTCCGAGTACGAGGCCCTTATATCGAGAGCACGTATGGCCCGGCGGCTAGGGGCTGAGCGAGTCAGGATCCACACCGACTCTCAGTTGGTCGCGAGCCAGGTCAACGGCGAGTGCGAAGCTCGAGAGGCACCCATTATCAAATACCTCCAGCTGGTCAGGAGCTTGGCCCAACGATTCGAGGGATTCGAGGTAGTCCGAATAGCCCGGGAAGAAAACTCCCGAGCGGACGCCCTCTCTCGATTGGCCTCCTCCCTAGACCCAGAAGGTACCCGATCGGTCCTCCTCGAAGAGCTAGAGCGCCCGAGCATCGACTCGGAGCTCCTCGCTGTTGACTCGACCGTCCCGAGCGACTGGCGCACCCCCTACCTGTCTTGGCTTCGAGACTCCAAAGAGCCCTCCGACCCTCGAGAAGCACGCCGAATGAAGTACCAAGCCCGGTGCTTCGTCGTCCTGGACGACACACTCTACCGAAGGTCCTTCGCCGGCCCTCTCCTGAAGTGCCTCGGCCCCGACGACGCCAGCCGAGCCATTCGAGAGGTTCATGAAGGCCTGTGCAGAGCGCACTCAGGGGAAAGGTCACTAGCCAGAATCCTGTTACGACAGGGGTACTGGTGGCCCACCCTGCAGTGCGACTGCTCGGCCTATGCTCAACAGTGCGACCGATGCCAGCGGTTCGACCACTTGGTCCATTGGCCGGCCACAGAACTCGTCACCCTCGCCGAGCCTTATCCCTTCGCTCGGTGGGGGATCGACATTCTCGGACCATTCCCCACGGCTCAGTCCCAGAAAAAGTTCATCATAGTCACCATCGACTACTTCACTAAATGGATCGAGGCCGAAGCCACTGCAAGGATCACCGAGACAGTAGTCTGGAGTTTCGTCTGAAAATTGATCATTTGTCGCTTCGGCATCCCCTGAGTGATAGTGAGCGATAACGGTCGGCAATTCGATTCTTGATATTTCCGAGACAGATGCGCCGACCTAGACATCCGCAACCACTTCACTTCGGTCGCCCACCCTCAGGCCAACGGGCTGGTCGAAAATGCCAACAAGACTATCTTGAAAGGCATAAAGACCAGACTCGGCAAGGCCAAGGGAAGTTGGCTCGAGGAATTGCCTAGCGTACTATGGTCACACCGAACGACTCCCAGGACGGCAACCGGTGAAAGCCCCTTTCAGTTGGTGTACGGCACCGAGGCCGTCATTCCATTGGAGATCGCCAACCCGTCTCTCCGAGTCATCCGCTACTCGACCGAGGAAAACAACCAAAAGTTACTCGAGAACCTCGACTTAGCAGATGAACTCCGGGACATTGCCAGCATCCGAGCGACGGAATACCAGCGACGCCTCACTCGATACTACAACGCCAGAGTCCGAAGCAGACACTTCCGACCGGGAGACTTCATCCTCAGGAAAGCTGAAGCCTCTCGACCACTAGAGGCGGCGGGCAAGCTGTCCCCTAACTGGGAAGGCCCCTACCGAGTGGTCGAGACGCTCGGGAAAGGTGTGTACAGGTTAGCAACAATGGAAGGGGAACCCATTCCTCGGACATGGAACGCAGCCGCATTACGCAAATTCTATTTTTGAAATTGTACAGCAAGATGGACGGAATAAATCCCTTTTCTTTTCATTCCAAACTATTGATACATCAGAAAGGCAAAGGCCAGTACATTGCATGACAAAAAGTAAGAAAATCTGTTTAACACCGCTACAAGGGGTCATCGCTCGGTTGACTCGATCTCGATCTCCTCGCGTCCAGCCACTGACCCTGCCTCGCGTAGAAACTGGCTCGGACAAGAGGGGGCCGATCCAGTTGGCTCAGATGACCCCTGACAAAGGTGACAGAGGGACTGCAGAGAAGGTAGCCACCTTCTAAAGTTGGAGAAGGCTACCTCCCAAGTTGATAGAGGCCAGGGAGAAGGAGCGCCGTGAAGACCTCCTCTTTCCCAACCTACCAACTCTCTGAAAGGGAGCAGAGAGCAAGCAGCCTCCGAAGAGTGAAAGAAATGAAGAGCAGAAGAGAGAAAAAGAGGCTGCAGACGGAGGAAGGCTTCAGTGAGGAGGGAACTTGATGCGCCTCCCCCCCCCATGCAGAGGGGGAGTGGCGGCAGGCTTCCCTAATACCCCCATCCGTACTCCGCCTCGGCGCCTGCCCGGAAGTCACGTCGGAACTGAGAAAGGGCAAGAGCCGTGCCCTCACACGTCGAAGCCCTCTCCAGATCCGCGCGGCGACCGTCGGACCCGTCTCAAACCCGCGCGGCGATCGTGGGACCCATCCAACAAGCTGGGACGGCAAGGACCCTCTGCTCCCGGTCGACGGCGACGTCGCCCTCCGAAGGATCCTCCATGCTCCGAATGCAACGGCACGATGCAGAGTGAAGAGGAAGGAGTGAGGAAAGACTGTTAGAGAAAATCCCAAGCGGTAAAGAGGAAAGGGCGCCTTTCGGTCCTTCTTATAGGCCAAAGGAGGCTACACGCCTTAAATGACTCCCCCCTCGAAAACCCGCCAAAGGATTTCTCCCCTGAACAGTCACCTCCAACTCCTCGTTTCCCGCCCTAACGGGATTCACGAAGCGGCCTGGCATTCAAAGCATGAGGGAACGGAAGGACGCCCCGTCAGAAGCCTACCAAATCAGCATGCGAAAATCACGTAGGACATATCGGCACTTTCCAACTACTTCAGATACGTCGACCAAATCACGGCAAGGATGGCGATCAAACAAGTAAGTCATTTATTATCTCATACAGAGGAAACTCCCTAAAGGAGGAAAGAGAAACAAACGAGAGAAAGGGGCAAAATAAGGTAAAATACATCAGGCCTCGGGCCCACTTTGACGCTTGAAAACAACGAAAGTAGGCGTGTTGCCCCCAGCACCTTCGGTGACGGCCGACCCGGGCACTGACCTCGCCTGTGCGAGAGCTGTCTCGGTCGCGAGCCCTCCCGAGGCATCCGGAGTTGGTGACCCCGCCGAGGGAGACCCCCCTGGATCCTCCCCGCTCGACGCAGAGGAACTCAAAACCGACTCATCCGAGCCATAAGTCTGGCCCAAAGGGAACTCGATCCCGGAGTCTCGATCGAAGGCGTAGTCCACCGCCCGGCGATAACCTTGCTTAAACCCCTTTCGGGCGCCACGGCGAAGCGCTACCTCGTAATATGGTAGGGCGGCTCTCTCCAGGTCGGCTGAGTAAGCGTCCGAGCTTCTATATCGCTCGACCGCCTCCGCCTCAATCTGCTCCGTCCTTCCAACGAGCTCGACTCGAGCCCGCTCCGCCTCGGCCGCACGCTCCTCTGCTCCCGCTAGGCGTTCCTCTGCCGCAACCATTGTTGGATACGGACTGAATAGATCTAGAGGGGGGGTGAATAGATCTTTCCCCCTTTTTGATAATTTACTGACTATCGACCAGATGAGCTACTGGTAATTAATGAATCATAGAACTAATGCGGATAGTAAAGATGCAAGCATACGTATAGGAAATCAAACACACACAAGCACACCACAAGAAAGGATTTTTAAGGTGGTTCAGTCTCTTCCTGAGACTTACATCCACCCCTTGCTTAACTCAAGCAAGGCTTCACTATGAGAATCTCTGATCTCAACCAAAACACAGCTGACACACAGCTTGTACCTGCTGACACACAGCTTGATTCTGCTGCCTCACAGCTTGACAATAATTGTAATCAGAAATGAAAAGATGATAAGAACAGGTGATGAAAGACAGG
Organism: Amorphophallus konjac; assembly: GCA_022559845.1. NCBI lineage: Eukaryota > Viridiplantae > Streptophyta > Magnoliopsida > Alismatales > Araceae > Amorphophallus > Amorphophallus konjac. Next base: position 29,222,204 of record CM040125.1, read on the forward strand.
ACTGAATATTGGCGTGTGTAGAAGAATAGGTGTTCAGCCTGGGACTTGATCACGCTTATGAAGAAGCCTAGACTCCCTGTTGATCTTCCAGTCAGTTGCCTTCGATTGTTCTGCTGCTGGAGATCACACAGTCTTGAGCTAAGTCTTCCTTCTGCAGCAACGAGATTGCCTTTAACCTTTCTGCAGATTTTTGATTGGTGGAGAGCTCCTTCTTCCTCTTCTGTGTGTATCTTCCTTGGCTTCTATTCCGTGCTCTCTCACCGCTTCCTTCTTCGTGATTAGTTGCCTTATATTCTTCATATAGCTCTTTTTATTTTCAAGAATAAAGTTCTTCCCGCTCAATTTTCAGATCGAGCGCCAATCTGCTAGAAAACAGGGATCGGTTTAAATCCAATCGTTAGAACGAGTTTGACCACTTCTAAGCAAGATTGTTTCCTTGATTCCCGTGCGGAAGCTTATCTCCTGAGCAGCCCAACAACCTGCAACAACCATCTGCAGGTTTTAAGGAACCAAAACAGAATTCGGTTAGAGTTCGGTTTTGGACGATATATAAACCCGTGGTCGACCATGACCCTGTCGCTGGTCGACAATGGGCAGTCCCCAGACGGCCGGTTCTTCTGGCTGAAACTCACGTCGCCCGTTGGTCGACCACAGCCTGGTCGCTGGTTGACAGGGGGCAGTTTCCAGATGGCCAGCAGTTCTGTCTGTTGCTTCTGTCTTTTCTGTGGTCGACCAGAGGCGGGGCTTTGGTCGACAGCCAAGATGCTTCCAGAAGACAGATGATCTGATGCTTTTCTGGTTGAGTTCGTTGGTCGACCATAACCACTTCCCTGGTCGACAAGCGACCTTTGACACTTCTTCTGATTTGTTGATTCCACTTGGATTTCAGTGGACCTGAAATTACTTAACTTATCAGAGGTAAATTGAATGAGTCCAATACTTTGAAGGAACAATCAAACCACTTATATTTGTTATGAAACAAGATAGAACTTGATTAATCAAACATATCCTATTGTCATCATCAAAACCAAGGGATGCACAACATTCTCCCCCTTTTTGATGATGACAACCATGAGTCATTGTGACAAACAACAGATTATAAAATTCATTTGATATTGCATGCAAGGCTATCATAGCACATATTTCATTCAGTCAATTCGTTTGATGTGTCTTTCAAAAATAATAGCACTAATTACATGAGAGACTCAAAAAAGGATAAAGACACTGAGGACACGTAGACAAAGTAAATTTGACAATCTAGACTCACATCTAGACACACAACTAGACACACAATGACACATAAAGTCCTATCTCCCCCTTTGTCAACAGCAAAAAGAAGATCATTTGAACAATCCCTCTGAGGAGGATGAGGAGGTCTCTGGCTTCACGTTCTCTGCCATGCGATCCAGCTTGTCAACAATGTGGGCATAGGAGAGCCTGAGCTTCTGGATCTCTGAGATAGTATCCTTGTGATACTTCTCATTCTGCTGGGTTGTGATCTCGATACGGATTCCCATCTGATCGGACACTTCACCGAGGGTCCTTACTAGTCTGTTGAACCGAGAACTAGCCTGGTCAGAGTGTTCCTTCTGCTTGATGAACCTGGCCTCCATCTGTTGTTCCAGCCGTTGGACTTTCTGCTCCAAGCGTCCAGTGGCAGCATTGACATTCTCTTGAAATGATTGGAGTTGGGTGGTGAGAGAAGATAACTGAGATGCCATCTGGAGGAGCACGCCATGAGATTCAGGGTGGGAGATAAATGCTGGTGGTGGAGCAGAAGTAGAGGGAGTGGAGGTAGGTGGTACTGGTGTGGGTTGAGCAGAATGTGATGGAGCTTGGGTAGTTTGAGCAGATGGGGATTGAGCTGGAGGGGCAGCAGTGCCTGGCTGCCAGAGCACTAGTGAAAGGGACGATGGTGGATGGGCAGCAGTGGTGGTAGTAGGTGTAGCTTGAGGCACCATTGGTGACGGTGTGACAGCAGGGCTAACCTGTATAGGTGAATGAGGTGGAGAAGAGGGTGGCACTGGATCCTTTGCTTTGCCCTTGGAAGGGAGAGTGCGCTGAACATGGTCTCCGACCTTCTTAAATCCCAAGAATGTGGTCACGAAGTGAAAATTGTAGACGTGCCATTTGGGAATGACAATGCTTGGGCTGTGAGGAGAAGGTATGTTGGCTGCTTTCAGAATGGAAGTGATTCAGGGGATAATGTAGGATGCTTCTGAGGGAATTCAAAAGGAGTGTGGTTAGGCGAATAGGCTGGCGAGTGATGAGGCCATGGAGTATAAACAGATGGAGGCAACTCACTTGATCTCTGGCGCCTCCTCGAGGTTGTATGATTGTGGTGATGATGTGGTGAAGCAAACGATGAAGAGGAGGGAAGGTATTAGCATTGAGGTACTTGGGAAGGACCTCAGGGGCTGGCTTGCCAGTGACCACTGCATGTGCTTCTCGGAGGTCGAAGTCCTCATGGTTGAAAACAGCTCCAAGTCTGGGAGTCTTCAGCGTCATGTGGAGAAGCTTGACGTCGAGTCTGATGACTTTCCCTTGAACTACGGTGTAGAGCTGACTGTCCACGACTTGCAGGTTGTGGTAGAATTCTTGCACAAGCTGGGGCGAGTACGAATTGTGCACTGAAACGAACGTAGTCCACTCTTGAGCTTCAAAAATTGGCAGTAGATCTGGGAACATCTCCATCAGCTTGTCATCGGAGAAATCGACGATCCTTGGTTGCAGAACTGTCCGTGGCTTGAGAGCTCCAGAAACGGGATGCACTGCGGGTTCCTCTGAAGCTGCTGATTGTCTGCCTGGACCAGGTGCATCAGCCGTGGTCGACCTGTGAGGGGCCGATGGCGAACCCTGTGCGGCCCGCGACTTGGATCGCTTGGACGGCATCGAAGCTGCGGCAGGGGCCTGATCTCTTCTACGCTTAGAGGAACTTAGAGCACGCTTGGGAGACATTGTGAAGGGAAGCGAGATAGAGGCGAGAGAGAGGCGAGAAAAGAAATCTGGAGAAGATGAAGTTGGGAGAGGGCTAGGGCTGCGGATGGGAAAATTTCAGGGACCCAGCCGAGACAATTTATAGGGTAGGGCATTAAGGCTGGCCCTTAATTGTTAGGGCAGTGAACCATCGCGATGCAAAGAACGAGCGGTCACGATTAATCAGCATAACTCATATTTTGGGAAATTATTGAAGTGTACCCCCTTTCTTTAATAAGACAATTAAGTAACCTTTCCTCCCTTTCTCAAAGACCACCTTGTGACAAATTCGAGTGGGTCTTGTGGTTCAAAGAATTTGAAAGTATTGCCCCAATAAATTGACTCCCCATATCCACTTTCTTACTCACGGCTCCTTAAACTTATAATATTGTTCATGAGATAATTTTACTAGCTGAACAAGCTGAACAGTGTTTTATGCCTCTATTTGCATATAGTGCATTAGGTCAACCATTTTTGTTGCCTTTTCGTTTTGAAATATTTAAGAGCTGTGGTCAGGTTTATCACATGCTTTTTCACACGAGGAGACACGCTTTTTACACGCCAGAAACCCCGGCTACTTAGCATGCCTAACCATTCCATTTTTAACTGGGACACACTTTTTATCCGTGAGGATATACGTTTATCAGACGCCAATATCCCCAGTTACTCAGGATGCCCAATTAATAATTTTGAGAGTGGCAGAGGTAGATTGAGTCTTCATGACATACATGTCTCCCACTTAATTTTTCAGCCAATTTTGCTTTGTGATAGAGAACAGTAGTTTCTCAGAACTCAGTCCATTGCTCTACCAAGAAGGCAGAATTATGGCGTATTCCATATACATTCATGCTATAGCAGCGTTTATTTTCACTGTCCAACACAGACACAGGTAGAGAAACAGTCTCATTACTAAAAACATAAGTTCTCAATAGTCTTGAGTCAGAGTCATAGTTATGGTTTGAATTTATTGCAGTAGTACAGGTCAAATTCTCATTACTACACTTAACCTTTACTCTCATTGATGACTTTGGTGATTTTCTTGTAAGATATGGTTAGGTTGTTCAATGATTTATTAAGGAATGAGTTTACACTTTTTACTCCCCCTCAATTTGTGAGTCCTTGCTGAAGATAGAAAACAATAAGTTGGCCACAAAGAGATATAGAGACACAAGGAATAGGAAGTGTGAACAAGGATGAGTGAGTAAAGCAAAACTGAGCTCAGAGTCCAAAAAGTTCAGAAGATTTCCCACCAAAGCCAGCAGCTTGATTAGATCCAATTTCCCTTTTTCAGGTCCTTTGTCGACCATGGAGTGGCCTGTGGTCGACCTTTGTGCTGACACAGAACCTGCCTGTTGAGAAGACTGCGTTCTGACAAACCTGTTGTCGACCATTGGATCGCCTGTGGTCGACAGCTGCGAATTCCCAGAGCTAACTATTTCCTGTCCTGATGCCTTGGTCGACCAGCGCCTTGTCTGTGGTCGACCACAAGAGATGAGCCGTAGAGAACCAGTATTCTGTAGAACTTGCTGAAGTAGCACCCGACACAAGACTTTCCAAACTCAAAAACTTGACCAGTACTAGAGACCTAGTTGACATAACTTAGACAGAAATGACAGAATCTATGCAGTGAACACATGAATATGATTATTTCAAGAATTTTCAGGAGAAATTCTACAAATTCCTAACTCCCTTCTTAGAGTTGAAAATCTGTCATTGTTAAGGGGTTTTGTGAAAATGTCTGCCAGTTGTTTTTCAGTTTCTACAAAATGAAGCATGAAATTTCCTTTGGAGACCTCATCTCTTAGAAAGTGATGACGGATCTCAATGTGTTTTGTCCTAGAGTGTTGAATGGGGTTTTTAGACAAATTAATAGCACTAGTGTTGTCACAGAAAATAGGTGCACATCTAAGATCTACATTGTAGTCTTGGAGTTGATGTTTTATCCACAAAACCTGTGTACCACAGCTCCCTACTGCGACATACTCAGCCTCAGCAGTGGAGAGTGCCACAGAATGGTGTTTTTTAGAAGCCCATGATATTAAACATCCACCTAATATTTGACAATAACCACTAGTACTCTTCCTATCAATTTTGCAACCAGCATAATCAGCATCTGAATATGAAATTAAATCTAGTTTGCAATAAGTAGGATACCATAAACCCAATTCTTGGGTACCGGCAAGGTAACGAAGGATACGCTTGACAGCCCCTAAATGTGAATCTCTAGGGCTAGATTGATATCTAGCACACATGCATACACTGAACTGAATGTCTGGCCTAGAGGCAGTTAAATATAGTAGGGATCCGATCATACCTCTGTATTTCTTGGCATCTACCATGTTACCTTTTACATCAGCCTCCAATGTTGCATTTGTCCCCATGGGTGACTCTATTGGTTTGCAGCTCTCCATGCCAAACTTTTTCAGCATCTCCTTTATGTACTTGGATTGATTTATGAAGTAGCCTTCTCTACATTGTAGAATCTTTCCCAATGATCTTGCCTTTGTTATTTCCTCCAAATGTCACATGTCCTCCATCTTTTGAGTTTAGCTCGGAGAATTTTGCCTTGTCCCCTGTCATATGTCTTGAGCAGCCACTATCTAAGTACCACTTGTTGTGTATAGCTGCCAAACACACCTGCATCACAAGTTACACAGAAACTTTTGGACCCCAATGGTACCCGGGTCCAAGATAGCTTGTGAAATTATGAAATTACTGCAGTAATCCTTTGGGAACCCAGATTCTGTTAGAGCAGTGTAAATTTTTATTTCTGAACTTGTTCAGGTTGGGTTGCTTTTGTTCTAAAGCTTCTTTAATCTGAGTCCACCTTTGTGTATTCAAGTTTTCATTTTGTTTTACCCGAGAAAACCTGTGATTTCTGTTTGCTTGTCTGGCCATGGTCGACTTTTGGTATGTCTGTGGTCGACCATCGCGTCTCCAGAACTCAGCGTCTGTTCTGGCAGCACCTCTGGTCGACATCTGGTGTACCTGTGGTCGACCACTGCTTCTCCAGTAACCAGCGCCTGTTCTGGCAGATCCTCTGGTCGACAGATGAAGGGTCTGTTGTCGACCAGCCTGTCTCCAGACATCTTGTTTTCCAGATTTATGTCTTTTAACTTGGTTTAGTCCTTGGTTTGTTTGGTGATTTCTGTGAATTTGGGTTTCTTGTTTATTATTTTGAATCTTATATTGATTGACTGTTTTCTCTTTAAAATTTCTCTCTTCCTTGGTGACATTGTTCCTTTTGGAGGAGCATTCAGCTACATCCTCTTGTTTATCTTGGTATAGATTAATCAGGGGCCTTTTTCCTTTTGAGTCAGCAATCCCAGTTACGGTTTTTATTTGGAATTCCTTTTTAGCCGTAGGATTGTATCCTAACCCTTCTTTTTGAAAGTTTACTTTTATTCCCAAGACAGCATTTAAGTTTTCTTGACCTTGAGTCATTTTTTCCAAGGTCTCCTGTTTGTTTTTCAGGTCACTCTTAATTCTTTCTATTTCTCTTAGGAGTTGGTTGTTTTCTTCCTTGAGTGAATTGTTTCTTTCTTGACTTAACTTAGTTTCCTGTTCATATTCTTGAGTCTTTAGTTTTAACTCATCAATGTCATTTTTTAGCATTTCATTCTCTTCGGACATTCTCTTGTGGTTTTCTTCATCTAAGTCCATTTGATTCAGCTTGTTTTTCAGTGACTTGATTTCCATTTCTAGTTCAATTTTGTTTTCCATTGAATTGCTGTCTTTATTCAGTTGACTGATCTTCTTCTTCAAATGTTTATTTTCCTTTCTTATTCTTTCATAAGTATCAAGCAATTCTGAATATACTTCTTCCCAATCCGAACTAGAGAAGTCTTGAAATGGGGAACTTACCTCAAGATCACTGTTGTCTCCCTTGGCCATCAGACAGAGCTTTCCTTCTTCTTCCTCGGAAGTTGTTTCCTCTTCACTGCTCTCTTCCTCCTCACTCCAAGTGCTAATCATCGCCTTGGGTTTCTTGCCTTTCCACTTGAAGCTTGATTTCTTAGGAGCTTCTGGACATTCAGCCTTCATATGTCCAGGCTGCCTGCAATTGTAGCAAATGAGTTTGTTAGAAGGAGCCTTATGTTTATCAGATTTAAACTGGGATGACTTCCTTACCATGCCCTTTGAATTTCTGAATCCTTTACCTTCCTTCCGCAGGAATTTTTTAAATTTTCTTGTAAGCATGGCTAGCTCACCAGATTCTTCACCTGAGCTAGATGAGTCATCATTGTCAGACACCTCAGAGGTGCTTGTCTTAGTCTTTAGGGCAAGTTGCTTCTTTTTCTTGCCCTCATCTTCCTTTCTCTTCAGATTGACCTCATAGGCCATCAGGGATCCTACTAACTCATCCACTGTCATTGTTGTGAGATCCTTTGAGTCCTCAATGACTGTGGCCTTGGTATGCCACATCGATGTGAGAGACCTTAAAATCTTCCTCACTAATTCCTGCTCTTTGTATGTCTTCCCTAAGCTCTTCAAGCCATTAGTCAATTGTACTAATCTAGCATACATCTCAGAAATACTTTCATCATTTTTCATCCTAAACATCTCATATTCTGAGACTAGCATATTTGCTTTTGTCTCTCTTACCTCGGAAGTACCTTCGTAGATTACCTTTAGACGATCCCACATTTCTTTGGCTGTTGCGCATTGGGAAACTCTTGAGAATTCTGTGGGGTGTAGTGAGCACTGCATCACGTTCATGGCTCCCCAGTTGACAGTTGATTTCCTGACCTGTTCTCTGGTCCAGGTTTCTTCATCTTCCGGTAGCTCAAAAGGTCCGCGGCTCACTACCCTCCACATCTCGTGGTCTTGCGCACGTAAGAACACCTGCATACGATTTTTCCAATAAGAATAATTAGTTCCATCAAAATATGGAGGTCTAGTTACAGAGTGCCCCTCAGCTATGAGGCTTTTAGAGTTCAGTCCGCCCGGTCTCTCCTGGTTGTTAGACCACATTTTTGGAGAACCTGCTCTGATACCACGTGTTGGATACGGACTGAATAGATCTAGAGGGGGGGTGAATAGATCTTTCCCCCTTTTTGATAATTTACTGACTATCGACCAGATGAGCTACTGGTAATTAATGAATCATAGAACTAATGCGGATAGTAAAGATGCAAGCATACGTATAGGAAATCAAACACACACAAGCACACCACAAGAAAGGATTTTTAAGGTGGTTCAGTCTCTTCCTGAGACTTACATCCACCCCTTGCTTAACTCAAGCAAGGCTTCACTATGAGAATCTCTGATCTCAACCAAAACACAGCTGATACACAGCTTGTACCTGCTGACACACAGCTTGATTCTGCTGCCTCACAGCTTGACAATAATTGTAATCAGAAATGAAAAGATGATAAGAACTGGTGATGAAAGACAGGACTGAATATTGGCGTGTGTAGAAGAATAGGTGTTCAGCCTGGGACTTGATCACGCTTATGAAGAAGCCTAGACTCCCTGTTGATCTTCCAGTCAGTTGCCTTCGATTGTTCTGCTGCTGGAGATCACACAGTCTTGAGCTAAGTCTTCCTTCTGCAGCAACGAGATTGCCTTTAACCTTTCTGCAGATTTTTGATTGGTGGAGAGCTCCTTCTTCCTCTTCTGTGTGTATCTTCCTTGGCTTCTATTCCGTGCTCTCTCACCGCTTCCTTCTTCGTGATTAGTTGCCTTATATTCTTCATATAGCTCTTTTTATTTTCAAGAATAAAGTTCTTCCCGCTCAATTTTCAGATCGAGCGCCAATCTGCTAGAAAACAGGGATCGGTTTAAATCCAATCGTTAGAACGAGTTTGACCACTTCTAAGCAAGATTGTTTCCTTGATTCCCGTGCGGAAGCTTATCTCCTGAGCAGCCCAACAACCTGCAACAACCATCTGCAGGTTTTAAGGAACCAAAACAGAATTCGGTTAGAGTTCGGTTTTGGACGATATATAAACCCGTGGTCGACCATGACCCTGTCGCTGGTCGACAATGGGCAGTCCCCAGACGGCCGGTTCTTCTGGCTGAAACTCACGTCGCCCGTTGGTCGACCACAGCCTGGTCGCTGGTCGACAGGGGGCAGTTTCCAGATGGCCAGCAGTTCTGTCTGTTGCTTCTGTCTTTTCTGTGGTCGACCAGAGGCGGGGCTTTGGTCGACAGCCAAGATGCTTCCAGAAGACAGATGATCTGATGCTTTTCTGGTTGAGTTCGTTGGTCGACCATAACCACTTCCCTGGTCGACAAGCGACCTTTGACACTTCTTCTGATTTGTTGATTCCACTTGGATTTCAGTGGACCTGAAATTACTTAACTTATCAGAGGTAAATTGAATGAGTCCAATACTTTGAAGGAACAATCAAACCACTTGTATTTGTTATGAAACAAGATAGAACTTGATTAATCAAACATATCCTATTGTCATCATCAAAACCAAGGGATGCACAACAACCATCCTTCGTTCGGCCTCGCTCGACCACCTCTCCGCCCGAACTCGGTCCGCCTCGGCCACGGAATGAAGGCGCTCCGCTACCTCCGCCCGGTCCAGTAACTCGGCCCGTTCGAGCTCCCAGCGGCCGTCCAGCTCGAGGTGACGCAGACGCTCCTCTTCCAAGAGTTTGCTTTTCCTCTCGAGCGACCCCCGGGCCTTAGCCAACTGCTCAGTCAGCGCCTCAGCTTCTAGCCGGCTTGCTCGTGCCGAGTCCCTGAAGGCGGAGAATTCCCGTCAGAGCCCCTCATGTTCCTCGCTAAGGCGGGTCAGTTTCCTCTCGCACCCCCCGAGGGTCCAGGCGAGATTCGACCGTTCCGCCTCCGCCCGAGCGTACGTCTCCGCCATCAAGGCCGCCGTCCGAGCTATGACTAGGCCGCCCTCCATGAGGACGTCGAGGATTCCGACGGCGGAGTAGCGCTTATCTCCCCCCCTCGTCTTCGCGGCAACCTCTCGGCAAACCTGATAGAGGTCGCCCGAAACACCGAGCCTTTCCAAGGCCTCCGACATGGAGACCCGCTCCCCACCGGACGCCCCGCCAGAAGGCTCGGGTCGAACAACGGGGCCAACCGCCCTGCACGCCGCGGTCGGTTGGGGTTGCGACGCCTCTCCGGGCGAACCCCCGACCTCGACCGACGCCGCAGGATCGACCGCACCAGGAACTTCGAACACTTGGGGCTGCGACGCCCTCGCGGGCGAACCCCCATCCTTAGCCGTCTCGGCCCGCCCCTCGCCGCCCGAGACATCGCCGACCTCGACCGGTCTCCTGGTCTCGGCGACGGCCACTTCGGCACCAGTCCCCTCCATCCCCGGGGAGGGGAGAACCGACCCATCTCCGCCCTCTGAGGGGCCCCTGGTCTCCTCGGTCCCCTCTCGCCTGGTAGGTGGGGGAGCTGGCCCTGAAGGGTTGGCCCCATCTTGCCCCCGAGAGGGGAGCGCCGCCGAGCCTGAATCACCCCCGGCGGTGGTAGGATGGCCGGCCTTCTTGGCCCGTTTCTTGGCCTTCGCGGCTTCCCGCAATCTCCCCTCCAGGGGGTCCTTGCGCTTCACCCCGCTTGACCGCGAAGATCCCTCGGAGGCCGCCCCCTTGCCCTTATCCCGGGCTTGGGAACGACCCGCGGGAGCAACAGGTTCATTGGCCACCGAATCATCCCCAAGATCGACGACCTCGGTGACCTCTTCCAAGGGCTCCCGCCGAATGTCTGCAATGAAGAAGAGGATTCGGTTAGGAAACGAAAAGTCAACCCTCCGACCCTGCAGCAGAATCCGAAGAATGGCACCTGATGGCTTGAGCTGTGTAAGCAGATACCGCTCCACGTTCTCCAGCGTCACCAGCTCCTCAGTCGACCGGCGATTTGTCAACAGGTGAGCGTCGTATTCCTCCACATCGGCGGGGAACTCCTCCTGCCGCGGGGGGAGATTCGGATGGAAGTTGGGCATAACCTGGCACCTCTAGGACTCGTCCACCGCTTCCACGTTCACCCAGAAAAATTGCCTCTTCCACCCATTGTGCGAGGAATCCTTCGCCGCCAGCGGAATACAACTTCGATTCCTGCGCGCCTGGATAAAATAGAAGCCTTTCCCCGCCGACGGATGTGCCTTCAGCTTGAAGAAATAATGAAAGAGATCCAGGGACGAGGGAACCCTCTGCAGGCGCCAAAGGATCCGAAAGGCGGAAAGCAGGAGATACGAGTTGGCCACCAGTTGAACATGCGCCAACACGAAAAAATTGATGAGTTTCAAGATGAAAGGCTCGAAGGGGAGGTAGAATCCGCTCTTCCATGCCAGGAGAAAAGTACAAATATGGCCCGTGCGGCTGTCCAAACTCGTCTCATACGGGACAGTGGCTACGAAGCTATACCGGAGAGGCAGGCGAAACCGATGCTCCAATTTCTTCATGTCAGCCTCCCCCAACTTGCTGCGATTGGGGATGGGCTCCCGCCTCACCTGCTCGATTTCTGAGCGCAGATCCGCCATCGAGCCGGAAGAAGAACCTTCGCTAGAGCCCGAAGACTCCAGAGGAGGAGGAAGCCGCCGGATCGCCTCCGCGGTAACGCGCGCCAACTCCTCAAATGCCGCCGCAAGGGTTTGCTCCCTCGCTGTATCTTCACGGCGCATCAAGGAGCCCCAGAAGCAGAGAAATGGAGGAAAGGCTGATAACCCTGAAAAGACTGGGAGGAACGAGCAGCGCCCTACGCCTATAAACCCTCGCGGGAGGCGGCGCGCTGTTTCAACCTCCGAGAAAAAGGAGGCCCCTTCATTTCAAAATTCGTCAGGATCATTATTACTATGGGCCCAGGCGACCACTACACGTAGCACCATCACGCCAACAGGATTCCACCCAGCCGAGCCACGCCGGTCCAAAGCCTCAAAAAGACTACTCAACCGAGCCTCCTTGGCTCGGGAGTAGGAGGGGGACAAGTGGAGAGGGGGATTCATGCAGCCCACTCAAAGAGCAGACCCAACTAGGCCCAACAAGGCCCAACGAGGCAAGCTCACCCAAGTGACAGCCCACAGGGCCCACTCGGAAAAGCCCAATAAAACAATGCTCGAGGAAACAACTCTCTTAGGCGGCCCCAAGGCTCGGAGAGCCCGAGCCTCGGTCAGGTCACAGGAAGACCCGCGCACGAGCTACCCCTCCGCCCGAAGGGGGGAAGCGCCAGCCGGTCTACCCGACCCATTTCATCACCGAGCTAGGCCTATCGCCCGATAGGGCCGGCCGCTTTAAGCTCGGGACGACCGATGAAATCATTACAGCTGTTAGACTCCACAGCGGGCCAAATACTAAGAAGTCCAGGAGCTCCGGTTTTCCCGCGAGGATAACGCCCCCATGATGAGGCCATCAAATCCCACGACGGAGATGTAACCTCCACCGGAGACCTCTCAGCTTGCAGGACTCCAGAAGGCGGCGCACTATAAAAACCTGGGATACCCTCCGGTGAAAGGCAAGTCAAGAAGGGTATGATTCCACCCCTGAACTCCTGAGCAAGGATCACTTCACCCCATTGGTGGAGAGGGATCTCGCGCCCTCATCTCCCCCTCCCTATCGTTGCTCCCACCATTGCTCTACTGACTTGAGCGTCGGAGGATTTTTCCCCAGGGAATCCCCCTGGGCCCTCTGACCCGTTTCCCTATCTTGCAGTTCATTATCTTGGTGATTACCAGTCAGCTCAGGAACCAGCGCGAGATTTCGCCTCTTCAGCCATGCCGCTGGAGACCCCCAAGGGGTGTACCGCTGAAGCCCCATTAGGGCGTGCCGCTGGAGACTCCCAAGGGGTGTACCGCTGAAGCCCCATTAGGGCGTGCCGCTGAAGCCTCCCCTGGGGGTGTACCGTTGGAGACCCTCCCAAGGGGGGGTGTGCCGTTGAAGACCCCTCCAAGGGGGGTGCGCCGCTGGGGCCTGGGGGGCTTGGGTGTGCCGCCGAAGGCCCCCATGGGCGTACCGCTGGAGAGGGGCCAGGGGCGTGCAGTTGAGCGGCTAAATGGGTGGTTTTGAGCCCGTTGTGAGCACGAGTCTTGGCCCATTTGATTTTCTTCGGGGCCCATGGATTGCGGGACTTTTTTGTGATTGGTCTCTCTTCACTGTCGTGACCCCGGAGATGGCTTCACGGCAGTGTGCACATTTGGGGCATCTGGGTGGCTAGTCTCTCTGGGATTTCTCCACCCGGTGCCGTTGCTGACGCTGGGCCGAGCGGGACATCTGGGTGTGCAATTTTTGGTGTCCACAGGCTACTAACATGGTATCTCGGTCACAGTGAGAGGGGGCTCTGGCTGGTGGCACGTGACTGCGTCTGAGGGCCGGTGGAGCGCGGCTGGTTGCAAGGGCAGCGTTAGAGTCTGGCTGGAATGGAGAAGAAGAAGGTGAATATGAGGAAGGTGAAGAAGATACGAATGGTTCCAACGGAGAGAGACTATTGGCGAAGGGTTGGCCCTGCGGTGGGGGCAGCGGTGGTTACCACGTGCCGTAGGTCTGTTGCTATTGGCGAAGGAGGGCCGGTGGGGAGTGGCTGACTGGCATACTTCGATGGGAGATGATACTAGCGGAAGGCTGCTGTGGTGGCATCCCGGTCGCAGTGAGCGGGGGCTCCAGTAGGTGGCGCATGGCTATGTCTGAAGGCCGGTGGCGTGCGGCTGGTTGTAGGGGTGGCGCTAGCTAGAATCGCTGGAATGGAGAAGAAGGGTAATACAAGGAGAAGGAGATACGAATGACTCCAATGTAGAGAGGCTACCGATAAAGGGTTGGTCCTATGGTGGGGGTAACGACAGTTGCCGCGCACCGTGGGTCTGCTGCTACTAGTGAAGGAGGGCCGATGGGGAGTGGCTAGCCGGCCTACTTTGATGAGAGATGCTACTGGCGGAAGGCCGCTATGGTGGCTTCCCAGTCGCAGTTGATGCCAGGGAACCCCTTCGGCTCCTGATGCTCCCCAAGTCCGCCAGCGAAAAGCCTGAGTTAAGTCTTCTGCACTCGGATGTTAGGGAAAGTCTTCGACCCCTGATGCTCCTTGGGTCTACCCGTGGAAAGCCCAAGTCAAGCCTTTGACACTCCGATGCTAGGGAAATTAAGCCTTCCCCTCCTAATGGTCCCCGAGTTTGTTTATAGAAAGCCCTAGTCAAGCCTTCGGCACTAGGATGTTAGAGAAAGTCTTTGGCCCTAAAGGTCCCTAGGCCCACGGATAAATCCGAGCTAAACCCTAGACGCTCAGTAAAGATGTTCCCTAAGCCTTAAGCGCCTAGCGGATCCTCACCTCTGGGCAAAGCCTGGCCTTAGGTGCCCTGTCTCGTCTTAAATCCAAACTAAGCCCTTGGCGCTCAATAAAGACGTTCCCTCTCCTCAAGCAAAATCTTAGGCGCCTGACAGATCTTCTCCTCTAGGCAAAACCTTAGGCACTTGGTCTCGTCTCAAATCTGAGCTAAGCCCTTGGCACTCTATAAAAGACGTTCCCTCTCCTCAAGTACAGCCTTTGGCGCCTGGCGGATCCTCACTACCAGGCAAATTAGGTGCCCGATTTCATTGCAAATCTGAGCTAAGCCCTCGACACTCGGTGAAGATGTTCCCTCTCTTCAGGCAAAGCGTTTGATGCTTGGTGGATCCTCTCCTTCGGGCAAAGCTTTAGGCACCTGATCTCGTCTCAAATCCGAGTTAAGCCCTTGGTGCTCGATAATGATGTTCCCTTTCCTCAGGTAAAGCCTTAGGCGCCAGACAGACGCTCTCCTCCTGGCAAAGTCTTAGGCATCTGGTCTCATCTCAAATCCAAGTTGAGCCCTCGGTGCCCCTCTCCTTAGGCAAAGCCTTAGGAGCCTGACCGATCCTCTCCTCTAGGCAAAGCTTTAGGTGTATAGTCTTGTCTCAAATCCTAGCTAAGACCTTAGCACTCGGTAAAGACATTCCCTCTCCTCAAGCAAGGTTTTAGGTGCCTGATAGAACCTCTGCTCTGGGTAAAGCCTTAGACACCCAATCAAGTCTTAAATTTGAGCCAAGACCTCAGCACTTGGTAAAGACATTCTCTCTCCTTGGGAAATATCTTAGGCACTTGATGGACCCTCTCCTCCAGGCAAAGTCTTAGATGCCCAGTCACTTCTTAAAACTTAGGCAAGCCCTCGGCGCTCGGAATAGACACTCCCTCCACTCCGCAAAGGTAGCAAGCCTTGTAGGCACACAACCTAGCTCACAGGCAGACCACAAAATGCACGCACAAGAGACAAAGGGAAGAGCCTATCTTTTATTAAATGGGGGCATTTTTACAATATGTGGAATATGTTAATGGCCACCCTCCAGAAGGCCAGGGTATGGAAAGTCCTCCACCCTCATCTTCGGGTACCTCTCCTGGATCAACCTGAGTTCCATCACCCACAAGTTGTGACAGACCTGCCGAGAGGCTTGCACCAAATCTTCATGGAATGCCTAGACTCGGTGACTCCCTCATCACTGGCTTATTCATAGGCCAAGCTGGCATTCTCGTTTGTCTCCTCAAGTAAGTGCTCAAGCCTCTTTGCCTCCCGTTGATCTTCCAGTAGAGCCTATCGAAGTCGGCCCAGACAGTCGCCAGCTCCCATCGTGCTGTAACCACCACTATGCCACTATCGACCGCTTGCTTCCTCGACACCAGAGCAGCTCGGTCCTCTCTAGCCATCGCATGTTCTTTGCAGCCTCCAAGGCACAATGATCGCTAAAGCTGAGTACCTTGGACATATCTGCCAGTAGCTCCTGCATCGCCACCTCGGATAGCCCCAACATTGACATTCCCTAGAGACACTCCTCCTCCTCAAAGGGTACATACTACTTCACTAGTCTTCAGAGCCCTTCGTCTGGCCATTACGGTCTCTTCGATGCCATCAGCGAGGGCTCCTTCTCTCGATCTGCAGGAGCCCTCGCTTACATCCCTCAGGTAGGAAGAAGAGCCTGGCGTAGACGTCATCCCCCTCCGTGCCTCTAAGGCCCCAACAATATTGTCACCTCCGACAACTAGTGATGACCTGTCCTAGTGGGCTCTGCTGCTTCTTGATGATTGCCCTCTTGACTTCCTGGTCCCCGAAGGAGCCGACGCATTCTGGCCACCTTCTATAGGAGTCTCAAAAATCCCTTGTGGACTAACTTCCATAACACCCGTGGAGGAGTGAATTGGTGAGATTGGAGGGCCATAGCCAATGCAAGTGGCTAGAAGCTTCCTCAGAACATTTAGCAGTTCCCACCCCATGAACCGTCACCCTTGGCCCAATCCACGTCCCACACAGTGCACCAAGGGTTGGGGGGCAAGTGATGTGTGAGCATCGGCGGGTGACCGTCACGTACCCCTTTTTCCCGCTTAGCCTAAACTTTCGTCAGGTTCCGAGAATTTGAAATTGTAATGATGGTAGGCCAACATTGGGATATCTGCATCCCTTCCTAGCATTATGATTTGCTCCCTTTCCCTGTATCGTCTGCAACTTCAACTACCACACCAAGTTGTTGAGACATTTCAAAGACATATTGCTTATCGACCACGGCATCCTCCTCTGCCCTTCGCTTATAAAATGGAGTCGTAGCGACCTCCTCTAGGTACGCAAGAAAGGATAAAAAAAGCCTTCCCCTACCTTGCTAGAATCTACTCCAAAGGAAGTTTGGCCCCCTTTCTGACAGAGCCACTTGGGCTCCATGGCGACCCTTGTGCACCTCTATCAAGCCAGCTCCCTTGCCTTAGGCTTTCTTTACCTCTTGAGAATCCCACTCTTGCCTCTCTCTCGGTTTGCTGACTTAAGCAATGAAGGGTTCTCTAGAGAAACTACCCTCCCGATGAAGAACTTCTATGCAGGTTGGAGCTCGGCACGGCACACTCAGCGTGGCAGCAGGTCTTGACGGCTCTGTTGATAAGCTTGACAAGGGAGGTCAACCAGGCCCTCGACGCCCAATGGATCTTAGCTTCCCAATGTGGAAGGCGGCCACTGTCCAGATTGGGAGTCATCAAACATGGCTTCATAAGCTCTGCCCCTCATCGTGCTAGCTGTATACAAACTGGTGCGACAGCCTGAGTCCTCTTCAAGAAGGCGTCGTCACATAGTCGTCTGGAAGTCCTAAATCTGAAAGGACATCATCTCGACAATGACATCTCGAGAACCGTGAGTTAGGTACCATCTTCCTACGTACTTTTAGGGACTCAGGTCCTACACAGGTTGAATCAAAAGTAAGCACCCTCGACCCACGGAGGAGTGGCCAAACCCACCATCCTTTCCCCTTGACCAGGTGTTTGTCATAGGTGAGCGAGACACCAAGCAATGATGGTCGACTCTGAGCTAGCATTTGATACTTAACTTAAGAAGGCTACTAATCCCAGATGAAGGGTACCGACCGGAAGACACAAACTGGGTGGAGCTTTCCCAAGGCCCGAAGATCGGCGCTAAGTGGGCATGTCGATCCTAGCACCTCAGAGCTACCAGGAAACCCCTCGAGCAAGCAAGTGACAGTCTTAAAGCTCGACTCGCCTTTGGGTACTCAGGGTGCTCTTTCACAATCTCTATATCCGAGCCTCTCCCCCTCTTTCTCCGGTTATGTTCTTCGTCACTATTGGTGCAATGTAATCTCTTTCTCCTATAAAAATACAAGTGTTTGAAGCATACTATCTAAAGTTATTCCCAATTCAAGGATGAATAGCCGATTCTTGATTTTCCTTAATTATTCTTGTTTTATGGGGTGTTTGATTACGTTTTTTTAGATATTTTCTCTCTCAAAATTTATTTTGGGGAAAGAATGTGGACTTAATCATATTTGGAACATCTCTCCTAATTTTTAGGGAGGGAGTTAACTCTTCATTAAAATTTTCCAAATAAAAAATAACGTTTTCCTTATTTTTTTCAAAAGAATTATCTCTCCCATGAGCACCTGTCACCCCTCTTTCTCTCCCTCCCATAACGACCTCTCTCTGACACACATGATTACCACATATCTCTCTCTCTCTTCAACTATCTCCTAACGAGAAAACTCTATACTCTCTTAAATATTATTTAGATTTTACCAAACATGTCAAAAGTTAAATTTTATAAATTCAAAAATTATGACAAAAATCACATTGAAATATTTTTTAAATGAGAAATAGTCTTAAGAAAAAAATTACTCCCGAACACTCTATAAAAATTTGAAGATAGAAAAAAGAGAATCTTCCGAAGTTGACTATAAATGACGAAACTGCTAATTGGTTCCATCTATACTGTTTTGGAACAAAATTAATTAGATCGTGGAATAATTTACATGAGGTTAAATTAATTTTGATCCCGTGTTATTTATCCTTAATTTCACATCATCCTTAATGTTATCAGAAGAGGAATTAACTGCGGAAGTAACTTTTCCTTTTAAGTTGTAACGCTCCCACCGTGATGTGTTCTTGGTGCAGGGTTTGGCAGCGGGGCGGTGAGGGCATGCTGCGGCGGCGGCGGCCCCTACAACTTCAACATATCGGCCAGGTGCGGCCACCCGGGCTCCACCGCGTGCACAGACCCTTCTTCATACGTCGTATGGGACGGTGTCCACTTGACCGAGTCCGCTTATCAGGCCATGGCCGCGGGCTTGATCCAGGGTCCCTACACGACGCCGCCTCTGGTGCCTTCCACTTGAACCCCATTCTTCCGAGTACTAAAGAAGAGATGCAATATGTTCCTCTAAAATTATTAATTAGTAGAGCCATGATTCTGTGTTCCCCTAGCTAGCTAGAAGGGCAAATTTATCCAACCAATTCATGTTAATTAGGCCCTTGTACGCTAAAGTGAACTTTCCGAAACTCACAATAATTAATGATCTCTCATGGTTAAATTAACTATCGGGATCCTCCTTTTCTGATTTGCTATTTATCACCGGGTATATGTTAAGCTCAATCTTCTTTAATTACAAGATGTATATATATATATACATATATCGTTTTTTATGCCTTTCATTAGTGTCACATCTATGAACCTAGCTAGGAGCGTGTAATTAACTAGGACATCCAAATGATTCAAGCAATTATAGGGATATTGATGCAATTCTATACTAAACGTGTTGTTGTTGTTGTTGCGCACTGGTCGGAACTCGGAAGGGAGAGAGAGAGAATAATTAAGAGAAATTAAGAGCACACGGTCGATGACGAAAGTTAATTAACCTAGCTTCCCGCTGACCTTCTCATGTTGGCTTCCTGTCCGTGCTCTTCTCCTCCGCGTTTAATTTTGATGTTCGATAACGAAGCAGATGACTATCCATACAAGGACGTCGCAGCGTAAAAGAAACTTAAAGAAGTTTCGTCAAGTTGGACAACGCGGTTATAGTGCAACTGGCTAGCTCGAGAGTAAACGGAAGAATGGAATAAAACCTCGATCGGTTCTTCTTCTTCTCAATTCGAAAGATTCTCTTGAACCCCCCCTCCATTACATCTCATTATTAATTGTCGTGCAATTAAGTTGGTAATTAAAGGATAACGAGAACGATAGACGTGAAGCAGGCGGCGCTGCTTCATTCCCATTAATTTTCATGCATGCATGTGCCGGCCCCCCTCGTGTGTTCCGTTGTTCATCGCACAAGCATCCGCTATGGTGCATGCAGCTTTCGTCCCTTTTGTTTTCTTCTCTTCTTAGAGCTCATAGTCTTCTCTATCTCTTCGATCAGCTGTGTCATGTTTAATTAGTAGAATGTAGCAATTCTGAGAAAGGGAATTTGTGGCCGTGACCCAATGCGGACCTCATGTCTAAATCACTATATATATATATATATATATGTTACAAGGAAGGCGCGCCCTCCTCCAATCATTGCAGTGGGATCGTGTTACACGTTCAAGAATGTTCCAAGGAACAGATCTTCTGTTGGACAGGAAGGCTCCAGAGGCGCCTGAAAGGTATTTACAACATAATACAGATTGTTTGACATTTTGTTATGGTAATATATATTATAAGACTCCCCCTCAAGCTGGCGAGGGGTGTGGACGAACCAGCTTGGAAATGAGAACTTTGAATTGTGCTTCTGCAAGAGCTTTGGTAAAGATACCCGCAGACTGCTGTTTGCAAGGGATATATGCTGTTTATAGAAATCAAGATTGAAGTCTTTCGCACACAAAGTGACAGCCGAGCTCAATATATATACATGTTTGGTGCGCTCGTGGTATATATACTGGGTAGGCGGCAATATGTAGTGCAGCCTGAATGTCACATAACAAGGTAGCAGGTCTTGTGTCAATGGCGAGCTCTTGGAGGAGGGAGTGTAGCCATTGGAGTTCACATGTGGATGATGCCATTGCTCGATACTCAGATTCTGCAGAAGAGCGAGACACAATTTGTTGTTTCTTCGACTTCCAGGATATTGGGTTGTTACCCATGAAGGCAACATAGCCGGTTATGGAGCGTCGAGTTGTTGGGCAGGATGCCCAAAATTTGCAATACAGTCGACTTGAAGCTGGAGGGGATTGGCAGCTCGAAAAAATAGCCACGTGTTTGGAGCAGATTTTATGTAGCACACAATCCTTACTGCTGGTTGCCTTAATGGGAGTCAATTGGCTTGGCTATGAACTTACTTAAGAAATTGACAGAATATGTAATGTCTGGCCTGGGGAAAGTTAAGTATAAGAGTCTTCCAATGAGGCATCTATAGGTTGTGGGATCATCTACGAAGTAACCAGATGTATTGTGAAGCTTAAGATTTGTCTCCAGGAGAGTGACTGCAGGTTTAGTAGCTAGAAGTCTAGTTTCTTTGAGGATGATCCATGGCATATTTACACTGGTAAAGAAAATTTCTTTGAGGTTTAGTACCAAGTTCTTGATGCCTACTTTAAGCCGTAGATAGACTTATGTAATCCGCATACTCTATTCTCTCCCTATCTAGGAAAGCCTCGTGGGAGCTTCATATAAACTTCTTCTAAGAGTTCACCGTGTAGGAATGCATTATTGACATCAAGTTGATGAAGAGGACATTCTTTCATCGCTGCAATTGAAAGAAGGCATCGGAGAGTTACCAACTGTACGACATGTGCAAAGGTCTCTATGTAGTCTTGCCCTTTAGTCTGTGTGTAGCCTTTGGTGACGAGTCTTGGTTTGTAGCGAGCAATGGAGCCGTCTGAATTATGCTTTAATTTGTGTATCCATGTGCATCCCACTGCATGTTTGTTAGGGGGAAGCAGTGGCGGAGTCAGAAATATTTGAAAGGGGGGGAGGGCAAAATATAATTAATATAATAAAAATTATTTATTTTCATTTAAGTAGAAGATATTTTACAAGTGTGTTATCTACGACAGGTCTTCATATTCTGAAAGCGTTACATTATTGTCTCATTGTCAATACTCTCGAATGCCTCATTCTCAATATATGTCACAAAATTATCATTCATCCATTGATCACCACAAAAATTACATCAGCTTCAAAATCAGGTGCAGTGTTTCAGACGAGTGAGAGCTGACTTTGTATTATATACTCGAGATAATGAATCACAAACAGGAATAACTGAGAGGGAGAATCAGGTTAAGCTACTGAGACATGCAAAATCCCCGTGATCGAAAATTCACGAAACAAGAATTAAAAAGAAAGACAAAATCAAAGTCATGAATAAAATATCTTCCTCAGGTAAAACCCCTTGGTAAAGCCCTACGATTCAAGCAAAAGCCACCAAATAGATAACAAGAGAACTGAGCAAGGGAGAAAACTCACCGTATTGACATAGAAGTTCCTCAGAGTGAAGTGAGTTGGGGGGGGGGGGGACGTGCGGATCGGAGAGACCTTCTACAAGTCTATAAATCAACCATGTGCATAGTCCGATAGCCTTTTTTTATTTATGCTCAACCATCAAAAAATAACCCTACATAGCTACAGACAAAGTTTCTCAGCCCGCAGCTACGATACCTTTTTACGATTCTACTATAATGCTTTTATCCTCTTTGCCTCTTTTAGGTTTTTATCTTATAAAAGAAAATCTCCATTGTCGATTTACGGTTAAACAACTAACCAATGAATGTGGGTGATAAATACCCACCATCAGTAGATATTTTAACTTAATCATAAAATCTAGATATCCACCATCGATAGACATCTAATAAGCCCAAAAAATCCAGCAACAGGGGGTGGGGGGCAAATGCAAAGAGAGAGAAAGGGATTTACCCAAGTCAACTTGACCCCCCTGGCTCCGCCACTGGGGGGAAGAGTGATGATACTCCATGTTCTATGCAGCCATGGCAATCCGCCAAGTAGGCATTTGTGATGGCTCAGTGTAGGCCCATGCATGGTTCTGTTACCTGATTGGAGGAAAGAGATAGCAGAGTTGCTAGAAGTGGATATCGTGTTGTGACCGTGACTAAGGAATGAATCGGTAATAGGGCTGCAAAGTTGACTCCACAGAACCCTAGATGGTCTCGCCTTCAACGCCGAATCCTCCCTCGATCACGCACGCTGCCGTCCTCCAGAGCAACTAGGGTTTGCTAGGAGGTGTGGCCCTCTATTTATAGGGTTAGGGTGTTCTTTAGAATCCTAGTTCGACCAAGGTTAATCAAGAGAGAAAATTTCACCCAAAACCTGCGATTAACCTTATCTAGCGCCGCCAACCCAAATTGGAGCTCCTAGAGTTACAATTTTAAAGGTATGATCAACCACCATCGATGGATTAGGGTTTAGGCTTCGATTTGAGCCCAATAGGTCAAGGATTGAGATCCAATTAGACTAGTTATGAGTGGATTTTCCTTAACCTCCAAGTTAACCCAATAAGTCCTAATTCTTAGCCTAATAAAACTCATTTATTAGCCCATGGATCTTTTAATTCTTGTCCCAAATCACTATTATAATAAATTAAATTTTATATTTGTCATAAAATAATTATTTTAAGATTATCTTTATTTTGTCAAGAAATATTATATTCTTTTAATATTTATCTTATTATAAATTTTAAAAATCTAGGTTGCTACATCAGCTGTGAGTCAAAGGATATTTAAGTGAAGTTCATTAAGGCAGTGAGAGGAATTTGAGTTAAGGAAGTACCACTATGTTGTTTTACTAAAGCAATCAGTTGATAGAAACAGTCGTATAATTCCAATTGTCTTTGACTGACTTCAATAGCAAGGTGGTTTGACCAAGTTATTTCGACAGACTACATTATGACTGAATAGGAGTTCAACAAAGAGACTACTTTAATGAGTAGGTATTCCTACGTACCAAGTGTGTCAATGTACAATACAGATGATGTTCGACAAAATTTTATTCTGTTGGCTGTTATTAGATGTTAAGTCTGGGCGTATCTCTTTATCTTACTTTGTCGTCATCATTTCAATGTTCCTACTCCATTGGATATATTTTTTTTTGAGTAAATTATGTTATCATTCGAAACATGCAACCTTAATCATATATGAGCATGAGTTCAACACTGTCTTAATTTTAGAGAGATTTTGTGAGTCTAAGATTGCGCATAACGATGCTCCGTAAAAAAGAAAATATTACACTAACTTAGAAATAAATTCTACCTATCGTAAAGGACATATAATCAATACTTGAGAATTATGAAACAAAAAAAGTACGAGAAGATAAAGAATAGACGTTACAGTCTACATTTTTTTCAATTAACCTCGATCAGCTTTGATCCATTTCGGACCAATTCGTAAGTACCTCAAAACCTACTTACCTCGTTCGGCTCTCCAAGCGAGAGGGTTTGTTAATTTTTTAGGGTCACTTTGACAGAGAGATAAATCCGATTAAGGTGAATTACTTAGTGTGAGATGACTTATTCTTATTTGACTCTTTTTTTCTTAACCATGATCGATTAAGGATAAATTTGATTTTTTTGAATCCAAGTAAAAAGGTGAAATATGTTAGGGGTGGACCATCCAGAGTGGGTGATTTTGCACGAGTTTGGTATCTGAAGACGTACAAATTTGAGATGTCTCTTTTGAGATATTGTCCCCGCTACGTCCGGAGACGGTTAAGGTTTTGGACTTGGGTCTTGCATATTATAAGCACGTGCCCATCTTTATAGTTTCCAATATATGAATCTTTTGAGTCCTCTTCTTAGGCTTCTACACTAGCCCCCAAGTAAAGGTGGGCTTTGGTGCTTATTGGGCCGGGGTTCCCACATACGGCGCAAATGAGCTACGTCGGGGGGCGACGACACTACAAGAAAAAGTGGCTATAGCGACCGAATTAGCGACCGATTTAATCGGTCGCTAGTCGGTCCCAAATAGAGACCAATTCGGAGACCGAAATAATCGGTCGCATAACCGAGACCGTTTCAGCGACCGAATGTATATCGGTCGCTAATCGGTCGCTATTATTGCGACCGAATTAACTTCGGTCTCCAGTCGGTCGCTGATGCCGTTATACTTCCTACTACGACCCCCGCCCGCCCGAGCCCTCCCGCCCGAGCCCCCCCCCTCCCGCCCGAGCCCCCCCTCCCGAGCCCCCTTCCCCTGCGGCCCCCTCTCCGCCCTAGCCCCCCTCCCCGCTCCCGCCCGAGCCCCCTCCGCCGGAGCCCCCCCTCCGCCCGAGCCCTCCCGCCCGAGCCCCCCTCCTCCGCCGGAGCCCCCCTCCCCGTGCTGCCTCCCGCCCGAGCCCCCCTCCGCCGGAGCCCGTCGCCGCGCCGCTCGCGTCGAGTCGCCGTCGCCGCTCGCCCTGCCGTCGTCGCCCTCCGCAGGTACCTCTCTCTCTCTCTCTCTCTCTCTCTCTCTCTCTCTCTCTCCCTTCCCCCTCCGTCACCGGCCTGCTCCCCTCCCCCGCCGGCCTAGCTACTCCCCTCCCCCCTGCGGCCCCGTCGCCGGCTTGCTCCCCTCCCCTCCCCCCTGCGGCCTGCGCCCCCGTCCCCCTCAGATCTCCTTCCCATCCCCATGCCCCTCCCCCTCCGGCCTGACCCCTCTGATCCCCCTCCCCTTCCCGTCCCACTCCGCCTCCCCCTCTGCCTCCGACGGTCTCCTCCCTTCCTCCCCTTCCCGTGTCCCCCTCTGCCTCCCCCTCCCCTTCAACTCGATCCTTAATCTTATTCTAGCAAGTAAATCTATTTTTACATCGTCTATATCTGCATCATCCATGGTTGCTATGCTACATCATCTATCTTTGCTATAATGTATCATCCATGTTTTGTAATATCCAACTTTTCCATTTTAGATCGTCCATTTGTTGCATCATCTAACTTTTTGCACTTTTGATCATCCATCTTTTGCATCATCTAACCTTTCCAACTTTATATGATTCTTTTGTCAACTTTTCTAAACATGGGCAATCTTTCCGTCCACTTTAAAAATTTTCATCCATGATTTCAATTTATCATCTATCTCTATCTACTCTACTTCATCTATCTATTCTATTTCACACTATACTCCATTATTTAGTATTTTTGACCTTTTAATAGATGAATCTTAAAAAATAGTCAACATAAAAGTTGTAGATAATCGAGTTACATTTTAATGAGTTTAATTTCACCTGATTTAGACATTGTTACACAAAGTTATACTATAAATAATGGGCTACTTATTTAAACTAGTGAATTTGACTTAATGGGCGCAAACCAATCAAATGGGCTGACTTATTGGGCTCTTATCATAGAAAATCGAATACTCTATTGGACTTCTTAAAATTGGGGTGCTACAGGATAACCCGATTCCATAGCAGTATAATATAGTACCGACTGTGCCACTACTCGACTCAACGACTCATTTTTTGGTTGCCTCCTCGCCGTCGTCGAGAATGTAATTTCTCTCGCCCTTTGCCCTCTTCTCTAGCTCTCCCTCCTCTGTCAGCCTCTTTCCTTTGTCAGGTTTGTACCGGGGCAAAGAGTGAACAACAATCAAAACTTGCAGCACGGAAGGTATGAACACCTTTCTAGTTTCTTCACAATGTTTTGTTGTTTCTTGCTCACCTCATGCATATCTAATCCGGTACATCTTATTGCCAGTATGCTCGCATCATTCAGAAGTTGGGATTTCCTGCTAAGTTCAAGGTAGCTATGATGATGACACACACTGACACATGCAGTCTGCTGATATTCTGTTTTTATTTGCTTGCTAGTTGCTACTTAAGGATATCTTTGTTAACCTGCCATTCTCTTGCTTTAGGATTTCAAGATTCAGAATATCGTTGGTTCATGCGATGTAAAATTTCCCATCAGACTGGAGGGTCTGGCTTATGCCCATGGTGCTTTCTCAAGTGTAAGTTACCTCTGACATTTCGTTTTGTGCATTATATTACTCTTGCATCCACATTTCAAAATTATGTAACTGTTGTCACCTTGAGAACCAAACAGGGAAATGAACATCTATCTAACACATTATCTGGCTGCAAGATTATATTATCAATTGAAATTCTCAGTATACCCTGGCCATCCATAAATCCCCCGCCAAAAAGAGAAACAAGTCTCAATCTCTCTTAAATCAACTCTGGGATACCTCTCCCTTTTATATGCAAATTTTTTTTAAGGTTGCTAGGATTTTCTATTTCTTGGCTTTCCGAGTGGGCTATGCATTTGAATGCAGTTGCATGTTGGCTTCTGACAGTATGAACCAGAGCTGTTTCCTGGCCTGATCTATCGGATGAAGCAACCAAAGATTGTATTATTGATCTTTGTTTCCGGCAAGATTGTTCTTACAGGAGCAAAGGTGAAGGAATTCCTGAATATGATTGATGGTTGTCATCAAGTTTGTTATGTTAGTTCTGACTTGCCAATTCTTGGCATGTGGCAGGTGAGAGAGGAGACATACACGGCTTTTGAGAACATATATCCGGTGCTTTCAGAGTTTAGGAAAGTCCAGCAATGGTATGCATACTTTCTTGCATGGAACTTATTCTTATTAGAAAATTATTTTGTAGCAAGAAATGAAAACAACATAATATAAATCTGAATTCCTCTTGTTGCCTTAATATCTTGCTTTTGCAGACTGTTGATGATCATGTTCACGCTTTTGGTTTCTTTTAAGAGGTGCGACTCACCCATGTAGCTGGAGGCATTGAATTGTCCGGCTTTGAAAATACCATAGCACGATTTACTTGTAAATGCAATCAGTTGAACTTCTTCCACTTAATACTTTCCGCATGTTGCAGTTTGTGTGCTTGGCACGTTCTTGGGAATTATGGTTTCTCTTTTCTCTAACAATGTTGTAGCTAGACAACAATCCCAGGGTATGTCCAAGGTAGGCTCAAGTCATCTAACACTTACCTTTCTAAAAAGATCATTTTATGGTGCTATGTTTTAACTGCTATAATTTTTGGGGGTTTCACGGGTTTTAAAATCCCTAAAATCCCTTCAGTCCCTAAAAAGTGACCATGGAAAATTAAAATCCGAAGATTTTAAAATTGGATTGCAGCATTTCAGCGCACACCAAACAATTCCCAGGTTGCTCCTTGCATGCATCATCCTCTTTTTTTTTTTTTAATTATTGAAATGCGCCTTGCATCCTTCCCCGTAACTGGTGTATAGCAAATATTGCACGTTCACATTTTAGTTGCCTGTTTCGGTTTTTTGCTAAAATGGGGCACGAGGGAAGTGGGTGGTTGTTTGACGGTACGATCGCAACATTGACTTTGTTTTGGACTGTTGATTTCTTTGCGCGCACGTTAACGTTTTGCTTCTGATCAAATTATTATCATGTGTTTCTGCAGATGGTTTTTGGGGGGATGGTTCTCCGCCGGTGTGCTGCTGCTGTGTTACTGCTCGAACTGTAAATAGGTGGAAGAGAAGAACGTGGTGATGAGTAGCGCTGCGTCCATTTGGGTGGAACCCGGATTTCTCGTCGATATGTTTAGGGGCATGCCGGTGTGGGGGAGAGGAACGGAAGTGGGCAGAGAGCGAGATTGGTTTTGTGTGGAAAGGGGGCCATCTGTTGGGTGGGAAATGTGCTTTATGCTACCAAATATCATCTTACAAAATATAAGTATTTTAGATTGAGGAGGGGAAAATATCATTTTCTTAACTCTAAATATCATCTTACACCTATCCTCTGGATATTAGAATCAACAGGCAGACTGTTCTGCAGGATTTTCCATAGGTGTATAGAGATTTTGGTTAGAACTGAAAGTGAAAAGATATGTATAAATTCTATTCACTTGAGTGGGGGAGGATACAGATCTATAAATATTCATAAAGCTAGAATAATATAAGGAAAGTAACATGTAGACATGAATAAAATATGCCAATTTAGGTGAAAAGATCTCCCCAAAGTCTGGTAACTGTCATGGCAGGAAGCCAGGAACAGCACCTCTAAGCAAAGGAAGGGCAGTTCATACAAAGGAGCATAGGTCATAAGTTACAAGAAGTGAAGGATATTATATGTGTGAAGAAGTCTCCCCTGATGAAGTTGATCAAGAGCAAGTCAATAAGATATTGACAGCGGTTGTTCAAGGCATGAGTGCTTCTGAGGGAAACATTGATGTTAGGCTGGCTGCAACTCGAGCTCTGCATAATTCTTTGGGATTTGCTCAGGCAAACTTCGGGAATGATATGGAGAGGGATTATATCATGAGAGTCATTTGTGAAGCTACTCTGTCCCCTGAGGTGAAGATACGGCAGGCTGCATTCGAATGCTTGGTCTCCATATCCTCCATGTATTATGAGAAGCTTGCATCGTATATGCAGGACATATTTAACATCACTGCAAAAGCTGTGAGGGAAGATGAGGAACCTGTTGCTCTACAAGCTATTGAATTCTGGAGCTCAATATGCGATGAAGAGATTGACATCTTAGATGAATATGGAGGGGATTTTTCTGCTGATTCTGACACCCCTTGCTTTTATTTTATCAAGCAGGCACTACCTGCGCTTGTCCCTATGCTGTTGGAGACACTCCTTAAGCAAGAAGACGACCAAGATCAGGATGAAGGAGTTTGGAATCTTGCAATGGCTGGAGGAACATGCTTGGGTTTGGTTGCACGGACCGTGGGAGATGACATTGTGCCTCTTGTTATGCCATTCATAGAAGAAAACATTAACAAACCTGAATGGAGGCAGCGAGAAGCAGCAACTTATGCATTTGGTTCTAAAATCTGAAATACCGGTCGGATGGCCGTGCCGGTCATTCCAATACGACCGGGGAGATGAAAGTGACTTGTCAGAACTGACGGAATCCAAATCGGATGCCCGGTTTGAGCTCGGCGCTCAAACTTCATTTTTAAAATACACTTATTTCAAATGAACTGTTAGGACGGGTCCGGGGGTCTAAAATCTGAAATACCGGTCGGATGGCCGTGCCGGTCATTCCAATACGACCGGGGAGATGAAAGTGACTTGTCAGAACTGACGGAATCCAAATCGGATGCCCGGTTTGAGCTCGGCGCTCAAACTTCATTTTTAAAATACACTTAGTTCAAATGAACTGTTAGGACGGGGCATTTGGTTCTAAAATCTGAAATACCGGTCGGATGGCCGTGCCGATCATTCCAATACGACCGGGGAGATGAAAGTGACTTGTCAGAACTGACGGAATCCAAATCGGATGCCCGGTTTGAGCTCGGCGCTCAAACTTCATTTTTAAAATACACTTAGTTCAAATGAACTGTTAGGACGGGTCCGGGGGTCTAAAATTCGAAATACCGGTCGGATGGCCGTGCCGATCATTCCAATACGACCGGGGAGATGAAAGTGACTTGTCAGAACTGACGGAATCCAAATCGGATGCCCGGTTTGAGCTCGGCGCTCAAACTTCATTTTTAAAATACAAGATGAAATTTGAACTTATATTGTGTGTGTGTATTTATATATATGAAAATGAGCTGGCTTAAACTATTGGCATACTCTTGTTAATGCTTGATTTCTTTATTAAGTCTTGTTAATGCTTGATTTCTTTATTAAGGATTTGATTATAATTTTTTTAAATGATATACAGGATCATCCGTCGCGAGATGTTGGACGAGACGACGACCAGGATGATGTTGGACGAGACGACGACCAGGATGAGACATATGTGGAGGATTTGTGATTTTATTTTAGTTGTGTATGTTGTCATTTTATTATTATGGATGTATGATTAATTTGTGATTTTATTTTAATTGTGTGTAATTTGAGGTTCGTGGAGATTGTGATCCGTGTAGTTGATTTATTATTGTTTTATGAAATTGTTATTTATCAGGTGTTTGTATGTGATGAATTTGAGATTTGTCGATATTGTTGTCTGTGTAGTTGATTTTATATTTATGTTATGAATTTGTTATTTATCAGGTAATTTATTTATCAGTTTAAATAAATTTTTAAAAAAAAATAATGCAAAATTAGCGACCGCATGGAGACTGAATTGCGACCGAATAGCGACTATACGTTATATTTCTTTTATTAAATAATTATACTTGGCGACCGACTGGCGACCGAATTGAGACCGAATAAATCCGATAGGTTAATTTTATTTTTAAAAATACAACATAATTAGAGACCGAATAGCGACCGAATTGAGACCGACTTAATTAGCGACCGATCAGGCGACCGATTATAATCGGTCTCTGGTAACGACTGATACTGCGACCGAATTATGTCGGTCGCTATATAGCGACTATTATATAGCGACCGACGTATTCGGTCGCTAGATAGTATCTGTTCGGTCGCAATGCAGATTTGCGACCGATCTACGACTGAATAGCGACCGCTAGGTCGGTCGCTATCCGCGATTTTTCTTGTAGTGGACTAGGATTTTATCCTTTTTTCTAGTAAAAGAGCCCTCAAAGGAGAATACTTAGATCTTGCTTATAATCACATACCCATCTACGTAGTTTGTAATATGAGATCTTTTGAGCCCCCTTCTTAGACCTCTACGGTATCGCTTAGGGATTATAATTTTTTTTCATATTATAGTAGAAAGGGAAACTTTTGTCTTGATTAATTTTTAAGAATTTTTTTAAAGATCATCTCTTTTTTTCTCTTTTATATCTCTCCTCATTTCATAATACTATTTTTTTAAAAAAATTGAAGATGACAATGACCCGTTTGAGAAAACTTGGATTCGAAGGAAAAAATCCTCGTAAGCCTTTCAGACGCGGGCATCTCCAGCAAAGCAACCCAGCCGATTTTATGATTGCATCTGCCTCCCAGCGACCCCCTTTTAATTCCGTAGCCAGAGCAGGGATGAGAAAATTATTAAGGATTACATGCATGCACATAATTTGGTCACACCGAGGTCCACACCACCGGCTGGCACAGCAAAAATTAATGGCTGCGCATTAATTACCTGGATGGCGATCAGTCGTCTTGATCTGCTCCATCACGTGGAACCAAAATAAAGAACTCGGAGACATATACGGAACGGGCCGGATACTGCCGCCCCGATCGACCAATCCCCAGTATTATTATTCCATGTTTTGTCTGATCGGGCGGGATTCGCCGGCAGAATTTGCCGCCGGCCCGGAGTGGTAGATATTGTTGGCATGCACTACGTGTGGGATGCCATGCTCTAGCTGTGAGAAGAAAGAGTTAAGAGAACATGTGAAATGTACGTAATCTCACATATCTACTTATAATTACCCGAAGCTTACAATGTTCAAAAGTTTACGGCACACAGCTTTTTGTCTGTTGTGGGTTTTTAATTAAAAAATGTGTAAAAAAATGCACCAGAACTTTTAGAAAAAGAATTATTATACTCCTGTTTCTCAGTTGTTTCTCCATTGAAGATAAGGACTGGGCTTGGGGTGGTTTGAAAAATCTTGACTGGTACTATTGAAAATTAAAGAATGGTGAAAATATGCTGGCCCCGATCGTTTACCACTTCGAATCCGCCCCCTCCCTGGGTTTCTTTTATTCTCTCTCTCTCTCTCTCTCTCTCACACACACACACACACACACACACACACACACATTGAGTATGTATTATCCATCTGTTACTATTGAAAAATTATTATTTTAACCTTCTTTTTGGGTACATGACCTTGTGGTCAGAGACTGGGAGATATACCAGGGTTTGGGACCAGGCTTCATGGCAGGCACTCTACGATTTTTCATAAAAGTACTCGAGACGGGTGATGCCACTAACTAATAGTCCGACATCCGCGAATGGTGGGTTGTCATACCTCAATAAAGTGAAAACACGGAGTGTGCCATATACATAAACATAGTCGAAAGTATTAGCATCTCCATAACATAATCACAAACAATCAACGACATGAAATCATTCATATCTAACTACACATTATGAAGAGAAATAAATAAAAATTATTTTTCATCCATAATCCATAATTAATAGGGATGTGTTATAGTATAAAAGTCCACACAGGTGACCAAAACCAATTGCAATTCAAAATGACTCTAGATAGCATTGCCCATAGCACAACATTCCACTAAATCTGGCTGCACACTTGTGAGGACCAAATTTCAACGCCGCTATATATATATCCTGATCACCTACTCATCAGTCAGACTAGCACCTAAAAATATATCAAAGAACCAGTTGAATACGATGACTCAATAGGACTCCTAACCACCACCGCATTCGCTCGCCTATACTAGTCTTCTGCATTCATTCTCTAAAATTGATAGCAGTCTGCTAATGAAAACTAACTTTATATATTAGGTGGTACAAATATAATTAAGTGCAACTACGTGGTTCAGAAATCATAAACAAGAAGATCTCGTATATGATTAATTGAGTAGGCATAAGTGGAATAGCAATATAGACATCTCATACCACCGTCCAAGGCCATTGAGGCCAAGGATGAAAGTAGATACTCTAGACACAACAACTACAAATATTAGGCGGAAACTTAAACTTGCAACATAGTCTATTAATATAAACAAGTATCACAAACTTGCAGCATGGACTAGTACATGGAGTGACTTAACATCCACGGGAGAATCTTTACATCTCATACATGAGTTAAAGATTACACCTATCACATTTTCTTAACAAGACGGTCAACATGTGACAAAAGTGGGTCAGCATACTTACATAAGCATACACATAGCGTGCACATGCTTGCATTCTTTCATAAAATAAATATAATTTAGAGCTCGTACCCACATTTCCATCATGTTAATTAAAGTAATCAGAACATGCATCATAACATCTCAAGGCTAAAAGGTGTAGTAGCTTCATCTTCCAGGCGGCTCCACCTCGGATTACCCCTTCAAAAAACTTGATCTATATAGTCCTTTCCTCTAGTAGCCTTTTCCTCTGGCACATTCGAGTGGAGTTTCAATGGAAGAAACATGGCTCAAGCTAGGTGTTAAAATTCAGATTCTGGGTTTAATGATGACAGTGGGTTGGACCTTCTATCTAGACAGATCTATATCATGAAACCGACCATAATGCCAAGTAGAGTCAAGCCCTATATGTACAATTCCTTATCTCTTGAAGTGACTTCACACGCATACTCGTATGTGTTATTAACTTGGTTTGCCTTATTTCATTCATACATGGATCTAGCCTTTATCATGGACATTCTTAACTTGCTCAAGCTCTTATGTATTTTACTTGTACAGTAAATCATCTTAAAACTTATAGAAAGGGCACCTAGACACCGGAACATGGTCTTGGTCTTAATCATGGCTTTTACATATGATTTGTATTTACTTTGGGGAAACATAAAACATAGATTGAGCAGACCTAGGCTTAAGTTTTCATGCATGGCTTGTGTTTAGAAATCTTACCTTAGTGAGAATCTCATTGTCACCTGTCTTCAGTTCTTTTACTCCCGACCTCTAGTCCTACCTGTCTAAGTAGCCTTCCTAGAAATGAAAGAGATAGAGGAAATATAGATCCAATCTCAAATAATGGTGAAGAAATCTAAAGTCGAAGGTTAAAAATGATGGCTTGAAGATTATCAAGAGACTTACCAGGTGTAGAACAGTTTTAAGGGGTCAAAGGAGTAAAGGGTTCAAGAGGTGGGAAAGGTGGGGAAAGTGGGGTCCAAATAAGGTCCTCACTTCTAAGCCAATGCCATGTCCTACAACGTATAGAACTAAGCCTACCATCTGCTATAACCTTGCCCTACATGTCAAACATTTGTCACCCATCTTCTACCACCTTTAGTGCATCGCCATGCACCTGTCCGATCACTATCCTTCCCTTTTGTCTAAAGGACTCTATAAATATAGATATTCTATTTAGTTATAACAAAAACTTCTTGACTAGTCTTCTACGCGCTATCACATCTTTAGGGATTCGGCTCCATGCCCTAGATCTCCGAAAGATCTTGCACTATCAACTATGTGTATCGTTTATAATCATAGACAAGATTTTAAAATTTAAGTCTCATTATTAAATCCCTCACATTACAAGAAAAATGGGAAATACCGACGGTATTTTCCGACTAAAAAGTTTTCGTTGGCAATACGTCGGAATGTTTTATCTTTCTGACGGAAATATATTATGTCAGAAATTCTTCGATAATTATCGACTATTTTTCGACATATTTTTTTTGTCGGAAATACGTCCGAAACTTTCGACAGAAAAAATTAACGTCGAAAGTAAGTCGAATATTTCGGACGTATGTCCGACAAAAATACGTTTCGTCAAAAATAAATAAATGCAGGTTAAAATAGATGAATAATTTACGACGTATAAATTTAAGGTCGAACATTTGTCGGAAACTTGTTGACATATCTCCAACAAACTTTTATCCGTCGAAATATTTCGATATATTTCTGAATGATCTTTTGTCTATCGAAAAATGATTAAATAGTTTTCCACCCTTCCTATTATTAATAAATATTATTATATTTATTAATTAGCACTTTTATGGTTTTTCGTCAGTTTTGTAATTATTTTATGGTTTTCGGCAAGTGGACCAATGGGAATTCAGAAAAATAAAAATATTTTATCCACTTGAATTCCCTTTGATGTTGCTTGAGTCACCTTATTTTCGTAGACACACGAAAGTCACCCTGGTTTTTCTGGTTGCACGCCCTTTCTCCTCATTTTTTTTTTTGTCTATGGTTTTCTCTTCATTATGTAAGCACTCCCTCTTCGTTAGGTATGGAGACCCACAGAGGTTGTTATGACAAAGAAGGACTCTTGACATAATCTTGATAAAAAACTCTTTCATCTGTAAATATAGCAGTTTATCTGTTCAGACACTTATCAGACACCGTAAATTAGTAGAACTAGAGATAATCTCGTTCCTTGATCTTAGATGAGTTTAATCAGTGTCATTTGATGACTAAGAAAGTTTTAGATCCGTGTTGGTAGAGTTATTAGGAAGCCCATACACGGTTAAACCCTACAAACGAACTTGAGTTTCTTCAAGTTTCACTGCCATGAGCTATTTGTCACCGTTACATAGCTATTCGTCACTTCTAATGGGTTATTTGTCACTCATAATGAGATATTTATCACCCTTATCCTACGCTAGACGTCGCGTTTGTTTGACTTCATAACATATTGTGACTTCTCTTATCCATTTATCACCCTTAAGAGATATTTGTCAGCCTTGAAGCCTATTTATCACCACTGATGACTATTTGTCACCACTATGCGGTGTTAGCCGTCGCGCTTGATTTTGGCTTATCTGACTGACTGACTCCAAAATTTCAAAACATGTTCTTCTTTCTGTCTAACAGTGATAATTAATAAATATAATAGTATAATTATAAAAAAAGTAAATGTAAAAATAAAAAAAAATCATAAAAATTAAAAACCAAAGGTTGCGATGTTGCCATCCAACTCTCTAAACAGAGCATGAAAACCAAGGGATGTGAGGATATGCCCCTGCGAAATGGACAATACCACAAGGTGATTATGTAAACATGCCAAAAGTCACGAATGAAGGAAATACAACAGAGTAGGTGGATACTGAAGTCCCGCGATCAATGACACCCAAGAGGGGGGTGAATTGGGTGTTTACAAATTTTAAAGAAACTTTTAACTTTTTTACAAAATATGTGATAATCATTAATTAGTATTATGAAAACTAATTAACCAATTCTCTCAAACTCACCGTTCCCACACGACCATAAAATGAATACAATCAAACCACATAAATAACACACAAGGCACAGCGGTTTTTAAGGTGGTTCGGATACAACGACGGCAATCCTACGTCCACCCCTCACCAAACCTGGTGAGGCTTCACTCGGGGATAAATCTCCAAATGGAGACGACGCTCCAACCACACACGCAGGACGACGCCTGCCCACACACACACGGGGACGCACCCCAACACACACACACACACATACACACACACACACACGCACACACACACACACACACACACACACACGGAGACGAGGTCTACAACAAGATCCAACAAGCGGATCAACAAAACACACACACGCTGCGACAAGTGCAGCACTCCACACACAAACACTATGATCTGAATAAACACACACACACACACACACACACACACACACACACACACACACACACACACACACACACACACACACACACGTAGATCTAGGAAGACCTACGCACACACGAATCAAATACGACAACCACACATAAACACGGATCCAGAACGATCCACACACACACAAGTTTTCGCAGTTTGTACAACACACGAATATGAGCTTGAAACACAATAAGGCACAGTTTAGAAATCCCCTGATTTGGCTCCCCCTGAATGTATGATGATGATATATGAGTGATGCTTGCTTCTTCAGTTTATTGGAAGTTGATGGCTTCAGATGGACCTTGAATCTTTAGCTCTTGGATGAAGAGTTGATCCACGGAACACTATTCATGGCTACAGTAACAGTTCCTTCTTGCTTGCACAACTTCCTTGATCTCCTTGATCCTTGCTTGCTTCTTCTCTTCCTTTGAGGTTGTTGGGTTCAAAATGGATCTTGCATACCTTCAGATGGATGAAGAGATTCCTTTTTCCTTGTAGCAGCCTTCTTCTTCTTCCATTGATAGACTCCTTGGTTGATGGGCTCTCCTTCGATCTCTTCTGGTTAGATGCTTGTTTCTTCACTTCATGGGAGGATGAAGGCTTCAAATCTAGGCTTGAATCACTTGGAATGGATGAAGAACTTCAGCTCGAAGCACTGTTCACGGAGGTGCTACAGTACCCATGAATCTCCTCCTCTAGCCTCCCTTGATCTCTCTTGATCCCCTTGAAGCATTAGGGTTTATAACCCTCTTGTATGTGTTTTATAGCATTTGAATGGTCTATAGAAACCCCCCAGACCAGATCCACATTTTATGGGTGATTGGGTGACTTTAGGATTAAAGAAATCCATGGAGAATGGCTCTTCTCGAAGTGGCAAACAAAGTCAACATATGTTGGCTCGGGGCTGGCGGTCGACCTGTGGAAGCTGGCGGTCGACCGCTACTGAGAAACCTGTAGAAATTTGATCCCTGGAATTTTAGGTCAACCTGGGGCGGTCGACCGCTGCTGTCGGTCGACCTGGGGCGGTCGACCTGAAGCTACAGTAAATTTCAGACTTCTTAGGTTTCACCCCCGAACTCCACTGCAACCCATTTAAGTCTGAGGCTTCAAACTCCTTTGATCTTGGGGAATATATGTTGAGTGTTTTGACCTACAAAACCATAGAAAAGGGAATTAGAACTTATTGTAAACATGTGGTAATTGCATAAAGTACATGTATGAAACCCTTTTGGCCATTTGGCAGTTTTAATCAATTAACAAGAGCTTATTGTAAATCGTTTGAGCAAGATATAAGTACCATTATTCTAATTTTCAAGCAAATTTCTCATGAGTTGTTTCAACCTAATACAAGCTCAAAATGATATGTGAAATATGTATTAGAGTTCAAGAAGTGATTTACATTGAGACCCAATTTCACATATAAGATTGGAACACTTGTTACTTTGACAAATGCATGTATGGTATGCGTAAAAATCTACCAAACAAGTTTCAAACTATTTGATCAGGATTTGAATAAAAGTGGTCATCAGAACTCAAGTCTATATGTTCAAACATATAAAGGCTTGAAACCTCTTGTAGAACCAACATATGCAAACCAAGGATCAAGACCATGTAACCGTTGCCATTTGTCATCTCAACCATACATAGATAACAAGAGCATGAGCAATCAACCACAAGTTTAGTTATCATCACTTAATCACACATTAAGTTAAGTTATTATCAAAACCATAACACAACAATCATCAAAATTATAACTCAACAATCTCTCCCTTTTTGATGATGACAAACTTATTGATGATGACAAACTTAATGATAAACTTATTAATGATGATACAACAGAATGGTACAAATGTTTTTCTCCCCCTATCACACAGAATGGTACAAATGTTTTTCTCCCCCTATCACACACAATCATCAATTTTTCTCCCCCTTTGACATAATCAAAAAGGGGGATAATGCAACTCTATCTCCCCCTCTGACATGATCAACAAGCTGGTGGAACCCAAACAAGGAAGAACAAGCTTATCTCACTTTGAAACAGCAATAGCTCATCTTATCAAATCAGAAGAAGCAAGGGCAAATCTTTCTCCCTCTTTGAAACAGTAATGGCTCAGAATTCAGATGAAGCAGCAACAAATCATGGACTAACAAAATAATATGGTACCATCCAAAGGAAATACAGTCAAGCATGTATTGATACCAATTGAAGGTAAAGATTGGCTGTCAGATGTTCACAACAAACAAGAGCATAAGGGCATATCAAAAGGATTTTCTTTGATTTTTAAATTTTTAAATTTTTTATATTTTCTATGTAAATGCATGAAGCTATGCATATGCAGATAATGACTCATGAAGTGCACACAATGCAACCAAAGAGTTACATATAAACATACATGCAATCTCCCCCGTACATATAGAAGAAGGGAATGGGTATAAGAAATATACAAGAGAGTCATGCTAACCGGAATGCACATGTGTAGCACATGGGAGATTGTGCAATCATATAGGAGATACATGCAATTGCTAAAGCAGTCAATCAATTTTCTGAATACATAATGAATCAAATTTCTAGATGTGTGAGTAACATGAAAAAGTGATAGTTACAATATGGATATTCAGATTTTCAGATTAACACAATGAGACATTGTACAGACTGCACTTCAATTTTGAGAACAGCGTATTGGAGACTACGCTCTACCACAATGAGTTTTCACCAGCATTTTTCCACTCAACTAATATCACATGATAGTCAGAATTTTTCAAGAGTAATCAGGTTTAAATAATTCTTTTTTACGCGAGTAGACGCATGGAGCTCATGCCAGAATCCCCGGTTACTCAGAATACTGAACCATTTCACCTCATGTGAACAGAGATACTAGTCAACACTTTTCAGATATGAACCACATCACGTCTCAGGTGACATGTGCCCACTTTACTCAGTAAGACCGAGCATTGCTCTATCTTTCATTTTTATTTCAGATTTTTTAAGAAAGATAGGTAGGTAACTTTTTCCTCAACTGTCTCTTCAACATACATGCAGCAAGTTTAACATCTCGAGAGTGTTGAATAGAAATTCATATATCATTATCTTTAACACTCATTTTCACATTTTGTGCATAAAGTGTGTGAATTTGATTCAACATGTATACCAAAAATATCATGAATACATAATAGTGCAGCTCCCCCTAAATAGATGCACTTATGAAATATAAACTCTCCCAGAGTGTACGATATGAAACACGCCAATAATGACTCAAATGCAGCATTATTTATCAAGAAGACATAAGGCCATAGAAATGCCAAGGGATGGGGTTGAATAGCATATAATATCACACAAGCACACATTGGGAGTTTATGCAAATGCACTATGACATGCATGCGAGCAATGTGATGTAGATTTGATACCAATTGAATGGGCAATTTGATACCAATTGAATGGATGTCAACTGAATGAACTAAGTGTGACTAATGCATGAGTTCCAATGTAATACAACATATGAGCATATGAGAATGCGATGCGATGTGCAAAGTGATTCAGACTTTTAATTTTTATTTTCATGATGTAAAAGCACCTTATGCATTGAATTATGATGCATGCAACCTATAACTATGTGAGAAAGGAATACAAGATGAAAAATGACACTATATACAAGAGAGCAGTTCAGATTTGAAAGATAAGCATGGAACATTATTCATCACAAGCGATTTATGTACAAAGGTGCAGAAATCATTTGGCATGCAGTATAAACCATTTATTGTCAAAGATTGTTAAGAATAGATTTTCAAAGATTTTGAAATCAATCACAAGTCATTCAGGAGTTGACATTTCTATTGCAAAACTCTTCACTTCAACAAGGATCAATTTGAGAAATTTTGAAGCAATTCATCATGAGCATGTTGCATGTTTCAATTGGAGATCACTCAGTCAATAGAGAATGAAATAGCATTCATTTCAACTTGTTTAGCTAGCAAGACCCCCTTTGACAAAAACATGAATCTCAGAAAAATTCAATGAAAGTGCAATGTTTCTCTTATGACATGGGGCTAGCTAACAAGGAGCAAATAATAGCATCAGAAAATTCTTTCAAGGCCAAACAATCGATTTCTTCTAGTTCTGGTATAAGGTGGAGAACTTTGGTCTAAAGACCAACTCACGCATAATGAGAGTTTCTAGGTGAAGATAATCCACCCTTTTCACTACTCAGTGTTGACACCCGTTTTATGACCGATAAGTCGGGTCATCTCCTTGTTCATTCTATATGATGCTCCGAGTTGTTTACCTTTATTGAGCCTTCTTGGTCAATTTGAGGTCCACTTCGTGAGTCGTATCTCCTTGGTTGGGTCTGGTTCCCTATCCCTTTCTGCTGGACGAAGCTTGGCAAGCTCTCATTTTCATTTGAACTTTATTATCTCTAACGGTCCATCATAGGGGTGTTACAATCCTCTAACGCATCTACCCTGGTGCGTTACATCCTTCCAGAGTCCTTAAGCTTGGGACTTCCTTTCAAGCTTATCTTTTGTCTATCCGTTGAGTGTGACGGTTTATCGTGCAGCCGTTACATTGGTTGTGACGCATCTACCCTAGACCGTTACATTCATCTAGAGTCCTACGTTTGCAAACTTCTCCCGTTGATCTTATCTTATAAAGGATAGGGTTGTGTGACGGTTCCTCCCTGGAGCGTTACATCAGTGTGGCGGTCTATCGTGCGACCGTTACATCCAACAGAGAGTCCTGCCAAGCCTGGCCTTTGCTCTGCTATTCCGTGATCGAACTAAGAGTTTGATTCTTTGGTTTCTCTCTCGATACTCATCCTAAGGAGCTTCCGTTTGATTCTGTGGACTCTTGGGAGTATTATCTTCAAGAGTTTGCCAAGAAACGTCCTACTTTCTAGCTGGATTATCCTCTACTCGAACCTAGACTTTGAGGGTCTATAAATAGAACCCTTGACTTCATGGCTTGAAGAGGAGACATCTGGAGTTTACGTCGAAGTGTTGATGCATCCTGGAGCTAGAACCAACCAAGGATAGCTGCTTCCCATGTCCATCTACTTCCAAAGTTCAGGGAGTATCGTTTCCAAGGGTTTAATTCAGTCAAGTCTTGTTCTTAGTGTCTTTTCCATCTTTTCAAACATCATAGCATTGTCCCTCTCCATCTCCCACGTTCTTGCACTCGCTGCATTCATTTAAAACATCCTCCCATCTTTTAAAACACCCTAGAGGGGTTAAAAAACCAACCTCGGTATTTCCCTTTCCTTTTGCATGTTTATAAGTTTCTTGGATTTATTGATACTACTTTGTCTAAGGGCTAATCTGGGTTGTTTTTCTTGTGTTCTACACTCTTTTGCAGGTTTACAGGGTCCATATCACGAGGCCCAAGCTCTCTAGCCGGCTGGAAAGCTTGGAGATCAAAAGGTCCCCAACTTATTATTATGCAGAAGCTCTGACGGTCTTGCACAGGCGCGTTAGAGTCTTGTAGCGGTCTATCGTAAGACCGTCACACTTGCTATGGCGCATCTTCCTTGGACCGTTACATATGATGGAGCTACAGTTTCCTGGTTGTTCTCTCTCCCGTGGGCGGGTGCATCATCCTCCTATTCCAAGGTATTTATCAGGTCTTTGACTTGTTTCTACCTTGGTGGCGATCACATCTTTCCTTAGTTTGGGCATTAGCTTTCTCTTTCATCATATCTCTTCTTTACTTTGCTTGTTCCACCTATACGGTGTGTTTTCCTTTATTCCTTATTCCACGCTCCGGCGTGTGTTTTTCTTTATTTGCTTAGCTTAGTCTTGATTGAGATAGCATGCCCATGCTAGAGCTTGTGTTGGTTGCCTAGGTTCATGATTCACATGTTCATAGATTGATTGATTTCATTACTTGACTCATTATTTGCTCATAGTCGGCATCATAGCCCATCTTGCAAAAGAAGGGACACATTAAAACCAACAGTTTGTTTGGCGATCACGGTGGGACATCTAGTGCCAATCGTGCTTTGAATCTC
The DNA here is from genome assembly GCA_022559845.1 of Amorphophallus konjac. Lineage (NCBI taxonomy): Eukaryota > Viridiplantae > Streptophyta > Magnoliopsida > Alismatales > Araceae > Amorphophallus > Amorphophallus konjac. The sequence goes on from CM040125.1 coordinate 29,264,345, forward strand.
TGTTAAACCTGCTTCCCTTTGTTTGCCCTTATTGCTCTGGTTTTTTTTCCGGATTTTCCTTCTATTTCTCTGCTGTTTCTGGTTCTCTGGCTCCTCTGACGGTCTCCTGTGAGTGCGTTACATTTCTGTGATGGCCTGGTCTTCGACTGTCACACTTTTCTGACGCAGGTCTCCTAGACCGTCACATACTCCAGACAGGTACGCATCCTGAGGTGTAGTTTACTTCCGCAGTTTTTGCTGTTATTTTCATGCTTGGGTGCTATTTGGTCTCCTCCTTGGCTGGTTCACATGTTCATATCATTATGTGCATATTTGATTGTTAGATTCTAGGCTAGAATTTGCATGCACCCCGGTGCACATAGGTTCATGCATATTTTCATACATTAGATTGCATTTCTCCTACCTCGGTGCGTGGACCTCTCGTCTCCATATTCCTTGGGGCCGACTAGGAAAACACATCAGGGACCTCCATAAGTCCCCGTGAGCCGTGGATTCCCACACGGACACCGGGCCGGTTGTACCTTTCCTACCCCGTGTCTAGGATTGCATAGGTGAAGGAGTGATTACATTTAGAGTCAACCAAGCCACACATCCTTTCCTATTAGGAACCTACTGGTGGAGAGCACATCCTAATCAAATCACTAAGGTTCTAAAGGAAGAAATCATAAAAATCTTGTTGCATCATCTAAGTAACTTGGTTGAATTTGAGTGTTGCCATCTCGTTTTCGCTTGCATCTTTGTCAAAGTTATCTAAGTTTGATCACTCATTGTGTGTTTGTTGTGTGTTGTTTGCTTTTGTTAAAGGTTTTCCGTTGCATGTGGAATTGTCTTCGTCCATTAGAGTCACCTCCTAGGGTCAATTCCTTCTCCAAATTCTACTCCAATCCGCTCTTCGAACCCATCATGGCTTCTTTCAATCCTCCCCGTTCCCAAGAGGATTCTCTTCCTCAAGGGCTTCTTGAAAACCCCCCTAGGGTTATCTCATTCCCGTCTGGAGAGGGGTCCGCCTCTCTTCCATCCTCCGTCCCTATGGAGGGCGGCCAAACCACTCCTTCCTTCTCTTCTCCTTCTGCTGGCTCCATTCTCCAAATGATGGCCCAGTTGGATCCGGCCCAACTCCAGGCTGTCTATCAGGCCATGCAGGGGTCCAATACCCCACATCCCACGATTGCGCAAGGCCAATCTAATCTTTCCATCGACCAATCTAGAGTTGGTGGGCCCTCCATCCAGCCCACTCCAGTTGATCTTACTCCGGTCCAACCTTGGACCATCACCTTTTCTGGTATGGAAACGGGCCAATCTTCCACTTCGGCCCAGCAATTTTCTGATAAGGGAAAGTCTACTCTCCCTTCTTTTATCCAGGTGGATCATCACATGCCTAGCCCATCGGTGCCACAAGTCCTTGTTGGCCCTTCGGATTTCTTGCGCCCTCAGCAAGGGGTTGCCCAAGTCCATCCTAATCTGGGTCCGTCTTCGACCCAATATCCTTCTTATGGGCTCCCTACCTTGGCTGTTTATCCTTCTGCTCCTTCTTATGGGCTTTCACCTCCTACAACAGTCCATCCTTCTGCTCCTCAATTTCAACCTTCGTCTCTCACTACCCCTACTCCATCCAGGGAGCAGGAACTACTTGATAAGTGGGCCGCTATGCAACAACAGATTGATTTCCTCCAAAAACGGGTTGGCCCACAATCCTTGGCAGATGTTCCAGTCCCCAGCTTCCAAAACATCTGATTCCCTCCGCAATCCGAGCTCCCTAATTACCGCAAGTATGATGGGAACGGTAATCCCTTTATTCATGTGAGGGACTTTTTATATGAATCGGCCCAATTTCAGTATGATGATCGCCTCATGGCGTATTTGTTCCGCCGATCACTGGATGGCGTTGCACTGGAATGGTTCTATTCCCTGCCGCTAGAGGATGCCGAGAGCTTCAAAATAGTGAAAGACAAGTTCATCCAACGGTTTCAAGACAGGGTCGGTCCAGAATATTCTTTCACAGACTTGGTGGCCGAGAAAATGAAGCCTGATGAGGAGTTTGCAACTTACGCTGACAGATGGAGGCAGATGGCCGCCAGGGTGCCAGGTCATATTCCGGAGGAAGAGAAGGTCAAGCTACTTATTTCCAATGCTACCCCGACCTTCCGAAACATCTTGGCGATGAATGATATAGCAAACATGCACCAACTCTATAGCCGGGCGCGGTTCATTCAAACGCAATTCAAAGACTCCCCTATCCACTCGCTCTTTGAGAACCGAAGCCAAAATACCACAAGAAACCTCAAGGGCCTGTCACCGAGGGGGTTCAAACCAATGAGCATGTTCAAGCTGTTACTTTCCCTTTCCAAGCCGTACCTTTCCGCTTTCCGCAAAACCCCCACACTCCGTAAAACCCCGCTCCATAAAACTTCCCAACCATTCCACAAAATCTTTCGCCTACCTTTGCCACTCCACAAAATACCTTTACCGCTCCTCAACAACCTCCACAACCTTCGCAATACCATAATGCTCCTCCACCCAACGGCTACAACAACAACAACAAACACCCGGCTCCTAAAAGAGCGCAGTACCCACCCCTGCCAGAAACCCTCACGGATATCTTCTCGGCTCTCATGTCAGTTAGTGCTACACAACTCCCTCCGGAACGGCCCAACTGGAACCCGGCCGTTGATCAGACAAAGTACTGTATGTTCCACAGGCAGCCAGGACATACTATTGAAGGGTGTTTTCAGTTCAGGGATTTGGTCTATGACCTCCATGAAGGACAAAGGATTGATTGGGCCGAAATGCACAGGGCCATTACGGAAATTAAAGAGAAGAGGAGGCAGCCGCTGAGGCAGCAAGTGCAGCAACAACAGGCACCGCAGCCGCAGCAGCAGCCGCAATAGCAACAGCAGCCGGTTCAAGACTTGGGGATCCATCAGAACCCAATGCCCAACCATCTTCCCGCTCCACAGCCTCAGCCACCGGCGCCGGCCCAGGTCAGTGTAGTTCAACCCCCAACCCTTGACGCCAGGTGGTCCTTTGATGATGACAGCTCTACGCCGCAAGTTATGGCCCTTCACCACAACTTCCGCACTCCTTCCGCTCCTACCATCCTTACATACCAAAACCCTCCTCCGCCTGCTACACCGCTAGTCCTTTCATCTATTCCTACTCTACCGCCCGTCTCTCACACATTACTCACCCCCGCTATCACCGTACCTCCATCTAACCCTCCACTTATTATGCCTCCGCCTACCTTTATATCCCCACTTCCGCTCGCACCCGCTACCACTAATCCCTCATCCATCATCCTTTCCACCACACCCTCTTCCGCTCCACTTATCCACCCCACCGGGCCTACTAAGTCACTTATCTTGAGCCCATCCGAGGTTGCGGCTGCCTATAACTTCGCCTTGCAGAGCGGGCGCATGTTTCACCACAATTATCCTTCCACCTCCAACCCCCAGTCTTCCCAACCGACTATTGAGCAGGAAGAAGCCGAGCCGTTACTAGGAACCCAATACGATCTATTACATCACTTGGATCGGGTTCCCGCTAAGATATCTGTGCTGGAGCTTATCAAAAGATCTACCCTTCACCAAGATGCTCTTAGGAACTTCCTTCAGAAGGTGATGGTTAGTGAAGATGTGGCAGCCGACAGTTTACCAACGGCATTGGAAACTATTTCAAAGGGACCAGCTATAACCTTCTCTGAAACCGAGCTAGCACCACCAGAAGCTCGGCAAATGCCACTTTGCATCACCGTTATCTTGAATAAAATCAGCATTGATGCGGCGTTAGTTGATACAGGGGCATCTATCAATGTGTGCCCGCTCAGCACTCTCAGGGCCTGCAATCTGTCAGAAGAACTTCTACGCCCGACCCCCACTACTATAGCTGCTTATGACAATTCTCGGAGGGCATGTCACGGGATTGTTACTATTCAAGCTGAGCTTGGGCCTCTCACCATGCCCATTGAATTCTATGTGCTGGACATCGACCCCATGTTCAAAGCTATCTTGGGTCGTCCGTGGATCGACACTCTCAGTGCCGTACCCTCCACCGCGCACCAATGTCTCAAATTCCCTTTTCAAGGGAGGGTGGTTAAAGTAAAAAGCTCATCCACGGTCCAGTCTGTCAAAGTTATTTCAGAGAAGATTCTGCCCACATTATGGCCCAGCAGCCGGCCCGTTATTTCGGTACTAGATCTGGATTTCCCTTGGGCCTATACACCACGCAAGCCCGCCGCTGCACCCGTCAATATCAAAGTGAAACCCCAAATCCGAGATTCCAAGGGTTGGGACATCATATTGAAGCTAGGTTATCAACCGGGGAGAGGCCTCGGTGCGCAGTTACAAGGGCGAACTAAGCCAGTGCCCAAAGGGAGAAAAATGAGCCGGAGAGGTCTTGGTTATCGAGAGTCCGCACTCTCAATGATGGGAGACTCAGGGCCACTTACATGGGATTACCACCAACACTTTATAAAAGGACCCCTCCAGTTGGGTACACTGAATCCACCACCAGTACAGTCAGAAAAGAAAGATACAGCTTGCACAGTTGCTAGTCCACCTCTGCTACCAAGAGGGCATGTTGATGATATGCCAGATTTCAGTCAGTCATTTTCCAGAATGTTCAGCGAGCCAGACAGTTATGGTCAGAAGAAGAGTCAGGAAGTGCGGCTCGTTCAATGGAAGCCGAAGCCACTTGGCCGCCTACAAAAGAAGGGGAGCTCGCCCATCATTATTTCTTGGTCTCCCTCCCATCTCGCATCTCTATTTCAACAATTGGAACCCATTCCCCGTTCACCCCCGATTATGGTCGATCCGTATTTTACGGAAAGATCACCCGAAATCTTGTTTGTTCCATGTGCATGTGGGCGCTGCCCACCCATTGATCTGTCAACTCTATTCACTCCTCCTTCCCCCACCGCCCAACTCCACGAGATGTGGTTTCGATCCTCTGATCCATTCTTCGATTGCATCTTCCCTGATTTATTCCCCATGCAACTTCCTCCTCCTCCATCCTGCTGTATGATCTCCACTGATCTCCAAAAAAAACGTCAAATTTGAAACAGAGATTTCGGTGGAAGATTACGCTATCTTGTCTCCATCCTCCTCCCAGGGGCACGAGTCCCCTGCTCCTTCCTTTCCACTAGAATTCCTTTCTCCTAGGTTAGGCGTAGGGTCCGTCGAGTCTAGAGAAGTAGGGTCGATTAGAACTAGAGAAGTAGGGTCCTCTTCTAGGTCGTCCAATCCTTCCGAGCTTGAGCCGCGCCCGCTTGCGCGTCCTTCCAAATCCATTCCTGATAGGTTCTTGCAGGATCTGGCTCAGCGATGTCATGCTCTTTTGAAGTGTCCAGAGTTTGTCGCCACGGCAATCATGATAGAAGACGAAGAGGAAGTAGAAGGGGTGTGGAGCGATGACGGACTCGGTGTCTATGAAGTCTTGGATGAGAAAGACCCGATTGATGATGAGGACAGCAACGTAGATGACACTGCCGATCTGTATGCGCAAGGATTAAAGAGATTCGACGAGCCATCATCGGCAGTGGATGAACCTACGAAGGAAATAAATTTGGGAACTGAAGAAGACCCAAGGCCCATCATTATTGCCGCTAATCTCCCTCCGCAAGTGGAAGAAGATCTAGTCAAGGTTCTGAGGGAGTATAGTGATTCTTTCGCCTGGTCTTATGAGGACATGCCGGGTCTTGACCCCTCTTTAGTGGAACACCGACCCGTACTTAAACCAGGGGCAACACCCGTAAAATAGAAGTCGAGAAGATTTCACCCCCTACATGGCCTTAAAGATCAAAGAAGAAGTTGACAAATTATATAAGGCCATGTTCATTAGAGTTGTTCTATATCCCCAGTGGGTGGCGAACATAGTCCCTGTTATCAAGAAGGATGGAAAGGTGCGTATTTGCATCGATTCCAGGGATCTTAATAAAGCATGTCCCAAAGATGATTTCCCGCTGCCTCACATAGACGTCCTAGTCGATAACACCGCCGGGTACGAAGCTTTGTCATTCATGGACGGTTACTCAGGTTATAATCAGATTCGTCTCGCTCCGGAGGATCAAGAGAAAACTTCCTTCACCACGCCCTGGGGTACGTACTACTACGTGGTTATGCCGTTCGGTCTGAAGAACGCAGGTGCCACCTATCAGAGGGCAATGATGGCCATTTTCCACGACATGATGCACATTTACATGGAAGCCTACGTGGATGACATCTTCGTGAAGTCAAGAACCAAAGAAGAACACCCCTCTATTCTGGCTAAGGTGCTGCAGAAAGCTAGGGAGTACAAGCTGAAAATAAATCCGAAGAAGTGTGTTTTTGGAGTCTCTTCAAGGAAGTTGCTAGGCTTTATAGTTAGAAAATGGGGGATCTAGATTGATCCTAATAAAGCAAAGGCCGTCATGGACATGCCTCCGCCAAAGAATATTACGGAACTTCGAGGACTGATTGGTAGATTGCAATTCATCAGAAGATTCATATCCCAACATTCTCAGAGGTGCCGCCCGTATTATAAATTGCTAAAGGCGGGAGTCAAATTTGAATGGAATCAAGATTATCAAAAGGCCTATGAGGATCTAAAAGAATATCTATCCAATCCCCCAGTTTTGTAACCTCCTGTCCCTGAGAAACCCCTAATCCTATACATCTCGGTTATTGAGGACTCCTTAGGGGCGGTCTTAGCACAAGTAGAGGATGAAGGAAAAGAGCGGGTAGCTTATTACCTCTCCAGGTTGTTCAACCCGGCTGAGGCTAAATACACCGCAATGGAGAAGACTTGTGCCGCCTTAGTGTGGGTAGCTCAGAAACTCAAACACTACTTCCTTGCCCACCCAGTTAGGCTGATCTCTAGAATGGACCCGATCCGCTATCTCTTAGAAAAGCATGTCCTCTCTAGTAGGTTAGCTCGCTGGCAGAGCTTCCTATCTCAGTTTGGTATCACGTTCGTCGTTCAGAATGCGATCAAAGGATACGCCATCGCTAAGCATCTTGCCCATCTCCCGATTCCCTGCACGGATTCTATTCAGGATGACTTCCCTGATGAGCATCTTTCTCTCCTGACTCATCATCCCTTCTGGTCGCTACACTTCGACGGTGCACTCAATTCTCAGGGCCGAGGGATAGGCGTTGTTCTGCTCACTCCGGAAGGAGTGACGATTCCTTTTGCTTATCAACTTCAATTTCCTGCTACCAACAATATCGCCGAGTATAAGGCTCTCCTAGCTGGATTGAAGCACGCCTACCTTCTAGGCGCGCGTTACTTGAATATCATAGGGGATTCTCAGCTCATCCTGTGACAAGTTCTGTCCACTTACCGCACCCGTGACCCTAAGCTTAAACCATATCAAGATTTGGTCACGCTCCTTGCTAGGCAATTCCGTAAGTTGATCTACATCCATACTCCTCGGTCTCAGAACATTCTAGCCGATGCTTTAGCATCCCTCGCTTCCTCTCCATCTTTCCCTCTCAGTCGGAGTACTGAGACCATCGTCGTTCAGAGATTGGATGCACCCTCTCTTCAAGATCCTTGGTATGTCAACCTTAGGAAAACAGTAGAAGTGAGGGTTGAGAAGGAAGAGTTAAAGGAAGTATCTTTGACAGAGTTAGAGGAGATCCTGGAAGAGGAAGAGTTGCCCTGGTATCATGAAATTAAGTTGTTTTGCAAAGATGGATCGTTCCTGGAAGAGGCAAATGCCGAGCAGCGCAAGTCAATAAGAAGAGCCGCCTCAAGGTACACTATCATTGCTGGAGAACTATATAGGCGCGCTACTAACGGAATGCTCATGAGATGTTTGGATGATAATGAAGCTTAGAAAGTGGCCGAAGCAGCGCATTCTAGTGAGTGTGGAGGTCATGTTAATGGCTAGGCTCTAGCGAAGAAGATCCTTAGGCAAGGCTATTATTGACCCACTTTAAAGGAGGATTGCTCCCTCTATGTCCGGAGGTGTCTTAAATGCCAACTCCATGCTGATAAAATTCATGCTCCAGCTTCATCTCTTCATCCTCTATCTGCTCCTTGGCCGTTCTCTATGTGGGTTTTCGACATTGTCGGCCCGCTCGGTGATCCCAATTCTCAGATCAAGCAAAAATCCTTCATCCTTACCGCCACTGAGTACTTCACCAAGTGGGCTGAAGCCGAAGCGTATGCGGAGATTAAAGCTACCACGGTGTGCCGCTTCATCATGAAGAACATTATCTCGCGGTTCGGAGTGCCAAGCAGCATCGTCACCGACAACGGACCCCAGTTCGTCTCTCAAGAGCTCAAGGACCTATGTAAGAAGTTCAATATCACATCGCATCACTCATCTCCATATTACCCACAAGGCAACGGCCAGGCCGAAGCCACTAACAAAACCCTTCTCAAGATCATAAAGAAAACATGCGAATCTCATAAGTTTTCTGATTGGCCAGAAAGATTAGTGGAAGCTCTATGGGCTTACCGCACCTCCGTTCGTACTCCTACGGGGCAAACTCCCTATGCTCTCACTTACGGGATGGAGGCGGTACTCCCACATGAGATTTTGATCCCTTCCCTAAGGGTACAGCTCGATAAGGAACTTAATCTCGATGAACGTCGAGAGGCGTTGCTCGTCCAGCTGGAACTCTTAGACGAGAAGAGGATGAATGCGGCCGATCACGTATCTATTTATCAAAAGAGAGTTTCACGTTATTTTCAAAAGAAGGTAATCGAGTGCAAATTTTAAAAAGGTGATATGGTTTTGAAACGTAAATTCATTCGGTCTGCAGGTCCTAGGTCTAAATTGCAACCTAACTGGGAAGGGTCGTTCGTTGTGAAAGAGGATTATCCAAGGAATGCTTACCGCTTAGTGAACGCAGAAGGTGAGGAGCTCTCTCACGCTTGGAATGGGTTGTACCTTAAGCATTTTTTCCTTAGAATCCAAACCAGTGCCACCCCGGTAGCAAGGTGTCCGTTCCCTTCCTTGCGAGAAAGAGGACCCCGAGCACGGCAATCACACACTACACGACGTCCCTGGTCGGGTTTCCCACTTTGTAGACACCGTTTCTCCTTGGCCATGCTTTGGGGGGGAAAGTCAAATGTCCATGTCCGTCTCTTTCTTCGGCTGAATCCAGGGGCAAGAGGTGAATAAGGAGGCGACAACCAATCCAGGCACCTTGACAAGAGGAGGTCTCAAATAGGGGCAGTCCGTTATGACCTAACGCCACAAGGAAAAGGAAAAGAGCAAAGAAAAGGAGCAATCATCTTGACAAAAGCAAAAGTCTATCTCGAAAGTCCATCGATTATCAATTCCAAAGCTCCAAAAGGGAAATAATATAAGCTAGGCATTGCAAGAGTGGCAGTACAGTTTCCCCGCGGGACGTTATGAGCCCAGTCGTATGCGTGCCTAGAGTTGACAAAGGTTTGATGACGGACACAAAAGTCCCGGCACAACAGACCAAGTCTCTGAATAGGTTGACTGGAGAGGAACTCAAGTCTTAAAAACTTCTATATCTGGCCTAAGCTTATCCCCGTGTTCTTTTTTTCCTTTTCAGGACTAAGACAAGTACCCTTGGTATGGCCTTGGCAGAGATACCGTCACGCGAGTTAGGCCCTGGCCAGGGATTGTCACCCCCATTACACGCCAACCTCGGAAACTCTGAACGGAATTGGGAGGACCCTCATTCCTAGGGAGGCACTGGTATTTCAAAAAATAAAAAAAAAATCATATATTTCAAAATTCAAACATATATGAATTCAAAGTCCAAAAAAATTATATATTTCAAAATTCAAACAAAAAAATCATATATTTCAAAACCCAAACAAAAATTATATATTTCAAAATCCAAAAAAATTATATATTTCAAAATTCAAACAAAAAATCATATATTTCGAAATCTAAAAAAATCATATATTTTGAAATCCAAAAACATCAGATATTTTCAAAAACTCACAAAAATCCAAATGATTGCAAAATTTTCTAAAAAAGGTACCATCATATGCATTACATGCATGACATTGTTTCTTATATTCTTCGCCTATTTAATAAGGCTCCACCTGGTGAGGACACGCACCGCATTACTCGACGGAGCACACGGAGCACGTCGGCATCCCTTTGGCTCGGCGATCACTTGGCAGACTAGCAGAGTTACCTGCACTTATTCGTTACTTTAGGCCATGTTGGGCCTTGGATTAGTCCCTCCGTGGACACTTTTTATCATTTGTGTGGACCTTTGTAGGCAAATTGGGGCCAATTAGGCTTTAGTTGGGTCTTTTTATGCTTATTAGGTAGGAGATAGGGCTATTGGGCCACTTTCTTGGTTCAAGCCTTGGCCCATTTGGCATGGCTGCCCAACCAGGGCTTGGCCCACCTGGGGACTTGCGCCCCCCTCCCTAGGGTTAGGGTTTTGGGCGCCCACCCACCTTTCCTCTCCTCTTGGAAGGTGGCAGCCGCCCCTCTCCTATATTATAGGAAGAGGGGTGCGGCCCCCCCTTTCCCTTCCCCATCCGATCACCCCCCTCCCTCCTTTGGCCGCCCCCCATCCCCAATCTCCTCCTAGAATCTAGGAGTGGTGCGCACCCCCCTTTCCCCCCCTAGCACATTGCGCACCCCCCCCTTTCCCCCTTGGCTAGGGTTTCAACCCTAGCATTCCCCCTCCCCATATAAAAGGTTTGTATTTTTTCTTTGGAGCATTATTATGAATAGAAAAGAAAATTTGCTGTTGCTCTTGAAGGAGGCTGCGCCCCCCTCTGTTCCTCCTTGCTCCTGCGATGGGAGCAAGCCCGGGGTGTGACTCTCCATCCCCTCGTTGCGACGCCGAGGTTCCCCCTCTCTTCTATCCCTTCTCAGGTTCAAGTTCGGTGCAACCAGATTTTGTCTCCAAGAGCCGCGATGACCTCCTCTGTCCTTGGCGACTTTCGGCGACCAGCCCATTTTCTGGGTGATTCTACTACGAGTCGTCAACGCGTGCGAGGTGGTCTCGCCTCATTCGGAGTTCGGCATCACCCGTGGCGAATTTCTTCGCGAGCTCGCGCAGGAACCTCCCTCTCTGCGAGCCAGAACCTGTCCGCCCCCTTGAGAAAATTCCACAGGATGGAAAACTACGAGTTTGGATGTGGGAGCTTCACCGGTCGTACCTCTCTTTGTCCCCTTTCCAACGCCACCGACCTCGCCTCATTCCGACGTCCGAGCTGTTCGTGGCATCCGTTTTCGTGAGGTCGCACGGGTCTGTCCCATCCACCCAGCGCCAGCACCAGCCGCGGGTTTCAGAGGCCACCGCGCGCAACCCCGACCACATCTGATCGAGCCCTTTGGTCGGGACCTGCTGCTCTGCGTCCTCTTCGTCCTCCAACAAGCGGATCTCTGTTCGCCCTTCGGATCTATTTCTTATCATTTTTCCCGCCCGATCGTGCGGTTCTGGGAGCAGAATCCCTGTCACAACTTGCAGGTACGCCCCCGGCTTTCACGGACGGAATCTGCATGCCCCCTTTGGCCTAGGCTTCCTCCCGTGACCTAGCTACTCGCCCTCGCTGACGGCGCCTCAATCAGACACCGGACCAGGCCGTGGGAGCTTTCACCGCCGAGCCGCGCATTGCTGCGAACCTGCCGACGACCGCCCGGACCCTCCTCGCGGCCACCCCTTCACCGAGTGCCGCCCGTCAGCCCGTGCATTGGCAGCCCCGAATCCATATGTTGTAGCCTGTTATCTCCCTGCGAGGAGTGGGCAATTTTTGGTTGGCGTTGTATTATTGTTCACTTTGTGTATCGGGGTTGTTGATCTCGGCCGGGGTTTCTTCCCCACGCCTAGGCGTGGAGGTACGTGCGACGCTCCCCCTTGTTGGCATTTGCTTTACTAGTATGCTTTCCATTATGCCGCGTGAGTGTTTAGGGTCCTAGCTAGTCTTTTAGTCACCGCGTGACTGTGAGTTGAGAGCACCCATTCCGTGACCCTAGTCGAGCACCGAGCTCGGACTAGACTCCCTTAGACGTACGGCGGTTCCTTAGCCGCTGAGATCCCTGCGCTTCCCTCATAGGGACGGTCGTTGGGCTTGAGTTTCTTGTTGAGAAACGCCTCCACCCGGAGGAACGCTACGGAGGTCAGCCGCCCGGCTTGCCTTTGGCGTGCGAGTGCTGGCCGCACTTCGTTGTAGTCGTAGGTCCTAGCCATTTCAGCCCCATCCCGCATCACCACCCCTTGACCAAATATCAAGAAATGGTCAAATTCTAACTTACTTTAGGCAAGGAGTTGAGTCTAAGAACATATCTAACTTGTTTCTTGTCTAAGTGTGTGCAGAACGCAGGTTTAAGCCCAAGATTGCAAAATTCCAGGTTCAGGTCTGTAACGCATCAGCGTCAGACCGTCACAGCCTTGTCACGGTCACCCTTCGACCGTCATAGACTTCTGAACTTTGAAACCCATTGGTCCTCAGCAAACACTTTGACGCATCTGCGATCGACCGTCACTTCACTCTGACGGTCTACCTGTGACCGTTACATTCTATAGAGAATAGAAACTCAGTTTTCTGACTTCACTCCCTCTGACGGCTCATCGTAAGACCGTCAGACTGTTGTGACGGCCCTATGTAGGACCGTTACAGACTCCAGAAACTCTACTTGCAGCCCAAGTCAAGCAACAAACTCATGATTCCATCAATTAAGGCACTTCTATATCATTCCATTAAGTTCAATAATACATAAAATTGATTGATAAAACTTCAAGTTTAGAAACATCATAAGAAATCTCAAGCTACATTCAATTTTCTGTCCGCGAGAGGGCAGATCTTGCGCAATTCTTTCACGTAGCTGCGGCGTCCCTCGTGATCCTCTTCCACTTCTTCTTGCCACGGGCGCACTTTGCTGATTTCCCACATGGTTAGTGCGCTCCGGATCGCTCTCTCATCTTCCTCGGTCCCCATCTTCCTAGCAAGAAGGGGAGGGTTGTATGATAATGCAGGAACTTCGGTTCGGGGTAGCCCAATTTGAAGATAGCACTGGTGCGGGTTGTAGATCGCCAAGGTAGTATTCCCTACTAACTGTAGATCAAGGCCTGGTCGCCGTGGTACTCTAAGCAAGGTGCTCCGCAAAACTCTTGGACGCATCGTGAACTTCTCTATTGGCAAAGTGTTGAGGAAGAGGCGCCATTCATCTCGTGTTTTCTTGTCCGCCGTCTTGCACTCAACCTGTGAAGAGAAACCGAAGGCACCTCCAATAAAGAACAAGGGGTGGCTCCTCAAGATCCGGTTGGTTGAAGGTATGTCTTCCTTGGGTTGGAATTTGATTCTCACGCCCATCCAACACTCAAGGAGTATCATAGAGCCGAAAAGAAGTCCTCCTAAGCAAGCTGAACTAAGTCCTTCATAAAGGAATGAAAGGACCGCTTGAGAAATACACAAACCCCGCCACAATCCGCTGATGATGCTAAGGTTTTGGATATCTAAGAGGTGGTCGGTGGTAGTAAAAAGGAAGACTCCGCACAAGCAAATTGACACGGCTTTGGCTATGGCTTCATATCTCTCCCACTTGTTCTTACAATGAGAGACTATCCATTGAAGCATGGGTATCAAGTAAATATGGTTTGGGCTGATCATGGTCCTTACATCCTTCGGGTTGTGTATGAAATCACTTAAGATCAAGGATGGGTCAATAGGCTCGACCGTATGACACACTAGATCTTTGTCCCCTATTTTTATCTTAGGAAGGGCTAGGTATGTCTCTACCTCCTCCAATAGGACTGTAACTTCAAAGGATGGGAAGATGAAGGTGTGTGTTTGTGGATGCCATAACTCTATAAGGGCTGAAATGCTTGCCCAATCTAAAGATAATTTCTGGAAGTTCTTGGCCAAAACTAACAAAGGTTGGAGGTGCCATGCCCTAAGGATGGATAAGACTTCTAAAGGGAGTTCTTTAACCATGGGAGCCACCCACTTTAAGTTGGAGTAACACCTTGGACCAGGAAGAAGCTAAAGAAGAAGAAGAAGGAGAAAGGAGAATCATGAGTGGTGTAGAAAAGTGCAGAAATTGATGAACTCTTGAAATCAATTAGAACTTACCGCTCTTTGGGCACTTAAACTCAGATGCTTGGGGATGGATGTCAATCTTTGCAGTTCCCCATGCTCCTTCTTTGCTGCTTTAGGGCTGGTGTAGACTTTCTCCTCCATGCCCATCGCTCTGAAGCTTCTCTTCATGATGTTCCTTATCCTTTGATGGAATTTTCAACCCTTGTAGCAGAGAATTAGTGAAAGCTATGATTTTTGGGCTTATTCCAAGTTTATAAAGGCCTGATTGTGGTGCTAGAACGATAAGATTGGGGTTAGAAAGCCTTATCCTAAGCCTAGGAGGGTTCTAGTATGAATTAAGGTCTTCTTGTCTCGAGGTTGGGCTCTCACGGCAGAATCCGTCTCGGAGTACAGTTTGTTCTCTGACAGTCTATCGTAAGACCGTCACATCATCCTGACGCTCCATCTTTGGACCGTCACATTTCCTGCTATGAATTTTTAGCTCGACCTCGTTCTGTCATGTCTGACGGTCTAATATTAAACCGCCACAGATCCCTGACGCTCCATGCCTGGACCGTCACATTTCCTGATGCACATTTTCAGCCCAATATCGTTCTGTCATGTCTGATGGTCTAGTCTATGACCGTCACCTGATTCTGATGCTCCATCAGTGGACCATCACATTTCCTGCTATACGATTTTCAGTTCACCCTCTGTCGCCTCTGACGGCCTGATCTTGGTGCGTTACATGGGTCTGACGCTCCTACACTAGACCGTCACACCTTCTGCTGCAGGTTTCTGTTCTTTCCCTTCTCCCTTTGGTCTGACCGGCCGGTCTTACACTTTATCCCCATTCATTTACATTCCCATCTATGCATTTATTTTCACCCATTCATTCACACATCCATACTCACATTCATCCATCCATTCATACACATAAAATAATAATAATAACACAAAAAGATTTTCATTCTATTTCATTCACATAAGTCATGTACAAGTGTGGGTGTCAAAAGAAGAAAAAATACATCACTCGGTCGGTCTATCTCCTGGGCCGTCACTATCACCAGCACCCTCATGCCGCTTGGCTGGCGGCTCCATGGCACTATGCTCCTCCTCTCGTGATCGTCTTCGATCCGCCTCCTCGTTCCTCCGCCGATCGGAAGAACTAGCCAGGTAGTTTCCTACCGATCCGTTCGATACTCCACTTCGTGTGCCTCCCGCTGCAGTGCTCCGGGATGCACTCAGCACAGGCCCCCGGCTGATCGTCCGGACTGTCCGCTCCATGGCCCGGAGTTCTATCTTTAAGTCATGCACCTGGAGTCACGCCACCCAAGCCTCGGTCCGATATCTATCAAGGTCTACAGTCTGGGTGGCTGCCCACTCCAATTCTCAGCTCAGCTAGGCCACCTCTGCCTGAAGAC